>JANRFK010003199.1:251381-263809 GCA_030068395.1 Apalone spinifera | reverse complement strand
CTGGCTCCTTAGTTCCCTCCAGGGAGATTCTGTCCAGCCGGTCTCGCCCTCGCTCGGCCTTGGATGCAGCTTTGCGCCTCGTTCCTGTCTCCCCACGCTCTGGCCTCCTCCCGGGAAAGCGTCTCGCCTTCTTTCCGTCTTGTATCCCCCCTCCTCCCGTATGCTCCGGTCTGCGGGTCTCTGCCCCCCTCCCGCCAGCCCGCGGAGCGATTGTATTTCGGGCGATGCGCCCAGAGCTTCTCCCAGGAGCTGTTTTCAGGCCGCAAACAGCCCCACTGCCCAGGTACGAGCCGCCCCACCCGCGTTCCCGTCCTTTCACTCCCCTGGAAGGGCCATCCTGCAGCCCAGGGGCAAGCTGCCAGGCCGGGGGGCCAGGGCTGCACATCTCGGTGTCTGGCTGGAAAGCTGGCGGGCGGTGACTAGGGGACGTGGATTTATCCGAGGTTGAAACTGGAAACTCGGCTTTGGACGTTCACGGGGACTCCCGCTAGTAAAACCGGAGGGACGGGGGGGCTGGGCCGGTCTCCGCGGCGCCCCCAATCTCAGAGCCCTCGGTGGATCAAAACTTGCCTCGATGACTGAAAAATGTTTAAACGCCTCCTGTTTGGAAAGGCCTCGCGTGCCCAAGCAAGGCCCTGACTGAGCCGCCTCCGCTGTTGCGTGGCCCCGACAGTCCGACCCGGCGGAGCCCAAAGCGGGGGACTCAGAAGCGGGGTTTCCGCAGTTCTGGGCCGGCTCCGGCCTCCCTCTCCGCGGCCACGAGGCCCACTAACCCCCGGGTGTGAACGTCGGGCTTGGCCCTTCGAGAAAGGGGGGGAAATCTTTGGGCGCAGCTCTGGGGCGCGGGGCGCCGGGTTCGCCCCTTTCTATCCGGCTGCGTTGACATTAAATAACCGGTCAGCGAGACAAAGGCTTTTCCCTCCCTCCGGCCGCGAACGCGCCCGCTCGGAATGGGGCGAACGAGGGAGCGGAGCCAGGCCGGACGGGGCGAGAGGAGACCAGACCGGTACAGTGGGGAGCCGCCTGCCGTGGTCACTGGGCGCGTTGTTCCCTGCTGCGCGGTTGACGATTGCCCGGCTCGGGAGCGGGCTTAGAGGCGGCCGCGCTGGGTCAGGTGAGTCTCAGCATCTGCGGCCGCGCCACTTCGGATCGAAACTCCATTCGAATCGCGCGCCGCCGGCCAGGCGTGAAGCCCTGGTCCCGCTGCAGCCAAACCAGAGCGTTGGCGGTGGCTCCCGCGAGGGAGGGGCTCGATCCTGCCCGGTGCGCGGTCCGTGGGCCCGGGGAGAAGGGGCGTTTGCGGATCCAGCGCGAACAGAGAAAATGCGGCTCCTGCCCGTCTGGCCCGGCGCCTGAAACCTGCCGGGAGACTCCGCCTCGGGTATGTAGGTCCCGGGTGAACCCGCTTGTGCCTTTCCCGCTAAGGCGGCCCAGCGCGGCTTGGGATCTTGGCGCGCACCGGGCTCCGTGGGCTTTGCGGCTGGACTGCGCGAGGCTGGGTTCGCTCCCAGCGGAGATGACCGGCCGGGCGCTGAGCGGCGCGGAGGGAGGAGAAGAAAATGAGGGGAGAAGGTTTGTGAGCCCGGTGGTGGAAGTTCGGCGGCTTCTTGGGGAGGGTCCGCCTGGCTCCTCGGGCCCTGGCCATCCCCCGAGCTTGGGCGCCATTGGAAGCCCCGCGCCCCGCCTGGCCTGGGCAGAGGGGAGAAAACGCGGCAGGAGCGGCTCCCGGCCCGACTGTCGTGTAGCGCTGGGAATTGGCAATGCCTGGGCGGGGGAGCGCCTGGCTGGGGAATGGGAGCTACTCTAGGCTAGGCCCGGTCTCCGGCGAAACAGAAACTGTTCATTCGGAAACAGACTCCTGCCCCCAGAAACAAAGGGCCGCGGGCCCCGAGAAAGGCGAAGACAAGATAGCGACAGCAAGCTAGCTAGCCCAGTGCGCAAATAACAATCCCGCGGCCATTCCAATGGTGCTAACACCGCGAACAAACTGTCGTCCTGAGTTTCAAAACCAGCACACCGCTATTGCTAGGCTAGCGCTGCGTTTCCCCCTCAGTGGCCTTTGGGATTCACTGCCACTAGCAATGACTGTGGTGTCTAAAACGTGGCCGTGCGTCCCAGCGGTTAATGCTCAGTGATTTTGTTGTTATTCAAGTGGTGGTGAGTTCCAGCGGTTAACGATCAGCGATTATTGTTGTGGTTAAAGTGGAAGTGAGTCCTAGCGATTAGCTATCGGTGAAAATGCAGGAGTGGAATAAAATAATAGTCTGTCTTAAGAAAAGGGACGCCCTGCGACTGCGTGCAGTGTCTCGGAGGTGTTGAGGGCCCCCCCCCCCACACGAACCCCCAGTCTGTCCTAGGGAGCGTCTACACAGCACCCTAAACTGAAATAAGATAGGCAATTTGCACTACACAGATTATCTTATTTTGAATCTATTTTGAAAGCTTATTTTGAAATTCCGTGCAGCTACACAGCCAAATTTCAAAATAAAGGGCTTATTTCAAGCCATCCCTTATCCTTTGCAACAAAGGTTACTGGGATAGTGAAATAGCCTGTTCATTATGTTGAAAAATATTTCAAAATACCAGGCATAGATTCAGGGTAGTAGTGCCGGACACCTCTGGTATCCCGAAATAGCCGTGCAGTTACCTCTTCCCTTCAGGTGACTGCTAGTTCTACCTGCAACCTCTTTTCCCAGCAGCTCAGCCACACGTCCTGGCCCCACCGCTGAAATCAAAGGAAGGAAATGGGCATTTGTTGAACCTGTAATTAAAGCTCATTTTATCAGGTCCAAGGTCTCAGGGTGCTCTAGACAGCAGGGCTTAATTTTAAATAAGCTGCTGCAAATGGAGCTGCCAGTTGTGTATCTTATTTCAACATAAGGAGCGTCTACACAGCACTTATTTCCAAATAGAACACTCTCCCTCGGACTTCCCTTAGTCCTCCTACAATGAGGGTTACAGGAGTGGGAGTAAGAAGCCCTCCCACTTGACAGTATTTTGACACTATTTTGGAATAACTTCCTGCTGTGTAGACTCAGACTAAGTTAGCTTGGAAATAAAATAAAGGGTTAGTTATTTCATGTTGCAGTGTGACGTCCCCACACTTATCCCCAAAGCGGGGAAGAAGAATCCCTTTCCTTGGTCGCTATTCTTCAAGCATTTGTTCTTCGTTCCCCCTATGCTCCCTGTGCTCTCCTCGGTTCTATAGATTTCACCAATAAACCCTCGCTCCTAGTGTACCACGAACCACTTGCCCGAGTGCTGGACCAATAATCTACCTTTTGCGCGTCTAAAACATAGCTGTGCCAATCGGAGAAAAGTTCGAATCCCCTTTGGAAGCGCAGCGACGATATTTTGGCTATAAACATATAAATTTCTGCGTCTCCGTTATTTAGAAACTATCTTTCAGTTGCTGAATTAATTTCAAACCCCGTGTAACTCTCTATATTATGCATTTCCGTCTAAGAATTTCTGTTCCTATTATATCACATGTACAGGTACACATCGAATTCTATTCGACTCCAGTCTCTCTGGATTCACACACAAAAGAGTGTAAGCAGTGAAATAATTCCTCAGCTAAAAAAAGAATGTGTAGCTCACGAAAAGGCAGACGTTTCCCTGGATTTTAGGCGGAGGTTAGTTCATGTTTATAAAGTCAGATACTGGTTTTGCTCCTTCTGAATTTTATTCGGATTTGATCTTCTGTTTGTACACACCCGTCTATTTATCTGTGCCTATATACATCTCGCTAACTAGGTAGCTGTTAGTGTGGATCTATTTTTCACACACAAAAATCAAAACGAAACATTTTCCCTGGAACATTCTGGGGATTTTTTTCCTTTTTTTTTTAAATCAAGCCAAACTTTAACCAAAAAAAGTGCGTTGAAAACAAAAGTTTGTTTCTCGGTGGGTGGGGGGTGGGGAGGGGAAATAGATTTCTTTCAGCCCAAAGTAACCTTTTCCGTTTTAATTTCAGTCGGGAAATAAAATCAATTTTCGTGGGGAAAATGGTTCTGTAAAAAAGATTCCGCTCCGCGCTGGTTTCTCGACGCGCACTTCTCCGAGACAGGCGGTTCTCTGTCAGTTTCCTGCTTCATTTTACTACCCTTCCCCCCTTTTCTTAGCTCAGACCCAATTAACAGCCGGACACTTGCCTCCTAAATGAGCGCCGGTCCCGATCGGTAGCGGACAGACCTGGGCTTCTTTCAGCGCAACATCCTATTGGGGAGGACTCTTTCTGCCAGTTAGCGGCCACTGGGCTGTCTGGATTATTTAGTTCTGAAAACGAAATGTGCGGCGTCCCTTGCCCCTGGTTTCCTTGCCCGGGAGATAGGAGCAGCTGGGGGGCGGCTATTTCCTACGTGGCTCTTTGTGTCTGCTCCCTTTGCATCCAGCCCCTGATAAAAAACACAGTCTGCGCTTAATTAGAAGCAGTTGGAATGGCCGGACCCGGGGAGGCTCTCGTAGACTGGCGGGCAGCGAGCTGTGTAAACAAGGCCGCCCCGAGGAAGGGGAGCAGGTACCACACGGAGAGGAGAGGAAAAGCGGGGGAAGGGAGGAGAAAAGTGCCAGCTGGGAGTAAAATAGCGGCCGCCGCTATCAAGGAGACCGATGCATTTCGAACAGGGTTACCAGCAGCCCCGAGCCCCACATCCCTGACAAAGAAAACCTGGGGGGGGGGTGTCTGTTAGAGGCTGATCTTGCGAACGGGCGCGCTGGGGCTCGCCGCCGTGGCAGGGAGATTGAGAAAGTTTCACTCTTCCCACTTTTCCCCGCTTTCTTCTGCCCCGCTCCCCGAGCGGATCTCCCGCAGGCTGCAGCCTCGCTGCCTTCCTTTCCTACCAAAGCAAGGTGAGCCGGGACAGACCCAAAGGTGCACAACCCGGGGCGGAAGCCGCCCCGCTTCTCCTAGTGCGGGCAGGGGGCACGCACACAAACGCCCCTCTCCCGCTCTTGCTTCGGCCCAGGAACAAAACTGACCAGGAGGGAACCGAGCGGCCACGAGAAACTGACTAGCCCCGCTGGCAGGCTGAGGGTGGCGCAGCTCCTTTGGTGCGCCGAGATGCCGCGGTGACGGCTGCCCACGCAGACCTGGATCACGGTGATTTGCAGCGAGCCCGATGCCCTGGGCATTAGGCGGCGGAAGAGTTTCTTTCTTGCCCCCATAACGGTGCTTTGAGGTCCCCACACGCACTTTTAACCCAGCATCTGGGCATTTGGTCCACAGCTTCGCCATCTCGGGCCCAGCTAACCGCTCACACGAGAAATCCCGGCACTGCGGAGCCGCTTCTTTGGGCTGTGGAGGTTTTCAACTCTGCCCCCGTCCTGGCCTTTTCTCTCCGCCCCTCGACTCGGGTATCTAGGGCCCGGGTGCTGGGTTTAAGCCCGCAGCTCGCACGGAAATGCGGCGCGCGTTGCAGAGAAACAGCCGGATGAAAGCAGCAGGCCCGGTCGGTTGAGCGGCCGAGTGTGAATCTACCCCGGCAATCCCGTGCAGCACAGACTTCGCGGCCTCCTCTCCGAATGGGAAACCGCCGCTGAGCGCGCCGCTGATTCTGCCTCAGCCTTGTGGAGACCCTGGAAACCAAAAAGGAGCAACCCCGGGGCCTTTGTTTGTACCGTCCCGGGCCTCTCCTGCCTCTGCGGGGTCTATAGCTTTGGATTTTAAACAGCTGGACAAAGGGGTTTGCTGTCTCCATCCAGAAAACGCATCCCCCGCGGGGCCAATGCATCGAAACAAACTGGGACCCGGCCTCGGAATAAATCTCGAATTGGCTTAATGAAGGGGGGGTCCCTAAATAAAGCCACTTCCTTCTCCGGGGCTGATTCGAATTAGAGACCCGGGAAGAGGAAGGAGTAAAAGGCGAAGGCGCTGGGTTCCCAGCGATCAGAGGCTGTGCGGGACTGCGCACCCAGCTGGGAAAGAGGCGCCCTTCCTTCTCCAGGCGGGCCGGGAAGACCGGGTGTGAATTCGAATCGTGCCCGGCCCGGGACCGGCGCTCGCATTGGCTTTGCCGAAGTGGCCGGAGGCTTTGTGCCGAGAAGGGAGCGGGCGGGGCGGCCGGCGAGCAAGCGAAGCGGGGCAGAGGGAGGCCAGGGAGGCGGGCTTTGCGTTCACACGCGGCTCCGGCAGAATCGCAGCGCGCTCCCCGCGACGCTCCCAGCCAGGCTCGGGGCCCAGGGCGCCGCGGGGTAGGATCAGTCGCTCTCTGGCCGCTGCGGGCGAGGCGCTTTCGCTGCCGCCTCGGCTCCAGCGGCTCTGCCGCGGCTCCTCTCTCCTTTGCTGAAACCGGGGGAGGGGGCCGGGGGCCGCCCCAGCGCTGCGGGGAGGGGAAGGGGGGTTAAGAAGCGAAGCACAGGGAGGGGGCCGGGATCGGGCCCGAGGCGCAGAGCGCGGGCAGGCTGGCGGGGGGAGGAAGGAATAAGGCACCGCGTACCCAGGATCGGTCCCACACAGCGCCCCACCCGTTCACTCAGCCCGGATCCCTCCCCGTCCCCGCCATCCTGGGAAAGCAGTGAATACCGGGCCCGATCCTGCCCTCGCACTGAGCAAAGCCCCCGGGGGTGCAGGATCAGGCCCGAAGCCAGAAAGCAAGCAGGCCGCTGAGCCCAGGGCCCTTTGTGCGCGGAGGGAGCCGGGGAGGGGTGGGCCCAGGTGGGAAGGGAAAGCAGCAGCTCCTGGACTGAAGCCAGGACAGGAGCCTCTGCCTAGGGCCATAAGGGACTGGCCTCCTGTGTCTTCCAGTCCCCTGCCCCCAGTCACCGGCTGCGGCCGGGCGCCAGCCGAACTGCAGCAGGCCCAAGGAAAGTCGGTTCCTCATGGAGGCCCCAGTGCTGGGCACTGTAGGGCCTGAGAAACAGTGCCCAGCGTGGGTTCAATGGGCAGCCTCAGGGTGGGCCCCACCGAGAGCCCTTGCTGAGCTGCAGTGCCCAGTGGCTGCCCAGAGCAGTGAGGGCTGCCCACGCACGCCCGCATCACATTGCTGCCTCCCTCCTGCTGAGAGTTTAGAGTTGGGGGGAGGGGTTGCAGGCCCTTTTCTACAAGGCAATTCCTCGAACAGTTGGCCCCTGGGACGGCTGGCGGGGGGTCCGGAGGGAGGATTAGATCATTGGGGAGCCCCTGGCTCCTGGCCCATTTGGGATTTCAGTGGCCGCAAGCCCCACATGGAGGGCTGGGCTGGGCCTGTCCACACACCAGGCGAGGCAGTGCTGGGTTGGTGGGGAGACATGTTTGTGCCCAGTGGTGGGGGGTGGAGGAGGGCTCAGCAGGCAGGCCTGGGATGCTCCGGTTGCCAGGGCGGCAGCCCAGAGCCTTGGTGGGTGGAAATAAGAGAAGGGTCATGGACCCCGTTGCTGATTGACCCCAGTGGAGGAGCTGCCCTGCCAGGGGCAGTGAATACCGGGCCTGATCCTGCCCCAGTGATCCTCGTGCTCCAGTGATCCTCGTTCATTCCCCTGCCTCCATGGCTCGGCTGCCCCCTTCCCATCTTCATGTCACACTCCTGCCTCCTTCGCCTGCGCCAGGCCGCTGCTAGAAGCCAGCAGCAGCTCGCAGCTGGGCCAGCCCTAGGCTGAGCGCTTCTGTGCCTGCACTGCCTGCTGGGGGCATGGGCAGGGCCCTGGAGCAATTCTACAGTGGGGCTGCTGGCAGCTACCAGACCAATCTGGAGCCTCTATACAGTGGTGACCATCTCAAGGTAGGAGTGCAGCAATCCCCCCCGCCATGGCATCCTGGCCAGTAATTGTCCTGTAACCACAAGAATGGCCTGGCTGGTCCATCCATCGCCTGCCGTACCACAGTGGCCGGTGCCAGCTGTCCAGTGGAGTGGGCAGCATGAGTGAGCCACCCCGTCATCCAGGCCCAGCTTCTGGAAGTCACATGCCAGCCACCCCAGGCAGGGAGAGGCATCTGGGCCCACCCTGGCTAATAGGGTGGCTATCCTCCACCCTGAGATCTCTCTGGCCCCAGCTTTCCCAGGCTACCTGCGTGGTGGGTGAAGAAGTCCCCGTCCCTTTAAACAGCTGCCGGTGGTGGCATGACGCAACCCGGTTCGTGCAGCGTGACGGGTGTGACAGTGCGTTGGGGGTTTCCCGTCTCCTGCACCCCCGTAATGGCGCGGACAGACTCCACCAGCCAGTAGAATAGAGGGAGTTTATTGTTCTCCAGGATACAGCACAGCATAGATGCAATCCAATCACAGGGGCCAGGCCCAGGATGCCTCAGCCCCCCCTTGAGATGGGAGGGGGGACTGGGCCCTCAAATCCCAGCCCCTTTCTCGGCTGCTTCCTCCATGATACCCAGACAGAAACTAAACCTCCTCCAGCCCTGCCCCCCAGCCAGGGACAGCATTCCACCTTCCTTTGTGTCTCTCCCTGGGGGGTAGCTGGTCAGCCCCCTTTGCATAATGACTCATCCCCTGCCTTGCTGGGCCGTGCTGCAGCCAGTGGGGGTCACTCACAGCCCAAGCCCAGCAACCAGCAAGGTACCCCCACTACGTCACAACGGGTTCACTGTCCTGCACCATCCCCATTGTACAGCCTTGGTCAGCTCCCCTGGAGTCCTTGCTCATCTCAACAGGACAGCCCCAGTCTGCTGGTCCGTACCCCTGGTGGTTTCATAGAATCATAGAACCATAGAGCTGGAAGAGACTCAGAAGGTCAAGTCCAGCCCCCTGCTCTAGGCAGGACCAATCCCAACTAAATCAACCCAGCCAGGGCTGGTCAAGCCGAGACTTAAACACCTCTAGGGATTGAGACTCCACTACTTCCCTAGGGAACCCAGCCCAGTGCTTCACTACCCTCCTAGGGAAAGAGTTTTTCCTAATATCCAGCCTAGATCTCTCCCACCACAACTTGAGCCCATTGCTCCTTGTTCTGCCATCTGGTTTGTATGGCCCTTCTCTGTCCTAAGCCCCCTGTTAAACTGCCAAGAGAACAGGTGTGCCGTGCCACACGCCAGTGCAGGGAACAAGCGCTCTCTGGGGTAGGTACAGCCAGGCCCCATCACTCGTACCCGAATGCCTCAGTCTTTAAGGAGGAGCTAGGCAGGGCTGTTCTATTGGACAGAGAGGAACTGAGGCACAGGGCTGATCCACTTCCCCAAGGTGGCCCCTTGGTTAGTGGCAGAGCGGAGGACAGAGCCCAGCTCTCCCGAGTCCCTGGCTACACTTCTAGAAGGTTATTAATCCTAGTCCTCCATTAGCATCTCCCCAGAGAGCCCCCCATCCAACCTTCATCCCCTCACTGGCTCAGAGCTCGCCTCTGGGCCCAGCCTGGCGCATGCTTTCCCCTCTGGGTATCTTGCCATCCTCAGCTCGGTGGCTTCGGATCCACTGTTTGCCCTTTTAGGGGGTTTCAGCCACAGATCCCACCAGCCCAGCCGGGCCTGCCCCAATTCTTGCCTGACGGGCACAGAGGAACTGCCCCCCCAAAAGCCAGGCCCTAATCTCTCTGCGCCCCCAAACCCGCCGTGCTGCTGCATGTTTAATGGGGATCTCGTGCTGCATGGGTCCATTCGAAAGCATCAGGCCAGCTCCCAGGAGAGTTAGAGCACCCTTAGGACAGCAGCTTCGGAGGGAAGGGGCAGCGGGCAGCAGCCTCACTCTGGGATTCTCTAACCCACTGCTCTGCGTGTTCCCCCTGCAGCAGGTGGGAACAGCACCCCAGGCCAGGGCTTCCCCCCCGTGCCCGCAGCCTGCAGAGCCCCGCTGGAAGACGGCCCTGATCTCCAATGCTCCCCAGCGGTGTCTCTGGGCAGCTTGCGGGAGCACGTCTCCCCTGAGCTCCCCAACGCCACGGAGCTGCCCAAGAGCACGAACAAGAAGCGGAGGAACAGGACGACTTTCAGCACCTTCCAGCTGGACGAGCTGGAGAAGGTCTTCCAGAAAACCCATTACCCGGATGTGTACACCCGAGAGCAGCTGGCGCTAAGGACGGACCTAACAGAAGCCAGGGTGCAGGTAAGGTAACAAGGGGCTGTCAGCCCCTGCCTCCCCACAATGCACTCCTTCCCACCTTTGCCACCCCACTAGTAGCTCCGCCTGCGATGGCACAAGCCGAGCGGGACCAGGCTGGGTGGGTACCAGAATTGGCAGATTGCCAAGAGATGCTTACCTAGCATCCTCCTCCGGTCTCAGTAACGAGCCCTGCCCGCAGAGCCAGCTGTGTAAAACTGCAGCCATGTGTGCCCCTTAACCCCTCCCCCGGTGGTGCTTTTGCCTAAAGAAGGGCAGCTAATCCCAGCACCCATTCTAGTCAATAGTTCCACCCTGTGCACTCTGCCACTGGCCGTGTCCTAGGGCCGACGCACAACGCACAAGTCTGTCCCTGCACCCTGCCTGTATTTTCAGATGCCTACGAGGGCATCTTGGCTTCTCCAACCAGGCTAAGACGCATTCCTGTGCCTGCCATGTTCCAGCCCAGCAACACCCTTGGCTGGACCGGTCCCTAGAACCCCAACTGGTATCAAACAGTCACAAGCCTGTAATCGATGGAAAGTCCATCCCAGAAGAAGTGCTCCCTGCTCCCCCTCTGGCATCAAACAGCCCCCACTCACCAAGCTCATTGTGTGAGCTTCCGCAGACCAAGCCAAGCACAGACCCAGGGGTGCCAGACCTCGTCATCACAACAGATGCAAAACCTGCAGACGTCTCTCTGCTACAACAACAAATCCCCACCCGCCCAAGTACGCGGCTCCTACATCCACCCCGCCCCGTATGTGGTGAGGGGCCCTCGTCGAGCAGGGCGCGCGCGTCTGAGCAATCATAGGGATGAGACCCGACAATCACTGCGCTCAGATGAGCTCACACAGACAAATCATGAGGCAAACGCGCCCTCTCTCCTGTGGGCAAACACTCGTCACAAACCACCGCTCCGCCTGTAGCCGCACAGCCCTTGCCTTCCATGGACAGCCTGCCTGCTTAAATTCATAACTTGGCAAGTCACAGACTCAGACACTGGATTTATGGCTCAGTCTGACACTCACTCTCCCCTTTGTGCTGTGACTGACATGGTCTTCTCTTCACCTTCAGTGCTCACTTGCAACCTGTGTTAACTTCTTACACTGACCAGTCTGGTCCACCGTGGCTGTAGCTGCGATACCTACATTTCCCAGCCCCGAAGAAGAGCTCTGAGTAACTCCAAAGCTTGTCTCCTTCAACAACAGAAGTGGTCCAGTAAAAGATATTTGTTCACCCACCTTATCTCTTTCATATCCTGGGGCCAATGTGGCTACAACAAAGTTTAAGCCTTGGCCTTCTTGTTTGATGTCTTTCTTTTAATAACAGCACCATCTTGCATTTATATGGCACCTTTCAGCCCAGCTAAAGTGTTTCTACCACTCTCATCGCCAGGCCAAATGTGGGGACTGGACTGGAGAACTCATCCCAGTGTTGAATGAAGAGGCCACACCTGGGAGACCTGGGCATACAGCATGGAGTAACCCAGTCTGCGCTGATGCCGCTTTACATCAGCAGGTTTAACTCTCCTCTGGGGGCAGTGGCAGATGGGTTCAGTCTCACCTTGGAAAGCCAGAGAAGTTTCCAATTAAAAAGGAGCCCTCTAAAAAGTGGAAACTAGGGCAAAGTTCAAAGAACACCACAAGTGTGCAGGATTAGCAAGATTAGAAAGGCAAAGGCTCAAAACGAGCTCAGTCAAGCTAGAGACCCAAAGGGGAATAAGAAGACATTCCACACATATATTAGAAGCAAGCAGGAGACCAAGGACAAGGTAGGCCCACTGCTCAGTGAAGAGGGAGAAACAATAACAGAAAATGTGGAAATGGCAAAGATGCTTAACGACTTTGTGTCGGTTTTCACCAAGAAGGCTGGTGGCGATAGGATGCCTACAAGAGTGAATGCCAGAGAAAAAGAGGTAGGTTCAGAAGTTAAAATAGGAAAAGAACTAGTTAAAATTACTTAGAAAGGTGAAATGTCAGCGGGGCCTGATGAAATGCATCCTAGAATACTCAAGGAGCTGACAGAGCAGGTATCTGAGCCTTTAGCTAACATCTTAGAAAAGTCATGGAAGTCGGAAGAGCTCCCAGAAGAGTGGCAAAGGGCATATCTAGGGCCCATCTATAAAAAGGGAAATAAGAACAACCCAGGAACCTACAGACCAGTCCGCTTAACTTCTGAGCCAGGAGAGATAACGGAGCGCCCGCCAGAGACAACACTGCCAGCATCTCGGTACATAGCACCAAGCGACAGTCACCCGCCGGGGCTCGCTCCCTGTCGGCACGCAGGCCAGCGCTGCCCTGCCGTCTGACGGAGAACCCGCGGCTAGCTCCCCCAGGCACTGCCCAGGCCCCTGTGAATATGCTCGTTGTTAGAGCCTGGAGAACGTCAGGACAGAAACAGCCTGGGGAAACCTGAGACCCAGGAATGCATGAGTGGCGGCTGTGTGTGTGGCACCTCCCCTCCCCCCCCCGA
>JANRFK010003199.1:195998-223493 GCA_030068395.1 Apalone spinifera | reverse complement strand
TAAGCCCCGGGAACAGCGGCAAGCAGGGCCCGCCGGGGGATGTGAAACTGGCACGCCCTGTTCCGGGGGCCCTGCTGCTGCGACTGCCACTTGTGCCCGCGGCTTGGGCGTCAGAGGGCAGCAGGAAAGCATCTCCCGAGAGGGGATCAGGCCCATACTTGCAGGGCAGGGGAGTACTGCACCTGTAACACTTGTAGACCTTTCTGTGCATAGGGCTCAGTGCCCCACAGTTGTTATCCCCACTGCACACTAAGGACCAGAGACCTCAGCCCAGGAATATGACCCAGATCATCCATCCCACTTTTTCTTCCCTAACACCCTACCCCCTCCTTACATTCTCCAGGGAATTGGTTACTCACAGGTTCATTTGAACTGTTCTATTTATACCAAGATCATGCAGCAAGGGAGATCTGAACTTCTGAACCTGTTGTCTTCCAAGAGCACTAAGAGGAGAGGCTGACATGCCCCTCGGTGTCTCAGCCATATTGCACCTACAGAAAGCAGCAGAGCGGAAAGGACCAGAGGAAGTTTAGGGAGACTGTTCATCAATGGTTTAATCAAAAGTGACAGCTGAAACATGTGACAGGAGTGCCAAGCCCTGGCCTTTTAGGCATCTCAAAAAATATCTTAAAGGGACACTAGTTAAAAAGAAAACAAGATGGTAGCAAGTCCAAGGCAGAGCTAAACAGCAGATTTTCAGGGGGGCGGGGGGGGGAGAACGCGCTGGTTTTAATTTGCTGGTCATGGTCTGAGCCCAATAACAATCCTTCTGCAGGACTATAACAAAGCCCAAGGCCAGACCCTCTCTTGGGTGGTATTCTACATAGAGAGGAGTTCCACCGTGTTGTCATGAATCTAGCAACTACAGAGGGAGCAATTTTTACATCTAGGGGCAACAAGCTTGCATCTACAAGGCCATGACCAGGTGTGTACAACTGCAGCTTGGAGAGGTGTGCTGCAAGTTATTTGAATGGGCCATGATTAAGTAGATTTTAAGCTCTGTTCTTATGTCTTAGGAAAGGACAGTAACTGAATCACTGATCTGAAGGCTACCATGTTAGAGCATTAAACAAAATCTCACCAGGCAAGAGAAGGGGTTTTCTAATCATTTTTAATTAGACTGTAATGATTTATTGCTCATCTGCAAGGATTAATATTACATTCATTAAAAATATCATTCATATACAAAATAAACCTTTCCCACCCGGATTGGTGCTAACATGCTCCCTCTGACAGAACCAAGGCTTCTCTAGGCATAAGACCAATTGTTCCGCTGTCTCCTTTAGTTACATGGCTTATATAGAGATGGAGCCCTTAAGCTAAGATTTCTCGTGACACTAACACTCAGACAGATGGAACAGAGGGCCCCTCTCGCCAGTCATGACTGAGAACATACACTGTTTGGCTGAGAGTGGGAGACCCCAGCCTGCTCTGGGATACTAGAACTTCTGTGCGCACAGGGAGTCATGGCATGGAGCAAACCCCCTGGACTGGAGCAACGATTAAGAAGGAGCATCTCTGTGCTCCTGGCCACATCCTCTTCCCTGAGCAAGAGGAAAGGGGAGCAGGGCCCCCAAAGGATCACCACTCCAAACCCAGCTGCATCTGGCTGGAAATTCAGGTGATGGGGGGCAGTGGGATGTACTGGCGGACTTGGCAACATCATTGGGAACCAGCCCTGGTAGTCTGAGTTAGCCCAATGCAGCAGCAAGTCAATCAGAAACCAAGAGTTTACCCAGGAGAGGAGGGCAAGAAAGATTAATCAGCTGGGCAAGGCTGTAAAGAAGAGTCTGGAGGATGAAATCTTAATCCAGCCCCTGACCCCATCAGCAAGGAGCTGTTCACTTCCAGAGAGGGAAGCAGCCAGGATCATCAATAAACAAATACGGGTGGGTTCCTCAGAGGCGGTGCTGGGAATGAATCCTCTGTACTTGGATGAGGGTGGCAAGAGAGCATAAGCTTGGTCAAGCGGGTTTGCTATGCCTGGCTGCAGCAGCTCGATTGTCGTTGTACCTGCACATTCACACAGGGAATGCTTGAAATGCTTGACTGACACCATCCACTCAGCAGAAACACCCTCAGTAACTGGAGCTGGGCCGTTGGGCCACTGCAGCTCAAACTCCTTCTCTTTACCTGCCATCGAGCAATGAACTGGAATCTGGATTTTTGTGCTGTGACCCTTGTTGAATTAAGCCTGGAACAGAGGCTGAAAGCCATGGGGCATTCGAGCCTTCCATAGCGGGACCATAACAAGGTGAACCAGATGAAATAAGACAACCTGCCAATTTCTGGGCTGGGGGGACAAAGAGGTGATCAAAGCAGCTTCATGCTTTAGAGGACAGCAGTCAGCTGGCCAGGCATTCCCCCTCCCAGTGGAGCTAAGTGGTTTACAGAGCTGTCCCGACCGGAGGATTTTGATTTCAACATGAGCACTTGCTGGTGGAGCTCATGGAAGAGCTGTTACATCATCACTCAGCACGTTAAGGGCCAGGTGTGTTCCACACACTTGTGCTCAATGCCTCGGGGAGTTCACGGGACTCAGCTCATGTTGGCGGCTTGTGGCTGGACAGGCTGCAGCGTACTCTCAGCTGCCTGACTAGTCCTCGGTGTGCCCATTCGGAAACGCTTGCTCCCTTAAAATAACGGGCTGGAACGGAAAAGAAGAGACAATGGTCTGAAGTGAAATAAGGTGCGGCCTAAGGCCTGGCAAAGATGAGGAGTCCGATGGGTAGGCGATCCCTTTTCAAACTCAGATCAGCACCTTGAAATAGACTAGTTAAACCCGACCGGGACTTATCCTTACCAGGCACCAAACCACCTTCACATAGGGAACCCGGGCTGGGGTTACCCCAGCTGGCCACTAGGTGCCACTCTGCTCCAATGCAGGGATAGGAGCACTGATCTAGCAGCTAAAAACTGGGCTCATTAAGGCAATTTAGAAGTTGCAGATAGTTCCACACAGGAAAAAACACACACATACAGAGTACCGTATCTCAGTGTTTGCAGCGATCCCAACTAAAACTAAGGTGCACTGGAAAGGTAAAAACCATTGTGGGAATGAATTGCCCTTCCAACTCAGGAAAGGAAACTCCTCCCATTACTGAAAGTCTGACACCACACAGGCAGGCGTCAGCCCTCAAGCAGGAAGCAAATCCTGCCAAGATCAGACCTACAGAGAGAGGCGATCACTTGAAAGTGTAAGACAAAGAAGTGACATTAAAATCAGACTGATAAAAGAAAAACAAAAACTGTTTCTTTTCCAAAAGAAAAGAGTAAAACAAAATAAAATGATCTTTAAAAATAATTTTTCTAAAGTTGTCTTGTGTGGTCCCGTCCCTCATGGCTGTGGTCCATCAGTATCTAAAACACAAGAAGAGACGAGACCCGAGTCAGGCTACAGGTACCACACTAGAATCCACGCCGTCGGTGGGACAGCTGGCACCTTCGGAGAGCAGCCAGCGGCAGCGCAATTCTTTCCCGAGCCTGACAAACACCAGCTCTACTCCCAGCCTGGGTGCCTCTCATCCCACCCAGAGCTAGGCTAAGCAAACAGCTGGCCTGTGTCCAGCCACGCTGATGGCATTACCCTGCCCCAGCAAGCAACAAGGTATCCACACCCCCACAGGGCACTGCGCTCAGAGGCACAACCCATGCTGCTCCCGCGGGAAGAGGCAACCCTCTCACACAGCTATTACCTGTAATAGTTGGGTTTGAAAGGCCCGTTCTTGTTGAGTCCCAAGTATTTTGCTTGATCATCTGTTAGCTCTGTCAGATGGGCATCAAAGGAAGGCAGGTGCAAGCTGGCAACATATTCATCTGGGAAGAGCAAAGATGAAGCCGGGGGATTGAGTGTGATGGCCCTGCCCATGATGGCACATTTAACAGAACCAACGCACAGGTGGCAGCTATTAAGTGACATCAGAATGTGCTACTGGGTGCCCCAGCTAATACAGAGATGGGCAAGGGCTAAGCCCTGAGGGAACAGCTGATCCCTGCAGAGTCAACGTGTCCTGCACTGCCTGAAAAGGCCTCTGGTAGCGACGGCTCTTCCTCGGCTACTCAGCACTGCTGGAGCAAGATGGGAAGGGCTCAGCCGCTCCCCTAGAACCCTGAGGGGTGGATGAGCTGGGGTGGCGTGAGTATCCCTCCCTCGCCGGTGGCTTTGCCCCCTGTGCTGGGGATTGCGAGGCTGGCCAGACAAGGGCACCAGAGTGCTCCGCGCGGCAGCTCCAGTGCTCGGGCCAGAGTCTGACCTGGTCGCCAGGGCAGGAGCCGACTCCATTAGCAGGGCCTTGAGGCCAGTGTCTTTTTCTTTTTAGTGCGAGGCTGAACGACTTGCAATACAGCACTTGTGGCTAACATGCGCCTCGCCCAAACCTCTTAGGTACCTGCTATGCGGGGCGCTTGCATTCTGAACATGGTTTAAAACCTGGGGACTGGGCTGTGCCCTGTCCTTAGGCTAAGCCCCGCCCTGGACACTAACTAGCACCGCTCACATGAATTAACACTACTGAGAACTAGCTACACCAGGACTCTGCCTGCCCAGCAAAAAAAGCAGTTGCCTGGAGCACAGCAGTTGGGAGACACTGGTGGTGAAGAACTGAGGGTGGGGGAGGGGAGCACACAGTGCCCCTTACACTGCGCCAGGGAGCCCCCCACTCCAGGGGCGGCTTCCCTGGGGTACTGCTGAGGGGAAACCTTCTGGCACCGGTGCATATGGTAAGCACGCCCCTTCCCGCCACTGTGGAATGGACACGAGCAAGCTTGAAGACTGCACGTTCAGGAAGCGAATCTTATTCATTTTGTGCTGCCCAGAGCAGCTGGCTCACTCCCACCACTGGCGTGAATGGACACCAAAGGCAGCCTGACCCTGGCTTCTCCTACATTGTACTGTTACAAGTCTCAGCCTCAATAGTAAAAGCATCTTGCTGATCCTCCAAGTCAGAAGAGCAAAGCTGTGCTTCTGCTTCATTAGCATCAGGCAGGGACTCTCGCTCCAAGCCCTGCTAGGCAAGACACACGGTCACTGGTGCTTGGGTGTCAAGAAAAGGTTTGAGAGTGAAAGGCAGCACATCAGTTACACAACCCAGCCAACAGTGCATATGCATCACCCCAAACTTCCTGCCTGCTGCAATCCCTTCTGAACAATCACACTGCAGGTTAGCTTCAGTTTCTCCTAGGAGCAAGAAAAGGAGGGCCAGAGAGCTCCGCAAAGTCTGGTGAGATTGTTGCTTCTCTAACAGCTTTGCTAGGCCCTGGCTGGATCCCACGCAGCCCTGTTGGTTGGAGACCCCTTCAACTCAGGGCTCCATAGCTTCCTTTACTCACCCATCTTTTTAGGCAGCAGGTACACGTCTTGCTTGTAACGTCCCTCGGGAGCATTGTAGAGCTCAATCAGGGCTAGAGCCTGTGGAGATCAGGAAGGGTAAATCAGGCACCAGGACAGAACTCAGCAGCATGGGTGATAGGGGAGCAGAGAGAAGCTGGCCAGAGGCCAGACCATGGTATGCATGTGGAGGTTGACACTGATGGCAATTAGCACACCAGAACAGCCCACCTGCAATGCAAGACAATGGGTCCATGGATCTCCTCAATGATAAAACCAGTTACAAGAAAAGTTTCCATTCTGATGATAACCTTGCCTCCTGGTCATGTGACTCAAATACCATAGGACCCTGGCACTAGAGAGCCACAGAGAATCTGACCAGCATCTTTTCAGTGCTCCAGCTGGATGTGAGGGCAAAACATAACCCTTGGACACGCAGAAAAGCCAATCAAAGATAAAATCATCTTCTGTGAAAATCTACAGTGGCCCTCAGTAACAGGCAAGGGAATTTGTGTTTAACAGACATTCATTTTAACCTGGCAGTGTCCTTTCTCAAGAGAAATGGCCAGCTCTCCCTTGATGTAACTTGGTGGAGCAGCAGCTGGTCCAAAGTGCTGGTATTGTAACGCGTTCCGATTGGCATGAAAATAACTCCATGTCAAGGGAAACAATCCCCAGGAACTCCCTTCCGCAATGCCCAGAGCTAGAGAGTTCAGTTTAGAACAAGTTTAAGGGCCTTCCAGCTCCAGATTTCCCAGTGTATCATACTTCCTGCATCTCTCTCAGATCACGGCAAGGACAGCCTTGACTTTACATGGCACAGAGCAGAACGCATAGCCAGTGCTGAACACAATTTGCAGCGCAGCGCTGTATTTATTTATAATGCTGTTTCCAGAGACAGCCATGTGCCAAGAAATGTAAAGGGCGGTGGGGACAGCTCTCCATGTGAGGTAACATTGTTACAGAGGAGGATTTAAATCATTTTGACCTTAGAGCCAAAACAGAGTGGAGAATTTTTTTATCCCAAGAGAAGTTGCTCCAAAGCTGTACACTGCAAACTCTCACAGCTGAAATCCTGAGTTACAGAAAGCATCTCCTGCTGCTCAATGGTGACGTCCAACCCAAAGCACAACCCCCCCCCCCAAAAGTACAGCGCGAAGCGAGATAGGCGAGCCTTGAGTCGAGGACTGGACGGCTCCAGTCACATACCTGAGTGGTGGCTGTGATGGACAGAACAAAGGTGGGAACTGTTGAGCAGCTCAGATTGAGAAGACGACCCTACAATGGCAACAGGATGAAGCTGTGCTGAGAACAGTGAACTCATGACACCAGTGGCAGCTTATGTGTTTGGAAAATGGGGTGAATTTTGTCCCTCCTGATGCTTCAGATTCACCCATTTAGTCAGGTTACTAGTTGGAGCCAAACCAGCCTCAATACTTCCCACCCTCAGGGGTCCACACGCCATCTCACTACCTGGGCCGAGCCGGGCCCGGCTATTTGAGAAGGCGCAGTGCCCTGCTACTTTGGAGGCCCTGCTTCCCGCGAGTTCCTGTCCTCAGCTAAAGGACAGACACGCAGCGTGGCCCTGACAAAGGGAGAGACCGTCCCCAACTGCAGGGCCAGTGTTGTGCCCAGGGAGGCGGGAGTGAGAAGCTGGAAAGGAAGGCGACATGCAGTGTTTTGTAGACACTGGGTCCTTCCCAGCCAAGACAGCTATTGGTCTGGCTAGCATGCTTCCCAGCCCAACAGGGTGCTCTATAGTTACGCTCTGGAGCTATATCCCAAACTCAAACCAGTGCCCACAGTATCTCCTGGGATAGCAACAGCCCCAGGAGCCCCTGCAGCAAGGTCGTGCTTAGCACAGATGCTCTTCTGCAGCCTGACTTCCAGGCCGTACCTCAGCCAGCAGGACCACCCGCTTGCCATCTGGCCAGATAACATGGTCCACCTGCGAGCGGACGCGCTCCCAGGTCAGCTCTGGGGTGCGGAGACTGGTCTGTGGGAGAGAAACATGTAGGAGTCATTTACCTGTGACCCAAGGGGCCCAATGGAAAGCAATTGGTAGCAGCCAATGGCTGGCCTGAGGCTAACAGGACCCAGGGCCTCACTGCTGGAAAGGCTGATGGGACATGTAAGCAGCAGAGTCTCACCACATCGATTTCCGTGTTGGAATGGCCCATGTTACACACAATGCAGCTGTTCTTCATTCGGTCCAAGTGCTCCCTGGTCACCACGTTCTTGTTTCCTACCGAGAGAGGGGAAGTGAATAGAAGCCCAAACAACTAACTCGTGCCCACCAATCCCTCTCTCCACCCCGGCGGGCACTGAAGATTTCTTCCCAAAGCCTGACACAAGGTTCAGTCTCTGCCAGACCACCGCTGGCTGGTGCACTCGGCCCACACTCATTAGGGCACAGCCAACCCAAAGCACAACCCCCCCCCCCCCCCCCCCCCCCCCCCCCCCCCCTCATTAGGGCACAGCTGGCTGGAGCGCTTGGCAACAGAGGAACTATGCTTCTTGTTGATCAAAAGGCCACAGCTGTAGCCTGCACACGAGCTGGCTGTGGCACTCCAAGGTGAGCTCCCATAAGTGGCTGTCCTGTCCCAAGTATATGAGCCCAGGAACAGTTCCAGAGAGCCTGAAGCAAGCCTCAGCCACTGTCCCCTTTCCCACCCCCAAAATCGCTGTACCTGTGCAAGTTATGACCACATCCACCTGGCGGACCACTTCATTGAGTTTCACCACCCGGAAGCCGTCCATGCTGGCAAAGGGAAAAGGGGGCATGAGAAGATGAGCCGGAGCAGCCCCGCCTGCCTAGCACAGCACGGCCTGGACAGGGGAAGCCAGGCAGGATGCAGCCGGCTATTCTGACCAAACAATGGCCGAGTAGCAGGCTACCCACCCACAGCCCGAGTGCAGTACGTGCACGATGGGCAGTGTGGGAAGGAGCCTGTCTGAAAGCACCTGGGTATGGATCCCAGCAACAGAAAGCGACCTAGAGGCCGGCACCCAACGGAGCATGGAGCCCTGCACCATTCTTTTAAGGCTCCTAGGTCTCCAAATCCTGTTGGCTCTCTTGGGCCACAGATCCAGAAGCCCAGTGGCAGCACAAGTGAGGGAAGGTCGCTGAATACACATACACTCAGACTTGGCATGGGCCCGGGTGGGGCACACCGACTCCCACAGAGGGCTGAGACGTGAAGCTCAATGAGCAGACGCCCAGGCAAGGAGCAGGGGCTCACTCAGTGTTTAACACTTCAGCTCTTACCAGGCTTGGAGAGCACAGATGGGGTCAATCTCGGTGATGTTGACTATGGCTCCGAGGGCTTTCAGAGCTGCACAGCATCCCTTTCCAACCTGCAACACAGGGACGAGCCTCCAGACATGGCTCCAGCGGGACCCCACAGACAAGCCATGCCAAAGGACCCACACCTGTCTGCTTACATAGGGAGTGAGATCACCTCACACGTCTGCAATGCCAAGGCTCAGGCCCAACTACAGTAGACTTATGATAATCCGGCACCTTGTGGACCTAGGTGGTGCCGGATTATCAGATTTGCCGGAGAATCAGGAGGTCCGGTACAGCTGCACGGCTTAACAGCGGCTTAACAGCTGGCCAGGACAATCTCCCTCCCTCTCCCCACCCCTTTCCTCTTCGCATCGCCTCCGTGCTGTAACCTGATCCTCCTCCCCCTCCCATTCGCTCTTCTCCATACTGTAACACGATCCCACCCCCTCCCCTTCTCCCCCAACCTTATGCTCCCTCTGGTTACAGCCAGCACATGCTAAGCCGCAAGCTTTTTAATCAGGTGGTCAGGAGCGCTTGGCATTTTGATGCCGGAGTATCAGGAGTGCCGAACAGTTGGATGCCGGACTATCGGAGTTTTACTGTAACTCCAGGGCAGAAGCATCTGTATCAGCTCTACAACATACATGGCAACAGGCACTTGGCCCCTTCCAGCCCAGCTCTTCCTCCCAGAAGGGCCATTCCAAGATCATCAGCTGGCCTTCGTGGCCTGCGCCTAACATCCAGCAGGTACAAGGCTCTGAAGTGACTGCATTCAGCCAAGGAAGCCAGTGAGCAGAGATCACAGCTAACTCTGCTTTTAAACCAAGGAAATGGAGAACTGGGCCTGGATTAACTTCCACATGCACTTTAAGGAGAGAACATGGGTGTGCAACAGCTTTGTCACAGACCCCATATTTTTATTTAGCACAGATGGGGTAGTGTGGCTCTACAGTTCAGCCTCAGGCATCTCCTAT
Source organism: Apalone spinifera (assembly GCA_030068395.1). Lineage (NCBI taxonomy): Eukaryota > Metazoa > Chordata > Testudines > Trionychidae > Apalone > Apalone spinifera. The sequence goes on along the minus strand of JANRFK010003199.1, from coordinate 213,904 downwards.
TTAGTATGGCAAAGCAACCCAGTTGGGACTACAGATCCCAGCATGCAATGCTGCAGCTTGCTTGGAGCAGACAGGGAAGCCCTTGGAGCCCCTGGCAGATTATCAACACAGCCTTTTGGTTGGGCAAAGTTTCGGTTCCTTCGGTGTATAAACAAATTAGTATGCATGTTCCTGGGGAGAAGAGCATTTACTGCTACCGCCAGGGCCTCAACTGTACTGGACACAGCTGGTAAGGTAAACACACACAGACAGCATGAGAACAGGGGAAGGTGTCAGGTCCAGGAGTTTTATAGGCACCAGGGAGTTTCAAAGCATGCAGCAAGAGAACTGCTTCATTTTATCTGCCCTGCTTTATAAAGCCAAGGGTACAGCAGTCATTCTAGAGCTCCATTCACCACGGATCCAACTGTGATCACCCTGAGGGCTCTGACACTGCGATACGCATGGTATGGCCATTCAGAGTGGTACCAGCAACAACCGTGTTGAAATAGAACAATCCAGACAAATTTCAAAGCAAGCTGGGAAACAGATCAGCAGTATGTAGCAAGGTTTTCCTAGACGAGCACATGACAAGGTGAGCATCTATCTTCCAAAGCTGGAAAACAATTCCCTCCAGGATCAGCAGCCAGCCAAGCACAGACATAGGAATAGTCTAGAGAGGCACTCTTCCCTTCGATTACATATGAGCTCTTCTATCCTTAGCAAGGGTAAGAGGCTGTTGCTAGTCAGATGACTAATGAACCTGGGGAAAGGATGGTCCTGACCATGCTTCAGGGAAGAGACGCTGAATCAAAGCGACACAACTTGGTGTTCATACTGGGAACTCACCTCCCCATAGCCACACACCACCACTTGCTTCCCTCCAAACATCACATCTGTGGTCCTCTTTAGGCTGCAGGATAGAAACAGACCTGCGTTGGGATTAGTCAGTCTCAGAGCTTTCCAGACAGAGGCAATGCTCCATGTCGGCTGCTCTCAGTGACAGCCGATCACGTGGCTGGACACTGCAACATTAAACTAGGGCATGCCGGAGTTGGATTTAAATGCCACGGCAGCCAGAGAAAGACATGAATTAAAGGAAGGCCTCCACACCCTCAGATCTCCTCAATGGCCAGACATCCTGAAGGATCAGACTCACCCATCCAAGATGGACTCCCTGCAACAGTACAGGTTATCGAATTTCTGTTTGGTCACAGAGTCATTGACATTCATGGCTGGGACGCACAGTTTCCCAGCCTTGGACAACTGGTACAGCCTGCAGGGAGAAAGGACACTTCAGAACCCATTCCATTAAACACTCTAGAGATCTGTCACAGCAAAGCCAAGGTGAGCCGAATTAATACCATGCCCCAGAGAAAGATGGCACCCCTGTAGCCTCCTAGCCTAGCACTAGGGAGCAGGAAGCTGGCTGCCCAGAAGGCAAACTGCCACAGAACATGTAGCTCTACAAGCTGCTCAAGAGAGGTGCAAGACAGAGCCAAACACACACAGCAGAGGAAGTGATTGACGAATTAAATCATGCACTTAGATACTCAGCCCTTCACGAGCTTCTGTCACTTCCTGGAGGCAACTGGAGCACATGTGTAAGCAGCAAGGGTCAGGGAATCCTGAAGGCCTTCCCTCGCATGGCCAGAAAAAGTACACCAACTCACTTACTGCTAGTCCCATCCAGCTGCCATGGAGAACAGCAGCCACCTGTCGCAAGCGAAAGAGCAGTGACGGGCTCCATTCATGGCTGTCCCTGGGTCCATTACCTGTGCACACCAGTCACGCTCTCCTCCACAATGCCACGAATCTTCTTAAACACGTTGGGATATTTCTTATAAACCCAGTGAGTCAGATCTCCCCCATCATCCAGAATCTAGGGAACATGAAGAGAAAAGCAAAGGATATTATGTCCTGCTGCTGCCAGCAAGCCAGGTCATTCTCAGCTACACACAAGCCCCTGTAAAACAGGAGGTGATTGGAGGATTTCTGCTCCTGGGTTCTACTCCTAGGTGTGAGACTTGTCTGGTTCAGGGCATGTACCATGACTCAATATAAAATCCTCTATAAAATAGGTATCAGAGGGGTAGCCGTGTTAGTCTGAATCTGCAAAGGCGGCGAGGAGTCCTGTGGCACCTTATAGACTAACTGAAGCGTTGGAGCATAAGATGCACATGCATCTGACGAAGTGGGTCTTTGCCCACGAAAGCTTATGCTCCAACACTTCGGTTAGTCTATAAGGTGCCACAGGACTCCTCACCACCTTTATAAAATAGGGATAACTACTGACCCACCTCACAGGGGGACAAGAAGGGCTGCTTGCACACCACTTCCAATCTTTGAGCTGAGTGTCTCTAAATATTGCACATGCTCACTCAGGAGCCAAGAAGTCTGTGCCCAACCCAAAAGGGAACAGTCCTCAGGGCCAGGTTTAGACACTACTTTGCTAAAAGGCTTATTTCCTAGGTGAGGGAGGAAGATAATACCAGTTAGGGAGCAGACCCCAAGAAACAGAGCACCCCACAGACTGCATGCAAATTTCATTGAACCCTCCACATGGCTCTGTGGAGCTGGGAAGCAGAGGGACTGGTTTGTTCTCCAGTCTGAGTTAAGTTAGACTCTTATGGGAGTGACATATACCCCAATACCTACGTCTATTGGCCTCTTGAGAATTCTGCCTACTCACAGACCCCTACAAGTCTCCCCTCCTCCCCTGGATACAGCCACCTCCCCTGGGCTGTCTAGTCGGGCTCTAAAACACTTGATCTCTGGGAACTCCCCTTCTTGAGTAGCACTCAGCCCCGCCCGGCACAGAGGAGAAAAATGCTCCACGGATACACTTAAAAGCCAATTCCCCCCAGCACGGGGGGGGGGGGGGGGGGGGGGCAGGGTTGCAGAGGGGAAGAGCATTTCAAAAGCAGAAGCGCCACAGGGAGCACAGGGCAAGCGGGGGGACTCAGCATTCCCCCACTGGCCCCATGCTCCCTGCTTTTGAAATGTACAAGAGCCCTAGGGGCTCTGGTGCATTTCCAAAGCAGGGAGCACAGGGGCAGCAGGGGACTGCTTGAGACCCCCACTAGCCCCGTGCTCCCTGTGGCGCGTCCACCTTTGAAATGTAGCGACAGCCGGCAGTGCTTTTGCTACATTTCAAAGAGAGGCGTCCTTATTGACTAATCGGATAGTCAATGCAAATTCCATCCATGATTTGATTAGTTGATTCGTCTAAAATGGATATCCCTCCTGATACACCGAGGGACTGGTGGCACAAGAGGGCAGCCGGATATTCAGCAAAAATCACAAGGTAATCTAATCTATTTGCCATTAGCAACAGCTCTTGGAAACCTAAGCCGTGTTCTGGGAGGGAGGACAGGCAGTGGAACATTGTGTGTGGGCGGAGCACAGAAAAGGCTGGGAAATGCTCCCATTACCATGTTGGCCTGCCAACCATCCATGTTAACACAACGGTCAATACACCACCAGAAATCATCCTCTGACTCCCCCTTCCAGGCAAACACAGCAACACCTAGGGAGGAGAAAAATCCAGTCATTTGCTGCTGCTCTGCGGGAGGGCGCTGAACAAGGCCTGCCAACACTGAGGCCTGGGCTAACACATGCAAGATGGCTCCTATGCTGCTGGACTCCCCCAGCTCTTTAAGCCTACGCTAACAGAAATAGCCAGTGCTGAAAACAGGCGCCTCTGCGCAGAGCTGAACAGCAAGCCTGGTCAAGAGCAAGCCCGTGTTATAACCCACCCCCCGGCTCTGAGACAACCTTGCAGTCGCTGTCAAATAGCTGTTGTCGCCTGCCCCAGGAAGTCTGCAGAGTGGTTTGGGATTCCCTGAGAGGCACCAGGGAATTGTCTGGCGAAGTGAAAGCAAACTGGCCTGTTGGCATATGCAGGGGCAGAGAGGGCTCTGGCTAAGCTGCCCAGAGTAGCCAAGCTCTCCCTTGTCCAGGGGGAATCTAGTTGTGCCCAAGTAGCCCTGGAATGTTCCAGAGGGGGCTGCGAAGTGGCAGTCACAGGCCTCTGGGCGTGCACGGTAGTTACAGGAATACTGGCAGTGCAATTTAAAACCAGCACAAGCTGCATTTCCATCAATCCCCTCCCGCTGCTCACACTGCACTCACCAGCCTCCGCCAAGGCAGCAGCCACCTCATTCTGCGTGGAATAGATGTTGCAAGCAGACCAGCGGCACTGAGCCCCCAGCGCACACAGAGTCTCAATTAACACCTGGATACAGAAGCAAACCAACAGTCAGCCCAAGAGGCAGCGGTAATGACAGTGCCGATTAAGGGAACTCCAGCCCAGAGCAGAAGGGGACAGTGACTCAACCACAGACCATCTGCACTGAAGAGTGGAAACATCTGCTGACTGGCCCCTGGAGCAGCCATACTGGAAAATGCAGCTGCGAAGCAGTTACGCACACCCCCCTCAGGGAAGGGTGAAAATGGGGACAATTTGTTCATGTGTGTTAATGCAATATTGAAGCACTTCCTTGTATGCTCCCAGGGCTGAGAAAGTTCCCAAGATTATCGGCACAGATGAGAGAGAAGAGGAAAAGCCAGGCTCTGTTCTTCCGCCTCCCCTGCACCCACAAAGCCCCAAGCCCAAGGAGTACTCACCGCAGTCTGTGCTGTAATATGTGTACAGCCCACTATTTTAGCTCCTGCCAAAGGTTTCTCTCCCTGGGCCCGTTTCCTGAGTGAAATCAGAGCAGACATGTCTGTGAAAGGAACAGAGGGTTTTTAACAAGGTCTGTGTCCACCAGTGAATACTCTCCACACAGACCTCTGTGGCAGGACACCAGGCCAAGTCCTGCACCTCTCCCTCTCCATGCTGCCAGACTAGCACATGGCCACAAACAGAGGGGGGGCATTTCAAAGTGAGCATTTAAAGGTTAGCATATATTCTAATGCATGTCTTCCTCCCAAGATGGTCACTCTGCAAACCCTTTTACAATGGGGTATTTTCCATCTTCCACAGTGCGGTCAATGTGTGGGTAGATGGAGTTTGAAGGCACGGTCCTTCACCCCGTCCCTGAACCTGCCACACGCCATCAAATCCCACTTTTAAGATACAAGTCACGGCTTTTTACAACAGATGGACTGGCTGGTGCCACAAGTTTTACTGTCTGGAAAGCATTTGGAAATCTTCACTGGTCAAGCTTCCCCACCCATATCTATCAGAACCGTAACTGCTTCTGAGTTCCTGCAGCTGACAAGATTGGAATTCAGGAATACAGCCCACTTAGCTCAGAAGATACCTTGCTCAGCAATCTCAATCTCCCGGCGCCCGAACTCTGCCTGCTTGATGTTCTTCACACAGAAGTTGCTGCTGCCCTTGGAGTTGGTTTGCTGTTTCTCTCTTGGGGAGACCTCATCATCAGAACTGTCTGTGTAGGATGCAGCTAAAACAGGAAAGAAACACAGCAGGTGAATCTCAGAGGCTCCGAAAGCCATTCACCTTTTACCCAGCTGCATTTCTAATTAGTTTCATTTCCGGTGATGTGCTAGAACAAGCCTGCAATTCTATGGTGCCAAGGATGCAAGGGAAAAAGATCTAATGAAAACATTGCATTTAAATTCTCTAATTTCTTAAAGGCTTCTCTGTTGACAAATTAATCATTCATGGGTGTAAATATCAACATGGACCAGGTGGTTTGACAAGTTAGCAGAACATGAAACGTGTTCTATATGTGGAGCTGCTTTGATAACTCTTTCAAAACTGCTTGAAAATGGTGCAAACAATTTTAAAGGGGGTGTTTTGGGTTGGGTGTATGGAAACCAGAGCGGGGCTTGGTGACAGGGAGGAAGCGGGCCCTCACTTACCAGAGCTGTAGCTGTCAGTGGAAGACTGAGAGATGGAGCGAGACAAGGACCTGCGACCAGTCTTCGTTGGGAACCTGCTGAACTCCTGCATGTCATCTGCAAACTGGATTTGCTGAGGATTGCAAAGGAGCAAGTTATAGCTGAAATTCACAGGAAGTGCTCTAATGACTCAGACTGTTCTATCCATGGGCCCCCTTCACCGCCCCAGCTCCTGCAGCAACAAAACAGCACTACTCAATGGTCCCTTTCCAGCGTTAACAGCTCTGCCTCCCAAGGACCCAAAGTTACACTTTGCTCAATGGCTATTCTCTCTGCAGCCTGGTTAATGCAGACTCAGTAGACACCTGACACCCCAGGTTAAGCAAAGATCCAGCATATTTCCCTGCAAGCTTTGAAACATCTCCTTGAAACATTTCTAGGTGCCACGAGAGACAAGCCACAAAACACAGGACACTGGGTGGTCATCCCCTCTAGGCAAACCTAGCAGCATCCAGCCCAAGCCAGTAGTGACAAAAGCAGTGTCACTCTTACTTAGACATTCACACTAGGCACTGATTTGGTTAGACTGCGTAGCACGTGAAGATGCAATGGCAAGAGAGTCAGGCTAGTGGGGAGACAGAGCCCTGCAAATCTGCGGATATCCACTGTATATCCAGGTATCCACCTATGTGGTGGCAGATATCCACAGCTCATTTTTGCTGATATGGATGTGGATACCAATTTTGTACCCAGGCAGGGCTCAAGAGATACAAGCTGGAGCAGTGGGAATGGGTGCCTCCAAAGACATTTACCCCAGGAAACAAGCATCCTGTGGACTAAAAACATTACAGACCCCAAAATTACATGCCAGGAGGACCTGACACCAGGATGAAAGTTGAAAAGAAAGAACATTTCAACAAAAAGCAGTTGACGCTGCATTAATGTTCAGCTTCCTCTGCTATTTTTACAGATGTTTCGATTGTAATCAGAGCTCTTAGCTGGCCTCTCCTTCCACTTCAGCCTGCAGTGAGACTCAGTTCAGGACTTTATCATCTTTCTCTGCTATCTCCTAAAATCCTAGTCTGCAGGGCCCGAGCAGAGAGCAGACCCGCTAGTTAGTGCCAAACTGCTTCAGAATTCAGCTTGTGGAACATGCAGTATGGTCAGAGCAAGAAAGATGTGGAAGGGAATCAAGTGCAAGTTCTGGGCGTGGTATTTCAAAATATTTTCCACAGAACCTCTTTAAATGGGAAGCAAATCTGGTTTTGAAAAGCCTACAAATTCTGGTTTATATTTCATTTCAAAAGCAGAGTCCGATAGATGACAAACCTCACAAAATGATCTGTGGCCCTGTCTGACCTCTTCATCGATTGGGAAGGCACGTGATTTAATCGCACCTCTGAGGAGGGATAAAATATCACCCTGAAGAGTGCAGATTAACAAAGCGCCCCACCGAGCCAGGATGCACCACAGTTAGAATAGAGGCCTGAAGAGAATATTAAAAAGTCCAGACAGGTGATATTGGGGGGGTTCTACTCAGCAAACCAGACACGCAAAACCATTCAAACCAACTGCTTCCTGGGATGCTCTCAGAAGCAGGGAGGCGCAGATTGAGATGGCCCTCGAGGTGAGGAATAAATACTTCATCCAAGACGATCCACCCCAAGGAGAACTTGTCCACCCACTGAGCCCTAATACACAATGGATGTAACACTCCCAGCGGTTCAGGCCAGTGAGCAGCTGTGCTGCTGTAACCAGAGAAACCCTGCAGGGAGCACTGATAACATCTGAGTGCTCAACAATCTTGCTCTGTCATCAGCCAGCTTTCAAAGGGATAGCCATCTTAAGTGCTCTGATAACCCAGTGATGGGATGGTATAAGTATATGAATAGAACAGAAATCTCTCAGGTAGACTGTAACAAGGGTGCCTGTGGTTGCAAGGCTGTGTGGGTAAGAGTTGCAGCTGAAGTGTCCCTACCAGGGCTGACATGAAGGGACTTTCCCAGGAAAGGGCCTGGTTGAAAAGGGTTTTATCTGACTCAGTAGATCCAACCATTCCTACTTACTGAGCATGGGACCTAGGAAGCGTATAACAAGGACAAACACCTGCCAGGCTTATTTTCCCAGCTTGAGGGAAGTGATCAAAATGATCGAATGACCTTACAGATCATTTGAAACACACTCAGGCTAGTGAAACAGTAGTACTGGCATAAAAAAAACAAAGCACAACCCCTCACACTAGGGACATTAAATATCGAGGCAATGAATAGTCAATTAACCTCATGAATTCTTATTGGTTACTCAACTATTCTATAGTCCCTGGAGATGGGGCAGCAGCCAGTGCACCTCAGCCTCACTCCGGAGGAGCCCCCTGCCACTTCACGCTCTTGCCTCTGTACCAGAGGTAGCAACATGGGGTGCCAGGCAGCAGCTTGTCCGCGAAGGGAGCCAGTTTAAAAACGAGCTCCCCTCGCAGATCAGCTGCTTGTCACCCTGTGCTGCTGCCTCTGATACAGAGGCAGCAGCAAGAAGTGGCAGCAGTCCCTGTCCAGGTGGGCAGAGGGCGGAGCTGAGCTCCTGGACCCAGCGTGAGCAAGGACTGAGCCAGGAGCCTGCTAAAAAATTTACTGGCTTTTGCTTATCGGTTAATGGACTACACTATTACATCCCTAACTCGCACTTCAAGCAGATTAGGACAATCTTAGACCCAACCAAGAAGGTTGTTAATGTTTCAAAGCTGTAATCGCAGAGAGTAACTTTAAGACTGCTCTTCCTTATCGGGATTTTTGCAGTTTGGTATGCCCTCAAGTCTGGATTTCCCTGCAGACATCATGTGACATGCAGTAGGATGAATGTGGTTAAATATAGTTTACACAGTTGGCTTCTGCAGTTATCTTACACGGATTTATTTTAGGTGGAAAATAATAAAGAGGCCATCACAACAACATCCTAGAATATTTGTTCCTTATCTTTCAGTCACCAATCAGGTGTACTCTGTGTGCATTTCAAGAGCTGGCAAGCTGACAATCAGATGTTAAAAATGCACTAAATTTTCAGTCCAGGAACAGTTTGCTGGACTGTGTTCATGGCATGCTGCCTGTAACAATCTTCCTCAAAGAAGGTGTGGGGTTTTTCAAGCTGATTGGAGGGAGAACTCATACACAACATTACTGACATATCTTTAGCGAGAAAGATTAGCAGCTTTAAAAATGCAAGCTCCCACGTCCTCCAAGAATTTCAAACCAACATGGGAGAGGGTGACCCCAAAGCGGCTGCAGACAGCTTAAAATGTTGGTTTGAGAATGTTCCTAGAGTTAAAAGCAGGATATGCTGTCAGGACTGGGAGCATGGGAGAAGTCCATGGGTTGTTTTGTAAAAAGGAGGTAACCACTTCAGTGTGTCAGGCAGTGCCTGGAATATGCTTGGGCCACCACTTCCAAAGCTCTGGTCCCAAAAACCATCCAAGTTCACTGTAACCAGGACATCAGAGTCCTGGGAAAGTCTCTTTCTATTCCAACGGTGATTTCAAATTAAACCCTCCTCTCCATGAATATCCTCTTGATTCAAAGGGTGTCCCAGGTTTGGCCAGAAGTAGGAGGTGGCGGCGTGATGGTCCATCGCTCACCCACACAGCCCCTCTGCAGTGGCCAATGCTGCATGGACACTCACTGCTAGCACAGCCAGCTCCTTTCCCCATTCCGAACGCTGCCCCTGCTGGCAGGTCCTCTGCATCAGGTCTGGGCACATGCCCTTTTCATTCTCAAAAGGGTTCCTGTCTTGGCACTGGCACCGAGATTTTTCAGTTAGAAAAAGACGAGTTTGGATCCAGGGAAATTGGTTGCTAAAGAAACCAAGTGCTGAATTAACCACAGTAATCCCTGCGCCAGCTTTAACAGCACTCATCCGAACTCTACAGCTTAGCAAAATCTGCCCTGTCTAAAAATATGATCAAACATTGCAAGCAGCTTACTAATCAAATGCACTATTCCAGCATCCAACTCTCTTCAAACCTGGTCTTCTGCAAACTAACAGGCTGCTTCCTGGCTGGCAAAGGAGGGGGCTGGTGTGACGTAGTGGGGGTACCTGGCTGGTTGCTGTGCTGGGCAGTGGGCTGAGAGTGGCCTCCACTGGCTGCTGGCTGCAGCACGGCCCAGCAGGACAGCTGCTGAGTCAGTATGCAAACGACCCCCAATCCTGTCTGACCAGCTACCCCCCAGGGAGAGAGACAAAGGAAGGGGGAATGCTGCCCTGGCTGGGGGCAGGGCTGGAAGTCAGGGAGTTGAGTTTCTGTCTGGGTATCATGGAGGAAGCAGCCGAGCCAGGGCCTGGGATTTGAGGGGCCAGTCCCCCCACCCCATCTCAAGGGGGGCTGAGGCATCCTGGGCCTGGCCCCTGTAATTGGATTGCATCTATGCTGTGCTGTATCCTGGAGAAGCAATAAACTCCCTCTATTCGACTGGCTGGTGGAGTCTGTCCATGCCATCACGGGGGTGCAGGAAACGGGAAAAACCCGAACGCGTCGTCACAGCTGGGTAGGAGAGTTTAGCTGCACGCTCAGTGATGTCCTCCACTTAGTTCCAGCCATCCTACTCATGCATGGGCCGGAATCTCTAGCTGGCATTAAGGGGAAAATCCTCACTGTAATCTCTCACACTCCAATTACATACAGACTGCACATCTCTCCTGCCCCGCACTGCTGTGGAACACAGCCACAAAGTCAATCTTTCGGGTGGGCTAGGTTTGCTAATAAGATTCACAAGCCAACTAGTCTGGTTCTTCCCAGAGAAGGTTGGAAAGCGGGGCTGTCCACCTTCTCTTTGGGGACACAGGCAGCTGTGGGCTTCCAAGGCCAACAGCAATCTCTGGAATTGGAACCCAAACTTCTCACTCTGTGGGAAGTGGCTTTTCCAACTAGGTGGAGCACAGCATTTAAGAGCAAGGCAAATATTTTTAATCCCAGCATGTCAGGAGTACGTAGGCAGAATACCACAATACTTAGTTGTACACAGAGCTTTCTATGAATACAGCTCAAAGCACTTTACAAAGGAAGGTCCGTGTGACCTTCATTTTACAAATGGAAAAACTGAGGCAAAAAGAGGGGAAGCAACTTGCTCAGGGTTGCTGGGCAAGACAGGGGCAGAGCCAGGCTAGAACCCAGGTCCATTCCAGTTACCTAACCACTGGACCACACCACTCTCAGTTATTTCAGGAAGATGCTTTTAAAAAAAGACTCATCTGTCAACCTTTAAATCTGCCACAATATATGCAGAAGTCTAGTCTCAAACATTAAGCAACGTTCATAGCCCCCAACCAGCATAGACACACCACAAGCATAGATCTAGGACCTTCGTTAAAATGAGACTTGTCAGTCACCGAAAGCCACAATCCCTCACAATCAGTGAAGTCTGGTGCAATAGTACTGTATGTCAGGCTGTTCCAATCCTTTCCAGGTAACAATCACTTATTTCTACGTGTGACAGTGCAAGTGGTATTTAGTTTTGCTTGGTCTATGGCAGATGGACAGAAGGGAAAGACATTTGGACCTTTCCAGACACAGTGCTGTGTCCTACAAAAGGCTGATAAGGCTCAAATGACCCCTATTCTCACCTAGCCATTTGAAACTAATGCTAGAAACACAGGTCAGGGATGCTATTAGATACTTTCCTTCTCAGTAACTATGAAACTGTGTTACAGAGCAACCCCATGACACTACAATCTTACTGCCACATTAACCGCTTCTGTGCTGATGGGCAGTCTAATCCAGTGCTGTAGTCACTCCTGGCAAATCTGCATCAGAGAGAGAGGAATAACATGTCCTTAGGTTTTCATTAGCATGGCAAAAGGCAGGCAAGTTGGTTCTGTATCTGGGTTGGCAAGTTCCTTTGACAGTTTTACCTGGCTGCTCTAATCAACCTCCTACTCATCAGCACTACACCTCCAATTCTTCCAGCAACACAGTCACTCTTCATGGGATGAAAAGCCGTCTGGCTTTGTCACTGACTTAGTGGGGGCTTTCCAGTTCTCCGAGATTATGAGCGTGTTTAGACAACTTAAATCACCTTTCCTGGAACAGGGGACTATGCATGACCTGCTGCGTGTAATTTCTGTACAAATCTAATGTTTTATTATATGGTTTTTATAAACGCACCCTGAAACCTGCCCCAGTGCCAGTTCTCCCAGAATGAACTGGAGTTTAAGTACAAACTGATCCCAAAGCACCAACTGGGGAGAGGAGCAGAATGTACACTCAATTAGTAGTATGTAGCAACTCTACGGCAATTTCAATGACTGGAAGCAGGGAAATATCAGGCAAGTGTCCAACAACAATTTAGCAAGAGGGGAAGTCAGTGTTTGGATAAGAGTTTTTAATTTTCACATCCGTTAGCTGGTTGAGGTAAACTCTAGAGAGGACCTACGGCAAACCTCAACCTGCTAACACAGGTAGCCAAGCTAAACCTTGCTTTGGCTACCCTGCGATAAAAGCCAACATCCATGGGGGAAATTTGGCTGACAACAGGGGGTTATTACTGGTGATAATATGCAAAGCAAAAAGTATCCTGGTTGCCTGACACTTCCCAGGCTACTTTAGTGTGGCGGAGATAGAAAAAAAAACACCCTTTATTTGTCAACTGAGAAAGTACACTATAACCTCTGTATCCCAGGTGTCCCTACTTTGGGAACACCCGTGCTATGGACCCTGGCAGGTGGAGGCGGAAGTGGCTTTGCTGGAGGCTTTTCCCTGCCACTCCCACAGCATTGGGGAGCAGCAGGTAAGTGTCCTATCCCCATCCTCCTTGCTCCTTTCCTGGCCCGGCAAAATTTTTAATCCAGAAAACCAGGGATGACGGATTCAAGAGGTTCAAGTGTAACATCAAGGCGCACACATGGAATCTTAAACACGTCCTCTATTGCCGCCAGTTAGAGGTGCTGCCTTGCACCATAGACCAGACCGACACTGCACCCAAGAGAAAACGGGTGCATATCTCCTTCCAGGACAACGAATCAGACACCTTCTCCGCTTGCTCAGGAACAATGCGACAAGCGTATGGCCGCCTTTCCTCTGGAGTCTGCAGAACCCCGGCAACAAAGAGATCAGGGGACAGTTGCGAGCACTGCATTCCTTTGATTTAATTCCTTGATTTAATCTGCTTGCCCTAACAATAGCTAGTGGCTTTGGGGACTAGTGGCCACACACTTTGCAATCCAAGTCACAGCCACAATGCCCTGATGTTACCTGCTCTTTTATATGTTACTTTCTCGTCCAGAGACGACGACTGCGAACTCTGTCCGAATGAAATGCTCAGCCGGCACCCATTCGCTTTGCCGAGACAAAGCCCAGCAGCAAGGAGAGGAAACTGCAGCTTTGTTTCCGTGACTTACACATTCACAACTACGGATTTTAACAGGCCTGGAAAACTGTCGCTACCACCATCAGTGATTAATTACTCCACAGAAAGACCATTTCCCTAACACGATTTCCTCCTGGGAGGTTGGAAAAGTTCTCTCATAAGCAGCAGAGGCTTCCTTGGGCTTGCACTTCAGAAGTTTTCAACAGTGATTGTTTGAATTCACATATTTTCAGAAGAAAGCTCTCATGTTAGTAACTCTAGCCACAAGGAGAGAGGGAGGGAGGAACATTCTCTTCCAGCCTTTTCATTTTGGATATGCAAGCACCATTAAATCCTCAGACAGGCATAAATTTGCCTGCCATGCAGCTTCTTACTAGGTCAAGAACAGGAGCAGACCGGCAGGTTAATTCGTGGCCATCTCCCACCCTCCGAAGACACAAGTTATGCATACCCAAGTAACCAATTCTCAGAATGCAGAGCCGAGATCATCTTAACTCCACTTCATAGGAGAGTCCGTTTAAAATACAATGGGTCAGGCACACTGTGCATAATCACCGAAGGAATGGTCACAGCCCACAGCCACCACTGACCTATCCTGCCCAGGCGTGTCTAGTCCTCCAGGTAGTGCCTGCCCATGGAACAGTCCCATATCCCTTACATGCTCTAATGGGGACTGTCTCCCGCCTAGCGCAGTGCATTAAACACCTTCCATGTAGGGTCAGCTGTGAGGTAGCTACTGCTAGGTTAGACTGATGGAAATTCAGCAGCTGTTTCTTCCCCAGTCCTGAGAGCAGGGAGCTGTAACTTGTCCCAGAGGCCTCAGCTTTGCTGTTCTCTGAATGGCTGGTTGCTTCACGAGGCCGTAGCACATCGAGAAGCCTCCACAGCAACCAGCTATGCACAGACATTTAGTATGCTTCCGACTTGAGGCTGCTAGCGCTGGGAACAGGAACTGATGCTGACCCTCCTTTGTCAGTCCCAGTGGATGCCCTGAATGGAAGACACTTCCCTCCAACCACCACAAAGCTGGTTAGCGAAGCAACAAGTACATCAAAGATCACCGTGCTGTGCCAGGGCAGCATTCCTGACCGCTAGCACTTAGCCGTCCCCTCTCTCCAAGCTGCTGGCCAGAGTCCTTGGGCCCACCCTGACCTAGCTGGGGAGCTGGAGTTACGCAATTCTCTTTTCCCACAACCTCCTGAAGGGATCATTTGGATCATCCTTAAAAGTATCCGAGAAGGATTCATCTGAGCAGGGCACAGCCAAAGCTAGGAAAATCTAGGGCCTCCAAGGCTCCACTCAAGGGCCAGTAGCTTTACTTTCAAAGCACACTTGCCGTTTCAGACGCCCTGTGGGTCTAAGTGTTTAACGGCAAGGCCTCCACGCTCTGTGTGTCACTGCAGCTAAAAGCTGCTCAGAGACCTTCATTACGGTCTGAAGCACAAATGGTAGCTTATGGAGCAAGACTCATGACTTTAGTTTGGGAATCCTGTGTCACACCCAACCAGGAACTCAGGGTTTAGCTGATCGCCATATTTGGGGTCGGGAAGGAATTTTCCTCCAGGGTAGATTGGCAGAGGCCCTGGAGGTTTTTTGCCTTCCTCTGTAGCATGGGGTACGGATCACAGCTGGAGGATTCTCTGCATCTTGGGGTCTTCAAACTATTTGAAGGCTTCAATATCTGAGATCTAGGTGAGAGGATTATTCTAGGAGTGGGTGGGTGAGATTGTGTGGCCTGCATTGTGCAGAGGGTCAGACTAAATGATCATAATGGTCCCTTCTGACATTCAAGTCTATGAGGAACTAAACAGAAGTCTCCTCCTCCTCCTCCAAGGTTTTCATGAGAATCTGAAGTCCAATGAGAATTAGATGGTCTATAAAAGAAATGGGCAAGTTACAAAGGTTAATGGGATGAAAAATGGCTTTTGGTTTTTAATCGTCACATAATGATACATGTGAAGAGGTGGTTATGGTAAAAAGGAATAGAACACAACATTAAATAAAATAAATGTGATCATAAGGGTCTGATGGTTAACTAGTAACTGAGAACAACAATTGCTACTTTAAAAAAAGCCACAGGGTCAAAGTAACTCATTCCACAAGGAGAACAGGCAAAGTTTTGCCACCAAAGGGAGAG
This sequence comes from Apalone spinifera, assembly GCA_030068395.1. Taxonomy (NCBI): domain Eukaryota; kingdom Metazoa; phylum Chordata; order Testudines; family Trionychidae; genus Apalone; species Apalone spinifera. Next base: position 198,625 of record JANRFK010003199.1, on the reverse strand, counting down.
ATAAAGTCTACAGCCCTTGGACTCTGAGAAGGATTTTAGAGCAGGAGATTGCATCGATTATAGGCACAGGGAACAATTTTTCAAAGTGTGCCTGACGTTAAATGCCCAGGCAGGGAATGTTCAAGGAGACTTGACACTTTGCCTACATTCAAAGACAAGCTGTAACTTCAGGTGAGAGTTTAAAGCAACTCATTAAATTAGTGCAACAGTGTAGGCCAACTCCTCCTCTGACTCAAACTTGGCTTTTAGAGCACCCACGTTTAACCAAGCCCATTTTTAAACCCATGAAAAGTTAAACCAGTGCAATTTTGAATGTCCACAAGGCCCAAGAGAGTGAAGGGTGTGTTTTACAAGTTAATCATTTACCTTCCTCTGGGGTCTTTGGAACAGCCCAACCCTAAGGCTATGTCTACACTACAAGGTTTTTGAGCAAAAAAGGCTGGTTTTGCACAAAAACCCATGGAGGATCCACACCTCAAGCGCATTTTTGCACAAGAAAATTTACAGAAGAACAGCAGAACAGGGGGCTTTTTGTGGTGTAGGTATACCTCTTTCTACGAGGAATAACTCCTTTTTGCACAGGAGTTCTTGAGCATTCACACACACCTTTTTGCGCAACAGGGGTTTCTTGCGCAAAAAGAGCCGATCAGAAAAAGCACAGGTGCTCTGATGGCCATCAGAGCTTTCTTTTACAAAAGCGTCCATGCAGTGTGGATGTTCTCCTGCGCAAAAGCACATCACTTTTGCAATGTGCTTTTGAGGTCTGGACACGCTTTTGCACAAGAAGTTTATGTGGAAAATCTCTTCCCCAAAAAGCTTCTTGCACAAAACCCCTGCAGTGTAGACAAACCCTAAATGCCTTTTGAACTGAGGATTTCACACATGCTCTCCAACCACAAGACCCTCCCCCCCAGCAGTTACACTACACAACGTTCCCTCTAATTTTTTCCATCCATGTGTGGAATACATTTTATGTGTACTAAGGCATGTGTGAATGTGCACCACCAGTGGAAACTCAGAACATGCTGCTGACTGTGGGGGCTCTGCTAATCAGCTGGACAGCATTTAAATCTCTCCATCGCACAGCGGACAGGAACACTAGTTACACAACACTGCATACAACTCCATCAGTACACATCACAAATAGGCAAAGTGAGTCAGCGCAAGGTTAACCTAGGAGCCAAAAGCCACCCTGCCAGTGAGCAACTCCTGACATCAGCCTCCCGGAGTTCAATACAGAGCTTTGCAGTCACCCCAGAGGGTTGGGCTGAGCTTGCTGCAGCAATAGTAGCTGAATCTTTGCCTTTAGGCAGTAAAGTCTTATCAGTGTCTCATTAATGCATTTTTAAGTATTTAATGTATAACTGTTTGGGGACCATTTATTTCAAGCTGCCAAACCTGCTGCATAGCAAGGTTGCTGTATTTCTTGTTCAGGCTGATTGCAAAGGGGCCTGCAATATAATGCTAATCAGCCTCCGAGCAGGGAGTACGTTTAAAGGCAAAGGAAAGCACACGGCACACACGAAGATTCACCTAGCGCTGCTCAGGCCCTTAACTCAAGTTTTGGTTTTTGGAAAATGAAAGGAAAACATCCCAGATTTCATTGGAATCATCGCTCTAGGGTGGGGCTGGGGCTGAAGGCTGCTCTGGAAAGGACAACTCCAGCCCAGTCTCACCGCAGCAGGTTGGGGCCAGGTGAGAAGGGCCTCTCCATTGCCGCTGCAGCTCCAGTGGGCACAGCTGGCGGAGGGGTGCATGTCCCCTGGCTGGGGGAAGGTCCAGGTTTGGCTGCCTCCACTCCCCAGCCAGAATAAGGAATTCAGCAACATGTGTACCTTCCCCTCGCTCCCTGATGAAGGCGAACAGCCAGCAACATTCCTGTATGAATGGGGGGGTGAGCCTTAACCGGCAACAGAGAAGAGAGGGATGGGAGGCTCCGGGCTGGAGCAATCCTAGGAGGGAGAAGCCCCGGTCAGCCCCTTTCACTCACCTGCCTGGTGATTCTGTCTCTTTTCTGTCTGGTTTTCTGAGAAGCAATCCCATTCCAGGCACATCCCATTGTCCTGGCACAAGCAAACCCTTATGTTGCTTTAAGTAATTCTGATAGGAAGCTGTATACTGAATCTGGTGGTCCTAGCTCTTACCATTTAGGAGTTGTTCTTGGACAAATGGACAGACAGACTCTCTCAAATATACAGCAGACGTAAGATGTGAGTCTGGGCACTTTTTGGTTTGAGACTGAAAAGCCACCTGAAATTTTGAGACCTTTTCCACTACCTTTTTTTTAATCACACTTAACAGATTTTAAGTATATCATGTCAAGCTTTCCCCAGTGATGCTGGAGCTTCTTTTAGAAGATGGACTGCAAGATTAGACAAAGAAGAAGAGACTGCTGAATCTTTAACAAAGTAACTTTCCTTCCAGCTGGGTTAAGTGTTTGAGTTACATAGGTAGAAACTAGGGCTGTCAAGTGATTGCTGTACAGCTGATCCCCGGCTCAGCTGTGTGGCAGCTGCTCCTTTGAAATGATGCCTCTGCACATTTCAAAGGGGCAGCTCAACTGGAGCCCAGGGTCAGCTGGGGAGTCCCCCAGCTGATCCCGGGCTCCATGTTGAGCTGCCCCTTTG
>JANRFK010003199.1:184941-195898 GCA_030068395.1 Apalone spinifera | reverse complement strand
ATACCAGCCAGAAACTAAACTCCCTTCCAGCCCTGCCTCCCAGCCAGGGGTTGGTCTCTGCCTTCTTTGTCCCACTCCATGGGAGGTAACAGGTCAAACAGGTTTGGGGGTCGTTTGCATACTGACTCAGCAGCTGTCCTGCTGGGCCGTGCTGCAGACAGCAGCCAGTGGAGGTCCACCGCCCAGCATAGCAACCAGCAAGGTACCCACACTACGTCACACCAAGTACTAGGACTTCACTTCCCTTGGTATTCGTGATGTTCTAAGCTTATTAGTTGTCCAGTCTCAGAGTTAGACACCAGTACAAATTATTTACTTCTTTATATGTATCTCGATAACGTCTCTGTTGTGCCAGAGATGCCAAAACAGAACAATAACCTTGTCCCAGTGAGCTCTCTCTTTACATTATCTTCAGCAGTGCATTCCAGTGCACAAGCTTCAATACCAAGCAGACTTTGAGGGTCCTCAAATGAATATTTATCCCATTAAAGGACACTGAGCATTGTGACATTCTTGTACTTTTGTCCTATCTCAGTGTGTCAAAACTGAGAACAAAGCTTGGCAATACTGACAGCCTGAAATGGGACCAAGATGAGGAACATGCCACTGACATGATTTTGGCCAATCCACTGTGATTAGTACCAGTAGAAAGACAAAGTTCGTTGACATGCAAAGTGACAGGCTAGATGCAAGTGGCTCTTCTGCAGCAGCCTGTCAGCATCTGGTGAGCCGCATACCCTCAGATGTTACACAAAGATAAGAATCCAGCCAGGCTGAAGCATTTGAGTCCTGCTCGGGGAGAGAGTTAAAGCTGCATGTTGGCTGGCAGACCATCAATGCAGAGTTCAGGCAAAGGTGAGGGTATGTCCCAGGGCTAAGGTCTCACTCCCATTCAATGCAATCTATGTACAGCCCAGTGCGATTTTATCGAGATTGGAAAGTTTCATTTCACTCTACAAGCCAGGTGCACAAATCTGGTTGACCCAGACTTGCTATCCCAGATAGACTTGACCCCTTGGCTGCCCCGCGGCAGACATCAGCTCTCCAAACAGAACACTCACCCTTCCTTCAGTACCACCCAGGCAGTTAAGCCCCTGCCACTCCCTGCTGTCTAGGGGATGAAGTCTAGGTCTCCCGTCTCCTAGGGCAGCAACCACACTCCACAGGAACAAACCAGCATCTTTACCAACTCACTGTAGGAGACCAAATCACCTCCAATTTGTGACTCGCTCTCCAAAAGCTGCTCTTGTATCCCACTCACCTAAACAGTTACAACACACCACAGAGTTTCAGCAGCTGCAGCTGACTACAGTGATCTGAATAAACCACTTACATGGTCCATGCACGGTTCTAATGGGGTTTGCCTCAGGCAGGCAACTGAGGAGGACCTGAAACATACTGCAGCAGTGCTCCTCATTTGGGAGCACATGGGGGCTGCTTACAGAGGCCCATGGTCACTGCTTTGGAGTCTCCAGGCACAGAGGAGCACCCATAGAGACATCTATTCGAAGCACTCGCCATGCACAGCAATTCCTCCTCCGGCAGTGGAAAGAATCAGCCCGGCCTCCTCTCAGTTTAGCCCCTTCTGCAAGAGAGGTCAACAGGAATCAATCTGTATCTTGGCCCATGGACCTGCAGCACGGACATCATTGGCCAATAGGCTGTTGGACACAGGAAGATTGAGGTCCCCACTATATGTAAGCAGACTCTGGATCCAAGTTCAATAGGAATTGCCAAAATGCTCGCATTCCAAACATGCCCAGCTTGGAATTAATCTTCTCCCTGTGGTACCATAAAAGAATGTGCAATATTCTGAGCCTGACTCTTGAGGAAGGGAGGTGGGGGGCTCGGGAGAAGGCCTGAAAACATCAGGCTCCAGGGGAAGTTTCCACAGCACCAAGGTCCAAGACAAAAGAAAGCAAAGCGAATCTTTGCAAGACCGAGCAGAGCAAACTGCCTCCAAGCTGTTCTAAGGCAGACTCCAGCCACCTCCCTAAGTTTGAGGATCGGTTCAGACCCCTGCTGCCTTACTCTGGTATTGATGAACTCCACCACTACATTGGGAGAGCCAGGATGGCACTGGGATCGGGTCATTCTCTCAAGGCGAACAGTAGAGGCAATACTCACTTCCCCTGCAGCAGCAGGCGTCTCAGCATGCATTACAATACTGCCTGTTTGAATAACTGGAACATCGTGTCCCTGGCCAGCAAAGTCCTTGCTCTGCTACAAACCTGAAGTAAACAGATTCTACAGCAGCAATGGGCCCGTTACCAAGGTCACGGTATTGATCAGACAATGTAATTAAAATTCACAGTTCAACTGACCCGATGTGCCAGGGCAGCTGGGTAGCCCCAGGAGCAGCATGAATAGCTGCAACATCCGTGTCGTCCCTTCTCAAAGGCACAATTCCCACAAGACTCCGGGCACAGCAGAAGCTAGTTTTGCTAGTGCAGAGGCAGTCTCGATTTCAAGAACAAATTGGCTACGACTGCTGCTCAGAATTCACTCCATATGCTCTACAAGGGTGAAAACCAGCTTTCTGCTTGGAGCCTCCCCGTTCTGCCTTATTCATTTGCCCCATGTCTGCTCCCCCACAGAGTCCAGATCAACAATGGTTGTTGGCTCAGGTGGAGAATGTTGAGCTCCATTTAGCCTTTGGAAAAAGGGGCATATTTCAAAACATTTTTACTGACGGTTAAATAAATATGGCCTGAGCATGAGTAAACTTTCATAAAGGGCTGCTTAGAGCTCAACAAAGATATGATTTATGGATTGATAAAGCCATTAAAAGTCTGTTCAACCCTGATAAGTTCCAATCCTGTGCTGGTCTCAAACGAGGTGAATATCTTTTCAGGCTCCTAATGACATATCCTTGCCCCCTCCCTTTGAGCATTCTCTCTGTTACAAAGCATCTGTGAATGCTCAACTGATCAGAGCGCTTACCAGGAAATCCAAGAACCTTGTCACAAACTGTAACATCTCAACCATTGCATATAAATAGATCATTGTCACTGAAACCTGTGCAAGAAAGGGGCTTCATTTGTTAGACAATATCTTGTTTTTAAACTAGGCAAGCTATACTAAGCACAGATCTATCTGCACAGCTCTTTTGTAAGTCCCTTCATTAAGCAACTGATTTGCCACTCCACCGGATAACCATTGAAAACAGGATCGTCTGTGTGTAAAACCGATGAACAGCCAATGCACTTCTACAGATTCCAAATGTTTATCACCAACTGTCAGCTCAATCCTGGCTCTGGAGAGCAGATTCCTATAGCAAGATTGAGAAGCCTTTAGCAATTGGGAACAAATGGTTTCAAACATAGTCCAAACTGGAATCCAACTGTGGGGAGAATTGTCAGGATCCCAAAGAAAGTATTGTTATAGCCTGTTCCACACTGCAAAACAACCTTCCATTTCAGGAAGGGTTTTAACCCTCCCTCTTTCCCCCTCCTTAGCACTAGATCGCCCATATTCAACTGGCACTGCTCATAGGAAGAGCCTCAGAACCTCTTGACAGGACTTGATACCAGTAATTATGATGGAGCAGACAGGAAAACTTCAGAAAGGGTTGTAGCTACATGATCTGTGATCCCTAATCTTCTAGAACTGGCATTTTTATAAGGAGGCTCTGAGAAGCCTGCTAGAGCAGCTCCAAAGGAGCACAGTGAGGATTGTAATATCCCCCTAGTATCTGAAGATCACGCATCGTAAGGTTGGAAACTCAGCCTATTTCCAGGGGCCACAACAATAAATATATGGGAAATGAATGGACCTGATCCCTGGAATGTCAGTCCAAGGAACACCCCGGAAAGGATATATGTGTCATTTAAGAATGGGCCCCCCTCAGATTCCACACATCAGTTATGGTCCTTCTCACCTAAACTTATGTAGAACTGTTTCAAACTCTCTCAGTGAATCCAGTGTGCCAGATCACTTCCTTCTATCACTGGTGGGACACAAGGAGAACTCCCCTTGGAAAGAATCACAGGCTGTTACTACTATGTACACACGCCTCACCACAAGCACAGCAAAGATGCACAGAAGGTTCTGCTTGGCTCCCGGGGGAACTTAGAGTAGGTTACTATAGGAACCAAAACAACGTCTGGTCCAATTTAAATTCTTGATTACAGATTGGAAAGAAGGTAAATGGTATGCTAATGAAATGTATGGAACACACTATCCCAGCGGGAGCAGGGAATGCCAATGCTGGCAGAAATATAAAGGGCTCCAGCATGCTCAAAAATATGGAAGGTAACAGAATGTGATTCAATTTGGAAAAGTGCTGTTAATACTTACAGAAAAATAACACAGAAAACGCAGCTGTGCAATAACGGGAGAAACCCAGAAAGCAGAATGCTGAGCGCACCTTACAGTAGACAGCAATTAGAAGAAAAGCCACTAACTCCTGGCTGTGCATATGGAAGCAGGGAGCGCCAATCCCTCATCTATGGCTTTCACGGAAAAGCACCTGGAATACTACATGTAGGCTTGGGCACCTTGTCACCAAACAAGCAAACTGCAGGAAGATCAGAAAGAAAGTTAGAAAGCAGCAGAGAATGACTTAAGGAAGAACGCCAAGGTGAGTGAAGTAATCGTTCCTCGGACCAAAAGCAGTTGGTCTGGTAAAAGATATTACCTCACCAAACCTGCAAGTCTCATAACCTGGGGCCAACAGGTACAAAAAAGCCACAAACAATTAAGGAAGGGTGACGCACAAATGTGGTAGGTCTGGCTAGGCAGTGACTAAGGGTAAATCTCCATTGCAGAGTTAATCCTGGGTTCTTACTGGGCTTTAGCCTTAACCCTCCCATGATCCAAAGAAAAATCTCTGACCCAGATCTGGAGGGGATTTAAACCCAGGCTTGCTTACCGAGCCAGGAATGTGAGGTAGAAGGCAAGCTCTGCTTTGCACTGAGAACAGGGTCAATCACTCAAGTGCTGACAGTCCTCCAATGGCTTCCCACAATGCCCCCCCATCCCGAAGGACAGACAAGTTCTTAAGCAACTGACATTACTGACCAGGAAAACACACTAGAGCACAAAGAACTGTAGGATGTATGCTTCCATCACACATAGGAAAGTATACAGGTTGGGCTTTGCAGTGGGGATCTCATTAACCCAGCTCCTCAGACTGGACGCCAAGCAACCAGGGTTAATTGTTCACTGTAGACAGCCTATCGGAAATGCCAAGGTAGAGATATAGCCATCTCCAAGAATCTGAAGAATGGGGAAGGATTTATGGGCAATAATTTAACCCCAGCAAACCTACATCCAAGAAATTCGGAATGACTCAAGAAAAGCTTGGACAAAGAATCTATTGGCTAGATTGTGACAGCCTCCAGGGATTAATGGAGGAAGTCACCATTCATGTATTGATCCTAGAGGGAAAAATCTTAGAGTTGGCAGGAGAGCTAGGTGGTCTTTTCCATCTCTAATTTCCATCGGCCTTGAGAGAAGCCGAGAATGCGTCCCAGAACTCATTTCCATCCCAGCTTGCCAGAGTATCTTGATTCACTGGCATCTTGCAGGTAGCCAGCAATCCAGCAGGGGCTTAATGGAGTAAATCAGACCGCTTGGGGGTAAGCTTGTATTGGGAAAAGGAGCTGTGTGGAAATTCTGCCCTGGGAAGGACACAAACTCATCCACACAGAAAAGCTGATATGCCAGGAGCAAACAGGACCCATTTATCAAGGCTATCCAGCACCAGGGAAAGCACCAGAGCAGTTTGTGTAGTTGACCTCAAAAATTAGCCACCATCCCAAAAGCTCTGGGAAATGCACAGTGCAGCACAGGGGGATTTAATTCTTGTCTAACTGGATCCTACATTCACCAATTCAGTCCTCTCAATGCCTCATTTACCCTGTCCTGCCACATCCACCTTTTCTTGGCTTCCCCCTCCCCCCAACCCGATGCACAGAGTAGCTCTGAGTCTGTACCACTGCAAAGCTGCAGCAGCACATTAGTATTCTCCTTTGCACCTCTAGTACACAGCTTGAGTGGGATTCCACTGATGCCACCATGCGCAGGTTCAGAAACAAAAAAACCTAGTGAGCAAGTGAAGCTGGGGAGGGAGGGGGAAACACCACAATTACCTGCTTCTCAGCCAAGGAAGACAGAGCCTTGGGCTGGTGCAGCAGGCTTCAGTCTGCCTGACAGAGCAGGGAACCGGAGACAAACTTTTAGCCCTTGTGAAATGTAAAAACATTTCGGTTATGCTGCATGAATAAGCATAACTGACTGCAGTTCATCCTGATGAAAAGCAGCTCCCACCTGGCAAGGTAGCTCAAGGTGTCAGCTTGGCAGTAAAGCATCCTAGGAGGTGTGATAGGATACCGCAGACAGTTCATGACAGATAGATACTATGCTTTGTAGTCAGCCCTGGTTAGGTCAGGGAAGTTCAATCCCTCAATACTGTCTTGGGCATTTTCCTTATGGAGAATTCATCCCACCTTAGATCAAACAGCAGGTATCACTCCCACCTGAATATCAAATCATCTGTTACTGAAATATCCTGCGAGCCAAAGTCACAGAAAGCCGCGCTCATTGAAGAGGAGGGAGCTGAGAAAACTGGCATTCCCAATGAAAGCCACTAGCCATGCAATACTGAACAGCTCCTGATTTGGGGAAGAGATTATGTTGGTTCTTTATTCATCGGATAAGATTCCAGAGCCATTATGAGAATACTGCTCTGGATGCATCTATAAGACTCTCAACATAATTCACCACTGGAGGGAACGCTGCTGGTGGCTAATCCATCTGTTTCTAAATTCCCACTAACATCTAGAACAATGGTGGCCCATGAAACATTTTGTTTGCCGTTGCCCACGCACAGGGGTTGTAGATTCCACTGGTTTCTGCCTGTGTGGTTTTTTCCTATTGGCACTACTAAAGGGAGACTCACATAAAACCAGGGCATGTGAAGTGAGGTGGGTGCTGACTGCATACAACATTCCCTCTGCCTCCAACTGAAGCACAGCTACAGTTCAGCTGGCACTCCCCACAAATTCTAGGTACAGAAGCAGTTAGAAAAAATACCCTAGTCCAGGAGACTGCCTTGGTTCCAACAATCTTGCAGCCCCCTGAGATGAAGGAGGCTGCTCGAGGCCCACTCACTAGCCCAGGTTGCCTATCGCTGATCTAGGCACTACAGTACAGCACACACTGGCTAACATCTGCCTTTCTTCAAATGCCCACTGCACTGTGGTAGAACCACTGGAGATCAAAGCTGGGGTTATTTTGATAACAGAAAAGACAAAGCAAGATGACTCCAAATAAGCAGACTGCAGTCAAGAGGGAGCCTCAGCTAAACTAGTTTCCCTAATCTATAAGAGGGGGAAGACCACAGTTCAGTTCCGGGTCAAATTCCAATTCACCTAGCCTTCTTTGGCCTTGGATTTAAAGCCAGAGTTGATCACATATAATCTCTTAATCACTCACCTCCTGCTGCTTCACTTTTTAATCTTTACCAATTTAATGACAAGAGAAGAAACAGGAGATCCTCAAGGCTAGGGTATGTAACCAACAAGGATCTCCCCATCCGGCTCTTTCAGGCTGCCACAGAGGGCTCATCAAACATGAGGAGCACATCTACTTCTGCAGGAACCCACCTTTTATCAGAGTCACTTCTTCCTAACTTTCCCTCTTGCTTCTCAAGTTAGGCACTTACCCTGGGAAACTGAACATGAGCTTCTTAGCAAGCATAAACATGACTGCCCTTTGAAAAACTAGTCTAGAATGGTTAGCACAAAGGACTAGCCAGTACCAGCACTCAAATCCTGGAGATGGTCCCATCCTCTCCCTAGGTCTGATCTTTATGCCCACCGGCCTTCAGAGAAGCTTTTGTTCAAAGCAAACTGCTGTTGGCCTCATAGTCCCCTGGCAAATACAGGGACTCTCTCAGATTCTGCCTGAGGTGCTGACGAAAGGTTGGGATGCCTGTGTGAAAGGAGGGCATTTCAGAGCTGTAAAAAGGGACACAGACGTCACACCAATTTCGCATTCATAGAAATCAATACAAGCCTCGAGAAGGAAAGAGGCTTGTTAATGGTTATGATTTTGTGGAAAGTGAGATAAGCTGGAGGCACTTAGCATTGTATACTTTGGCGTTTTTGCCAACGCCTCTGCTATCAGTGCTAGTCACAATCTTTGGTTGGGCAGGGAAAGCGGTGGCCTGAAGCACTGATTCCTATTGATGGCAATGCACCTGCACCCAAGATTTCACTGGCTACTGATGTCATTAGTCTCAAAGGCCATTCGCTGCAGGTCCTGAAGCACTCCCAGCAGGTCCCTGGCAGCATTGTAACAGGAGGGCTGCACATGAAGCTATGAAACTGCAGCACATTCAAGGGGCTATTATTACTGCCCACACACACAGAATCATAGAATACTAGGACTGGAAGGGACCTCGAGAGGTCATCGAGTCCAGTCCCCTGCCCTCATGGCAGGACCAAGTACTGACTAGACCATCCCCAATAGACAGTTATCTAACCTACTCTTAAATATCTCCAGAGACGGAGATTCCACAACCTCTCTGGGCAATTTATTCCAATGTTTGACCACCCTGACAATTAGGAACTTTTTCCTAATGTCCAACCTAAACCTCCCTTGCTGCAGTTTAAGCTCCTTGCTTCTTGTTATATTCTCAGAGGCCAAGATGAACCAGTTTTCTCCCACCTCCTCATGACACCCTTTCAGATACCCGAAAACGGCTATCATGTCCCCCCTCAATCTTCTCTTATCTAAACTAAAACCCAATTCTTCCAGCCTTCCTTCAAAGGTCATGTTCTCTAGACCTTTAATCATTCTCGTTGCTCTTCTCTGGACCCTCTCCAATTTCTCCACATCTTTCTTGAAATGCGGTGCCCAGAACTGAACACAATATTCCAACTGAGGCCTAACCAGCGCAGAGTAGAGCGGAAGAATGACTTCTCATGTCTTGCTCACAACACACCTGTTAATGCATCCTAAAATCATGTTTGCTTTTTTTGCAACAGCATCACACTGTTGACTCATATTGAGCTTGTGATCCATTATAACCCCTACATACCTTTCTGCCGTACTCCTTCCTAGACAGTCACTTCCCATTCTGTATGTGAGACACGGATTGTTCCTTCCTAAGTGGAGCACTTTGCATTTGTCTTTATTAAACTGCATCCTGTTTACCTGAGACCATTTCTCCAATTTGTCCAGATACAAGCATAAGAACGGCCAGACCAAAGGTCCATCTCGCCCAGAGTCTTGTCTGCTGGCGGTGGCCAATGCCAGGTGCCCCAGAGGGAGGGAACACAACAGAGAATCACCACGTGATCCGTCCCCTCTCTTAGAATGAGTTCTCCCAGAGCTTCTCTCACAAGAACAAGATTGAGCTAAACCCTATGCATCCTCACATTAAAGGGAGGGCTTTCCCACACTGCTCACCACCCTTGCTGTAACTGCCACCCCACCCCCACTATGGGATGCTTATGTGTTACAGTGTATTCATCTGTCATATCACTGCCACACTACAGCGTATGTGGGCACAAGCCTCAGGCTATACTTCCATCTCCATTGTGCAAGATTACAAGGAGATAACACTTAAAAGAATTGTTTGCTTTATTTCTCTCAGAAGCATAGTTACAGCTGCAGAATCACCTCTGGGGAAAAGCAGCTCCTAGCCTCTGCATTCTTCTGCTCCTTGCTCCAGGCTATATCCACTGTCTGCATAGATACCATGCACAGAAAGATCCATGGAGCGCCTGTCACTGGCAGCTGAATGCTAGTTATTGGAGATTAGGTAGGAGGGGATGTCTCAAATGCAAATGATTTAAGAGGCCTGTAGTACCTCCACCCTCTAAAATTCCAGCATCTATGTAAACAATCAAAACTTTCTCAGCAGGAAGGCTTTGCATTTTCAGTGGCTGAGCATGCTAGTGTTTTTCCCATTTACTCTGCTCAAGTCCTAACACTGAGGCATGTGGCAGAAGTCTAGGGGAAAACATGATATTCAACACAGCCGGAACCTCCCACAGCCAGTCTAAATCCCAGAGTCCCTCTCTTGACACATGAAAAGTTAAGACCTGAAATTCACCATAAGTGCAACTCTACCAGTGGTGTTTTTACCACCCTCTTGTCTAATCCTAGTCAGACAAAATTGAGATGACGGAAAGGTAAAAGCCTCAGTGACCAAGTTTCTCTCTCTCGCCTTTGCTAGGACTGAGCAGCTGATGGGAGAATTTCAGTCACATTCTAGGTGAAGGGACAAGAGGGGAATGCTGAGCAGAGAGAGCACTCCAGGAAGCTTTAGAGCTGCATCCCCTTCAAACTTGCCATCAGTTGGGCCCTTCCCTCAAAGCTGTCCTCAAATCCCTCCTCACACTGGTTGCCCACACTTGTCCACTGTACCCACAAACATACTGCTCCCGAAAATGCCTGGCTTGCTGTATTCTTTAAATATCCCCTGAATATTTCATCAGACCCCCTAGGCTTCCCTACACCTTGCTGTCATGCCCCAGTTCATAAGCTACTGGTACCTTCCTCCCAGCCTCAAATCCACCCTCCAGCCCACTCCCAGGTTGCCTTCCTGCTGACCCTGAGATCATAGACAACTTGCCCAGTTCAAATCAAACCTACCCGCCTAACTCATGACAGACACCTGTACAAGGCCATCACAATTCCCCCTCACACCCACCCCACAAAACTTTGTGCATTGTCCTCCCTACAACTCTGGGACACCCCATCCTGCAAACAGTTTCCCCACCCACATCCCATGGACAGCCGCTCCCCCTGCTCCCTTCTAGTGCAACCCCTGGGAGTCACAGCAGGTGGCCAGCTCCCCTACGACCTGTAATCCCCACTGCCTAAAGTTCACAGGCCTTTACCCTTACCCATCCCTACTTGGCAGCCAGCTTGGCTATGCTGCCAACAGGATCTCTTGAGAGCAGCCAATCCTCACTACTCTCTGTACCCCACCCCCGAA
>JANRFK010003199.1:151265-176122 GCA_030068395.1 Apalone spinifera | reverse complement strand
GTGCTAGGTTGCATCTTTGACATCCAGGTGTAAGAAGTGACTGACTACATGGCATGGGGGGGTTCAGTTATTGCGTCAGTCTGGTCATCCCCTGGGGTCCCTGCGGGATCGGTCTGGCAGCCCCTAGATTTGGCATCCCTCCCCGGTGACTGTTGAAAGCCATCCTGGCGCTTGTAATCGGCAGTGTTAAGAAAAGGACATGAGGTCGTGTGGGGGTGGGGTGCACGATCTTGGAACTGCTTCAGTCCGCGCTAGCGACCCCAGCATGTTAGCGAGACAGTGCCCAGGGTCCATGGAACTCACCCAGCAGTGGTGGTGTTTCTGTAGGGTGGGGTCTTTTCAGTAGGGATTTTAGTTTATTTGTGGTATGGGTGGCCCTGTGTGTATGTGGCTGGCCCTGTGTGTCTGTCTGTCTGGCCCTGTGTGTGTGCAAGCACAGTGTGATCCCACATCACAATTCCACACTGGTGCCCCCTGCCCTGTCGCGCCATGATGAGGCTGCGGTGTGATGCATGGGCAGGACGAGGGCCCTGTGCTGTGTTGCGGCGTGGCACCACCACACTGGGACATGCCTCTGGTGTAACACAAGGACACTCTCTTGTGAGCCAGCGATGCTGTGCCCTGCATCGTAGCGAGGCCACACCGCAGTGGTGCTTCATTGTGAAAATAACATCCTTCCCCACTGCTCCACATGGTGCAAGGCTGACGCCGTGGCCGGGCCTGTCGCCTCCAGCTGCACGGGGGAGCTGGCATTTGGGGCTGGCTGAGTGCGGCTGAGCAGAACAGTCCAGGGAGTCCAGGCTGCTGTGGGGAGTCAGACCCTCCGCCTGCCCTGGGCAGGGGCGGGGGCCCCAAAGCAGCTCCCAGCCAGCATCCAGCGCTCGCTGCACAGGGCAGGCAGGGGGGCTGGGACTCCGGGCTCCCAGCAGCACCACAAGGCTCTGGGCAGCTCCTACTACTGCCCTGCTCTGGTTTTTGGTCTGGCCGAGAGCGGGGTCTGGGGGGAAGAGGCGGCACAAGGGAGGGGACGAGGCTAAGGTCCACCGCAGCCCCCTGTATTCCCACTAGGAAGAGGCTGGCGCCACCTCTGAGCTTGTGGCAGGTGCGGCAGGGACTTGAGGGCAATGCTGTCCCTGAGTCACGCACAGCGGGCCAGGACTTGAGCTGTGTGTTTCGGGAGGGTGCCAGAGCTCTCAGCCCCTGGGCTCAGGGGGAGGACACTTGTTCCGCTGTGGGTCTACCCCTGATCGGGCAAGAGAGTCTGCAGGGCCGTGTCCCCCGCTGCCTGCTACCCAGCCCAGCAGCCTGTGCTGCTGGGTCACGGTGCACCACGAGGACCGCTGCGCTGGGCGAATCAGTCGTCTGGCTGCATGGCGAATCCCGCTCTGGCGGCTCCGCCTCGGCTCCACACTGCAAGCATCTCGCCAGCTGCTGAGATGGCCCCCGGCACTTCAGCATCCAGGCACCGTCCAACTATTCAAATCGAGCCAGCCATGCTAATCGCCCTCCCCCGCTTCGTCCCTTCCCAGCCTGGGCGCAGCTGAGGGGTTATTTGTACGTGTGCGTGAGTGCACATGGGTGGGACGGAGCGTGTGGCGATACACGCGAGTGTGTGAACGTTGTGTGCAGGGAAAGCCAAGCACGCAGCTCTGCATTTACTTCTGAAGGGAATGACGCTTGTGGGCTCTGAGTTCTTGTGGCGGTGAGTTCCACAGTCTCTAGATTCAGCTCAAGGAGGATCCTGTCACCCACGGTTGTCCCCATCTGGTCAGCATCAGCCCATGGTTGCTGACGCCAGTGGCACGTCGCTGCCCTGGCACGGCAGGGAAAAGTATTGCTTGAGTAGCTCGGGTTGCTCTCATAGGGATAATTGATGATTGGACAGAGACCTTGCTCCGTCCCTGGGCTGCTAAGCAGAATTCCTGCTGCATTTTGCTTCATTGCAAGGCATTCTGAGTGGTGATAACCAGGAGCTCATCTAGTCAATGCCTGGATCTTCATGGTTGCTCAAAGGCATGTTCTCCTGGAGAGCCAGTGGGGGGAGTGGCCGGTTTTCACAGCCAGGCGCTGCACAAAACAAGGCCGGGTTTGAAACCAGCACATTCCCCCTCCCCTCCCAAACTGTGGTGTCCTGTTTGAAAAAAAAAGTTTGCCCCAAATTAAAATATCCAGATTGCTCAAAAAGCCCCCCCCTCCACCCCTTGTGCCCGCCCCCGCCCCTCCCCCCCCACCCAGCTTGTAACATTTCCACTTGCTCTGCTCATTCAGGACCGAAAGGGCCGGCGCATTTGCTGGGCTAAAGCAGTATGGCCCCCTTGACTTCAGTAGGGTTATTGTGCCAGTTTGCACCAGCTAAGAGCCTGGCCCCCAGCCACCAAAGCAGCTCACAAGGTGTCCCAAAAAAATCCCCTGCGGAGGCTGGCCAGCCCCGGACCAGCCATGCTGGCACAGCTGCAGAAGGGAAAGCGGCTGGGGAGGGGAAGTCCTCGCTCCAGCCCCTTTCCGGGAGGGTTCTGCCCCGTCAGCTCTCTCGCCGGCTTTGTGGTGGGTCTGTGGGAGCGTGCAACGGGAGGCTTCCCAGGATGGGCTGCGTCGGACCAGGGCTCTGTTTTTCCCATGCTCAAGGTGCTGACTCCCCCTGCCCGAGGCCGGCGGGAGCAGGGCCCTTTTCCGGGAGCCAGGTTTCGAACAGCGCTTCCCGCGCCCTCAGCAGGCAGGTGCTTTCGCTGTGGGTGGCCTGGGCCATGGGATGGGAAGCAGACAGGGCCTGAAGACTTGGCACCCGACACTAGTGCGGGGTGGGGTGGAGGAGAAGGGAGCACCCCCTCTTCACCCAGGGAGATCGGAGAGAGCCCGTGCTCTGTGGCCCTGTTAGCTCCCTCCATATGCCCGGCCCTCTGCAGCGCCCCGCACAACATGCCCGACTGCAATGGGGCAACAGCCAGTGGCCCCGTTTCTAAGCCCCTCCCCTTCATTGCATATTCAAATACTGTGCCATCTGTAGTACTTCCACACACTGGCTGCTGGAGTGCCTGGCCCTGCAGCAGGTCCCCGGGGCTGCCCTTCCTCTAGCTTCCACTGGAGGAAACCCACCTGCTAGAGCGCCCCCTACTGGCCCAAAGAAGCAGCCAGGTGCATTTAGCTGCTGTGTCACCTTGGGTAAGTCACTGAATGTCTTTGTTCCCTCCCCGTAAGCTGGGGCTAGGCCTCTGGCACAGTGGGCAGCAGGATCAGACCCCAAGCCTGGGATGAGGTCGACGCATCCCTGGGCGTTAAACTAAGGCATCAACTCATTACCCGGAAGGCAGAAGAGTCAACAGCTTCCAGACACTACGGCGCTGGGCATGAGCCCACCACAGACTCCACCTCTCCTTGCACACTCGCCAGCGGGAAGGGGCTTGTTCGCACTGGCCTGGGCCCCCAACCCAGCAGCTTTAGGTTCGATGCCCCAGCAGAGCTAAGGCCCAGCTGCCCTGCGGTTTGCACAGGGGTGGGTGCACCCAGAGCCAGTCTTCCAGAGGAGCCCTCCCCAGCATGGCCCCAGTGCACCAAGCAAGGGAGGGATCCTCTGGCTGGCCCAGATGGCTGCCGAGAACGGCCCCGCCAGTGACTCATGGCCAGGGCAGCGTAAACAAAGGCAGATGTGGCTGCTCTCCGAGTGCCTCGGGAGGGACAGAGTGAGGAGAACCCTCCTCAGGTGGGGGGATTAGGGCCACGTGCAGCTGAATTGCACCAGTCTCAGGGCCTCTCTACAGTCCCTCACCCGCCTACTCCAACCCCCTTCCATGGCTAGGCCTCTTCTGTCCCCTCCTCCTCTACGTTCCCTTCACCTCCTTGCCTCGCTCCTCCTCCTCCTCCATTCCCTCTTCCCGTTCCTGCCTCCTCGCCACAGCCTCCCTCTCCTGCCTCTCCTCCCTCTGCTCCCCTCCATTCCTGCCTCCCCTTTGGCCTTCTCCAGTCCCCCGACGCCCCCCCAAAGCTCCTGGGCTATGTCTAGACTGGCATGATTTTCCGCAAATGCTTTTAATGGAAAAGTTTTTCATTAAAAGTATTTGCGGAAAAGAGCGTCTAGATTGGCATGGATGCTTTTGCGCAAAAGCGTCCGTGCCAGTCTAGACGCAGTTTTGCGCAAGAAAGCCCCGATCGCCGTTTTAGCCATCAGGGCTTTTTTGCGCAAAACGGTTCTGTGTTGTCTACACTGGCCCTCTTGCGCTTTTGCCTGAGCGGGAGCGTCATTGTATTTGCGCAAGAAGCACTGATTTTGTACATTATAAAGCCAGTGCTCTTGCGCAAATTCAAGCAGCCAGTGTAGACAGCTGGCAAGTTTTTGCACAAAAGCGTCTGCTTTTGTGCAAAAACTTGCCAGTCTAGACGCAGCCACTTGTGTAACTCACCAGGCCCAGCCAGGGTGGGGACAGGACTCAAATCCTCGGGGGAAGAACCCTCCTGCCCTGAGCTGGCCGTGAATTAGACTCAGGCCCGGTTCTGCTAACCCTGCACATTGCACAGCCTTAGAGTAAACCCCTGGGCTTCAATGGCCTCACTCCTGATTCACACCGGGAAGCGCTCTGCCTTCCCCAGGGCCGCCGCTCCCTCAATTTCACAACTGTCCCGCTGCAGTCGCGTTCCCGGGGAGGGGCAACCCCACATGTTCAAAGTCCTGAGTCAGGCTCACCAAAACCCACAGGGGCGGTTTGGATCCTTGTGTAACAATAATAGCTGTGGTGGGCTTTGCATTTGCTTTCTGCTTTTTCAGCCCTTGGGGTGCAGCTGGGATCACATTGGAGCTTTCTCCACTGCCACGGGCTGGACACAGACTGGTTCTGCGAGAAGGGAGGGTGGAAGCCTCACACAGCCGCTAAGACAGTGATTATCACGAGAGTCAGGCCACATTGGGCAAGGGGGGAAAGGCCTCAAGTGACACTCACGTTTTATGGGGGCAGTGGCATGGGGCAACTATAGAGGCAGCTGCAGCAGCCACGTCCCTCCATGCTCAGGGCTGAGGGCCAGCAGGGCCAGGAAGACCGAAGCCATTCGCCGTCTCCCCTGGGGAATTCCAGAGGGTCAGTTTCAGATGTAAGCGTTCTCCAGGCTCTGCTGGCCTTGGCAATCCGCCCCCCTGCAGAGCCCCCTTCGCACTCCTGTAGGCGCTCTGCCATTCAATGCCCCGGGCCAGACTGCGCCAAGCAAGACGCCCCCTTTCCAGGGGCCTATTTGGCAGAGCGCACGCATCTTCTTTTAGCCTCTCCAGGTCACGCCCGCTCTGGGGCCACAGAAGAACCTGGCTGGGTCAGTCACTTTCCCCCAGGTCAGGAGCCCGACCCTCCTCCTGGCACCAGAGTGACAGGCGGGCGATACAGCCAGCTCCTCTTACTCCAGTGGTGAATTTGGCCCAGGCTGTGCCCTCGTGTTGTTAACATGCCACAGATGTGTGCGCTGCAAAGTGAGTGGTGTAATAGCACTGGCCAGGGCGGGGGGAGGCTGTAGGTGTGGGCACTCACACAAAGGGCAGCTGGGTCTTTTGCAACCGAGAAACGTGGGAGGTGAGTTCGGTAGGTGGGGGGCAGTGGAGGTTTCTGGAGGAGGAGACATCGCTGGTTCCAATGCCGAGGATGGGTGTCCAGGGTGACACTGAATTTGCAAGTGGGTCAAAAGTTTGTATTCCTCCCCTCTTCCCCCAAGCTGGCTGGCCCAGAGCACCCCAACCCAATATCTATCACTGCCCCCCCACCACAGTCACTTGAGATTTGTGCTAAAAAGGCCATCAGTGAAATGGAAGGGTGATCATTAGGCTTCAGAGTTAACATCAATTGAGGCAGGCCACACTCCTATCATCTCAGGCTGCCCTCAGACCCGGGGAGACACCGCCACCCCTGTTGTGCAAGGGTCCCATTCGGAAAAAGACCATTCCCACCCAAAGGGCCAGAGCCCTCTACTGGTGAGTGAGTGAAGTTTAGATTCTGTGTCACAGTGGAGCTGGAATTCGTTTCCAGAAAGCCCAGTTCCCGAGGAACAAGAGAGCCTCACTCTGCGTTAAACCCGGGAATGGCTCAGTAACAAAACCACCATCAGTGTAGGAGGGAGCATCCGCACGCATGGCCCTGCAAGCTCCCCACCACTGGGATTCAGAGAGAATCACTCACACCCCGAGACTTTCAACACCGGTTCCCTTTCAGGAGGGGCCTTCCTTCCTGGGGCAGAGGGTTTCCTGTCAGGCTTCTGCATCCTGGGCACAGGAGGCCCACAGCCCTCCTTGCTGGAGGTGGGTTGTAATTTACAGCCCCACTCTCTTCACCCAGGGCTCCTCATCCCTGCCCCCAGAGCTAGGCCATCTGCTAAACCCATGTTGCTCCAGACAGGGAGACCCCAGCTCCCTTGCAAGGGCCAGATTAATCAGCCTGGCTGGAGCCACCCACGCCGGGCTTTGGCCTGTCCGCTTGTAGAGGTTACAACAGCACCCGCCTTCCCTTCGGGGTCCCAGGCCACAGTTTGCCAAGCACTGGGTGCACGTGGAGGCAGACCCAAGTGTCATGGGGCCCTGCTCTGTCCCACAGGGCTCCCAACAAGATGCCCAGAGCTAAACATCCCTGAGGGCTGGGAACATTGGGGTCTGTGTGCAAATGAGGTGGGAGGAGCAGGATAAACCAGCCCAGTGGGCAACAGCGAATGCTTGGTCCTAAGTATGAAGAACATGCGGCTGGCTCCATCTTTTCTTTTGTTTTGTACCCTAGCAACCGGCCCAGAGCTGAGCTGGAGGAATTCAGTCCCAGCAAACTTCGCAGTGGCCAGCGGAAATAGCTCCTCGTGCGACAGAGCGAAACTGACCTCGCTGGTGCAGGAAGTCCTTGAGTCACTCGCTGGGGAGTTGACTTCTTTGGCTTTGAAGCAGCTGGCTCGTTTTTGACATGTCCTTCAGAACACAGCCCCGAAGGCTCCCTGGTAAGCTAAGAAAGGGAAAGCAAATCGCAGGCTGCAGGAGCAAGCTGATCCCTGATGCAGGTCACCAAGCGTTTTATCCTCCCTCCTCCCAGTGACCATCGTGGCCCTGTTGGTTTAAAGGCCGAGCCAGCTCCCTTGGAGTTCAGTGGGAACAGGGTTGGGCCCTAAATGCTGGCTGGGGGCTGGCAGAGTTTACTGCCCTCTGAGGTGTCACGTCCGTGGCAGGGTACAGAGGTCATAGCCCAGTGGCCCAGCGTGGAAAGGCTGATCCTATGCTCCTGTTCTGCGCTTGCTGGGCTCCTGAGGCCTGTCAATAGAGAGAGGTCAAAGGCAGCAGTGAACCTCGGCCACCTCTCTTCATGGGCCACCAGAGCACTGGAGCAGGGACATAACTCGGAGACCCCATAAAACAGCCAGGGAGAAATACAACCAGCCCCAGCATCTGCTTGGCTCTCCCTCTGCTCCAGACGCCCACTCTGCATTTCTCCACCCTCGCCTCTCCTGGGCAGGCCCTCTCTGGGGCTCACCAACACCGTGTGACACAGCTGATGAGTCGTGGCTGAAGAAAAGGCTGCTCAGCCTCCCAGCAGGATGGAACCTGAGGCTCAGGGGTGTCACCGCTATTGTCTCACTCCAGACACCACTTCTTCCTGTCAGCTCCTTTTTTTTCCCCCTTCTTCCCTAGCAACAGGCCCTGATCTCTGGATAGATCCAGCTGGCCTCCTAGAGCTTCATACACTGTCTGTGGCCAGCTGTCTCAAGGCGTCCGTCACAGGAGCATCTACATGCCTATAGGAAGATGATCAGCCCCAAGATCCAGCCAGCCCAGTCGCTGGGTGGGTAGTGTGAGCCGCAGCTGGGGAAGGTGTCAGAACCCTGACGTAGCAGGTCTGAGGTCATCTGCCCCAACGTTGCTTCCCCCTACCGGTGAGATTGGCGTAAACCCTGACTCGGGAATGCTCTTTCGTCTTGGCCATTTTCTAGTTAATTAGGGAGGTAGGTGCTGCACAGAGAAGCCAGAGAGCAGGAGGAAGGTCTTTCCTAAATCTAGCCATCTGCCAGTGATGGGAATCCAATGCCTCCCCCCTTCTTAGAGGATGGTGACTCCACCATTCCCCCCCTCCCCAGCCCCGCTCTTTGCCCCCAAGGGCTAGCAACTGCCGCAAATCTAAGTGTGGGACTGAGCTGAGCTAAAGGCTTTGCCCCTGAGCCCAAGGAGCTCACGCACGCTGGAGGCAGCGGAGGCACTGTGCAAGGACCAGTGAGCACAAGGCCAGCGCCACACACCCGGGGCTACTATTAAATACACACGCAGGTTTCTATTTGTTTAAATAGACATTATTTATTAAATGACTTTGTATAAAATAATTCACAATTTCAAAGTATAAAAAACAACCACAACATGGTTTAGACCAAGACAATGGCTCCCTTTATCGGGAGCGACTCTCCCAGCGGCTGCTAGATATGGCACGACATGCCAAGGCGGGTGCACAGCTGTAGTAAGACAGAGTCAGAGCCTGGATTGGTGGCCCTTCGTCAGTGGAAATCGAGGTGGTGCCACCGACTGCCAGAGACACATCAGCTGACGCCACACAAAGATCTGGGCTGCTGACAGAAAGAGGCCTGTATAGGCATGATTCTGACCCTACTTACACATGTCTCACTGCACGCTGATTTGCACAGGTGTGCGTGAGACCAGGAGCAGACTGGCTGTGCCATAGGCCCCTGAGCTGTGTGTATATCTGACCTAATCGCACACCATACCGCAATCTGGAAGTGGAATGTGCCATTGGAGTTAATAAATAGAGAGAAAAATATTAATACTGCTAATAATTTAAAACTATCTGATTTAAATAGGTATTCTCCCCTCATTTCAAAAAATAAAATGTATAGCTGAAAGCAGACCCATCCCTGTCTGCGGAGATGGGGCCCAGGAGGTGTAACTCAGCAGCGTTCCATAGCTCTACGGACTGACGCCCACTGAGCTTCCGGCCCTACACTCACGCCAGTGTCAGCATGAGGGTAACGGGAACTCTGCTGAATTATTCCCGCTGCGTGCCACCTCAGAGATCATGCTGCAGAGCAGGCCAGTAGCAGGCTAAAGGCAGCGGTGAAGTTGGGGGGTTCATGGAATGAGGGGCGGGCACAGCTCAGCTGGAAGAGTAAGGCCTTTTCCTGGGTGGCAGAGGGTCCTGGAGGAGAGAGCAGGGGTCAGCGAGGGGCTGGAGGCAATGTGAGATCTGAGTGGTCATATGGGGTTAATTTCTGAATGGGATGGGACACCACTGCAGATGAAGGCAGAGGTATCTCAGGCCAGGTCTAGACTACACTGATCTGCACAATTTGCGGACCTTTTTCCAAGAGATTTTTCAGAAGAGGCTTTTCTGACATTTGGCCTGTCTACACTGAGCCAAATTTCGGAAACACCTCCTCTTTTGGAAGAGCCCTTCTTCCTCATGGGAGGAGGGCGACAGGGCTTCCGAAAGGGTGCGTCTGCTCTTCCACAATAAAAAAGCGGAAGAGCAGACGCATTCCCTGGACACAGCGGAGTTTTTCCAGTATACCCGGAAACCCGCGGGCTGCGTCTAGACTGGCATGATTTTCCGCAAATGCTTTTAACGGAAAAGTTTTCCGTTAAAAGCATTTGCGGAAAAGAGCGTCTAGCTTGGCACAGACACTTTTGCGCAAAAGCACTTTTTGCAGAAAAGCGTCCGTGCCAGTCTAGACGCGCTTTTGCGCAAGAAAGCCCCGATCGCCGTTTTAGCCATCGGGGCTTTTTTGCGCAAAACAAATCTCAGCTGTCTACACTGGCCCTTTTGCGCAAAAGTTTTGCACAAAAGGGACTTTTGCCCGAACGGGAGCAGCATAGTATTTCCGCAAGAAGCACTGATTTCAGACAGTAGGCAGTCAGTGCTTTTGTGGAGATTCAAGTGGCCAGTGTAGACAGCTGCCCAGTTTTTGCACAAAAGCAAACGCTTTTGTGGAAAAACTTGCCAGTCTAGACACAGCCCCGTAGTGTAGATACAGCCTCAGAGGCCCATTGGAACAGACTGAGCCGTTGGGAGATGTGGGATCCACAGGGGTCCTGATGCCGACATACTATGTGCTCTCCAAGTGCCTGAACCCTGCTGTGCCAGGGGGACCGCACAGGAGGCTGGCAAAGCTTCCCGGCATTTTAACAGCTGCGCCAGGAGGTGCCAGACAAGCTGGGATCAGCGTGAAATCGGCACACCTCCCTCTTCCTGAGCAGAGCCACATCGAGGGGCGCCAAAGGGCTGTCAGTGGTTCCCTCCCACATACCCCTGCTGAGATATACACACAGGGTCAAAGGCCAGCTGGCGGCACCGTCTCTTGCACCCATGTGATGGGATAAAAAGTCCTGGAGAGAACGAGACATACCCAGTCTGCTAAATCACAGTCACAACCATCCGTCCACCACGCAAGGCCAGCTCGCGTTAGAACGCCACCCGCCAGGCGCGGCCCACTGCCTGCAGCTCTCACAACCGCTCTCGGCCGCGCCCCTCAATAAAATACTTTACAGGAGATTTCTCCAATACATTAACGCAGAAAGGCAACTCTCCACGCCCGAGGCCAGCTCAGGGTCACTGCAAGCAGAGAGCCTGGACTGGGCTTCCTTCGACAGGGGATGGGGAGGATGGCTGGATAGGCAGAAGGTGCAGGTGGGATGGACGACAGCTGAGAGTACAGAGCAGGGACCAGTGGGGACTTCCCCAAACAACAGCCAGGCCCTTTTGCTCAGCAGGAAAGTTACAATTCACAGTGTAGAGGTTCATTTCCCTTCCGGGGCTGTGACCCGTGACCCTGATTCTATTACCCACTCCCCAGCATGCCCGGGGTACGGGAGGGAGCAGGCTCCCCTGGGATTCAGGGGGAGGGAGAGGCGGATGGGATAGGAGATAGGGACGTACCTTGCGGGGGGAGGACCCCAAAAGTCAGAGACTGATCCTGAAGCCCAATGTGCTGCACTGCCCCCTTCGGCCTCTAGGGCAGCACATGGGGGGAGGGGAGAGAGCAAGTGCTGGCTATGATGTCCTCATGGCTCCAGGGCCAGGCACAGCAGTCTCCAGACCTGGAGGGAGCTGGCACCAGCCTGTGCATGGAATTAAAGGGTTCCTGGAAATGCCTCCATGCTGGGGTGGACAGAGTGAGCGGCGGGAGAGCGAGGCGAACACAGCCCGGGCCAGGAGGCTGTGCCGGGGCAGCCCTCTGGAACAGCAGCTGCTCCCCTCTCCGGTGTGGCCAGATGGCACTGGTGTGCGAAGCAGGAAGGAAGAGGCCCCAGACTGCAGTCCCCATCACTCCTGTCCTACTGCATCCCGGAGCCACCAGCCGAGAGCAACGCCAGCCTGGCTGGCTCAGCAAAGTCCTCTCATTCCTGCCCAGGCATGCCCCTCTCGCCGAGACCCCCCTCGGGCAGTCAGCAGCAAGCTCCTGCCGCCAAGTCCGCCTGACCCTTTCCACACGGTTTCTCTCTCTTCATCAGTCCCTCTGGTGCCAGGTCTGCTGGTTGGTCCTGCAGGCTGCACTGAGAGGAGGGTAGACTGGCTGGGGCGCGAGGCTGCCCAGAACCAGGGCTCCCGTGCGAAGAACCAGCAGCTTCCATTTCCGGCCAGTCTCCCGGAGCTTGCAGAGAGACGCAGAGCGAGAGCAAGCGGCAAGCAGCACAAGACGCCGAGAGTTCTCCTCCATCTGGGGCCAAGATCCCATGCAAGAGGGAGGGCCCGGAATCCAGGCTCCCACCGCTGCTCACCCTGGGACAGGATAGGCCCTGCTGGAGAGGGGAGGAGAGCGAAGTCAGTGCAGGCACACGGGCTGCTGCAGGGAGCTGGGCAAGAGATGGCAGCCGGGGAAGCAGCCTGCCCAGCCTGGCTGAAATGTTTACCCGGGAGGGAGCGGGTGGCTCACTGACAGGCCTGTTTATGCCAGGGACATCCAGCTTCCTGGAGCTGCAGGAGTGGAGCCTTCTGGCAGGTGAGGCTGTTTACCTGGCTCAAAGTGAAACCAGAGCAGCTAAGGCACAGAGCTGGCCAGGAAGAAACCAGCCTGCAGATCAAGGAGCACGGGGACTGGCCCTCGGGGTCTGGGCTGTTGGATCTGTCTTGGGGGCAGAGTCACGCACAGCTGGTTCTGCAAAACTGCGTGGCTCTGCTTTGACTCAGCGACGCCAAAGCAAACATGCCCCCTGTACATGTAACAAGGTGATTCTCCTCCCCCGGGAGCCGAGCCCCACTGGGCCCTGCCCTGCTTGCACGTCCCCCGCCACAAAGGGCCTGTAGGGCAAGTTAGCTGCCTCTTGTGCTGCCCCCTTTCCAGCAGGGGGCACCGATGGCCAGTCATAACCACTGCTGCCCAGCCTGGCAAGGGACGGAGCCAGACCCTCCTCCTGCAGCCGGGCTGGCCCTGCAGGGCTACCAGAAGGGACCAGAGCAGGGCCACGGCGCAGGCCCGGATGCCCCAGGGACTGCGTTTGCAGAGCAGGGAGAGCCCAACTTCAGAGCTGCACCTGACAGCTGGATTGATCCCTGATCACCACTGCCAGCTCGTGGCCTGATGCCCAGGCATGCCTGTGGTGACGGCCACATTCCCTTTCGCTAAGGGCCCAGCGAGCAGCCTGGGATCAGCTCCCAAGCGCTAACGCTGCCAAGCAAGAAGCTGGCACCCGCGAGCTCAGGGCCTGGCTGGATTTTAACCCTGGGTTCTGGATAAGCCATTCTGAACCTCCCGCTGTGCCGGGCTGCAGCAGAGGGGCCTTGATTCGACCGGACAAAGGGGGGTACTTTACCTCATAGGGCACCCTGCCCCTGCAGCTCCAGATGCTCCTCCACTCCATTCAGCGGCCTGCAAAGTGACACAACGTCAGGGGGTCAAGCCAGGGGTAAGGGCTGAATGCAGGAAGAGGTCTCAGCTGGGGATGCCCACAAAGATCCTGGAACCCTAGAATCCCAGGGTGGGAAGAGACCTCAGGGACCATCGAGTCCAGCCCCTCCCCAACGATGCCTGGTGCGGATGCCCCTCCTGGCCCAGGGCTGCCGCGGGTTCTTGGGCCTCTCCAAGTGGGATAGGGCCCTGCGTGCCAGTTGAGCACAGGCCCAGAGGAGGAGAAGCCCTGGTTTGCAGCCCTAGTCACAGCCTCTTACCTTCCCTCCTGCACCTCTCCTGCATGCCCTCTGCACTGCAGCCGTCTCTCCAGGACCTGGGGGGAGAAGGACAGTCTGGGACTGGGCAGGAGCCGAGCTAGGGGGCTGTGCTGCCAAGGAACTCCCTCCATGAGGGGGGAAGCTTCTGGGGCCTTTCCATTCCCTTCTCCCTGCCAGAGCCCGAAGGGGCAGATTCCCCATGCCAGGGAAGGGAGGACAGGCAGGCCTCGCTGTAGCCATAGCTCACCCCTCCTGTGGGGCAGGGGAATGGGACGGTCCCAGCTATGAGAACTGCTCTCCCCGCCCTTGCCGTCCCGAGGAGTGTTCCCTGCCAGGTGTGTTCCAGCTGGGGACCTGAGGCGTGGGGAGGTTTGTCTGAGGGGGAGTGACTTGCCCAAGGCCACCCTGCAGAGCTGGAAACAAAGCCCAGGCCTCCTGCAAAGCTTTGGTGCTGGGGGGGGGAGGGCTCCCCATTTCCACCACAACTTGCTGGCTAGGAAGGGGCTGGGAGGTGGCTAGCCTGTACCACGAGACACCCCTGCCCGCCCAGGGTGGGCAGCTTGGTGCGGCGCTTACCCTGACTTTGTAGAAGAGGAGGCCTCCCACAGCCAGCAGGATCACCACGGTCGCCAGGGTCGCCACCAGCACGTAGGTCATGACCACCCACCAGCTCTGGCGGGGCAGGGCCTCCCTCCTGTGATGGTCTGCGTTTGGAGGAAGGATGTTAAAATCAGGGACAGGCCCTGCCAGTCTGTCCTCAGGCTCTCGGAAACTGGCCTGCCCCCCTGTTCTCTTTCCTCGGGGCTCCGTAGGGCGCTGTGGATCTGGGGCTCTGCCCTGCCCGGCTGGGAGCCGAGGACTTGCCCTGGGGTGGCTCTCTGGGGCAGGAGGGCTCCCCACAGTAGGAGCCATCCTGGAGATCCGGTGCTGCACGATGGAGAAGGGCTCCTTGGAGCCTGGAGAGGGGATCAGCCACGGCTTCTTGGGCAGGGGAGTCCCCGATGGGCTCCCAGGGCCTGCTCCCGGGGCATCTACGGCCGCAGACATCAGGGCTGGGCTAGAGATGGCATTGTCGCTGCTGACATCCATCAGGGGGACGCTCAGCTCCTCTGCGGAAGATGTCCAGGTGGCTTGGGGGGCCTCTTGTCCTGCCCAAGGCTGGGTCGGCTTGGCACTGGGGGATGGGACCGGAGGACCAGGCGCATGCAGGAACTCCCTGGGCCCAGACGGCCGGGTCTGGAGTCTCTCCGCCTCTGTCCCTGTGTCCATCTCTCCACCAGAGGCCGGGAGGCTGGCAGGGGAGCTGAAGATGTCCTCGGTGCTGGGAGGATCAGTTAGGCCCAGGAGCAGTTCGGCCCCACTGCCAGGCCCCTGTGATGCTGACACTTGCTCCAGTTCTGCTGGTGGTGAGGACACAATGGCAGAGATGCCAGCCCAGACCCCCTGCGTCTCCATAGCAAGCAGGCCTCGGTGAGTGCTCCTGTGTCCCCTGGGCCTGGCGCTGCCGGGTAACTTGGCTGGGGCCTGTGTGGTGCCAGGCTGGCTGAGTGGCAGGTGAGTGCTGCCCAGGTGGGGCAGAGCGGAAGGGGAGGGCTTGGTGACCAAGGTGGGGTGGGGAGCGGCTGGGGGGCTGGGGGCTGGACAGTTGCAGTCACGGTCAGTCACCACACCTGAAAGAAGCAGAGAGAAAGGGCATAGAGCAACCAGACTCCAGGGAGAGCAGGGAGCAGCCTTTAGGCTCAGCTCTGTCCCTTTCCCTACCCCCGGACCCAGCCTTCGCTTGGGTGCCAGTCACTCAAACAAGCCATAGTGACATGGGGGGCAGGGGGGGAGAGCCCAGTGTGAGGGGTGGGGGACAGCAGCAGGCAGAGCCAGAGGAGGGGAGCTGCCCAGAGAGGCCAGGAGATGCAGACCTACGAGGCACGCACAGACGGCAGCATGTGAGCCGGGCAGAGGAAGTGATTAGCGAGACAGACAGGCACCAGAAGGCATGCAGACGGCGGCCCGGGGCAGAGGGAGGGGTGGTGGTGGTGCTAAGCGGGTGTGTGGAGATCGGGGCCATGACTGTTAGTGAGTCCAAGCAAGGGCGTGAACTGGCAGCCTCCACCCTGCAGCCGGCCCTCGTGCACAGGCTGGGTCTGGGGATCGTGCCATCAGCAGCAGTTGCCGCACAAGCAGCAGGCTCAGAGGGAGAGGAGTGTTAGTTCAGCCTGTCCCCTCGCCTCAGGCACGAGGTCCTACTTGCAGGCAGGACGGAGGAGAGTTTCTTCGTGGTGCACATGCAAACACATCACATGGAACATGGACCAGACACGGACTGCCCCCAGCGATGACAACAGCGCTGCGTCTTCCACTCTGCCTTTGCAAAGTTCCCCCCGCATTGGAGTCAGTGGCCTCACAGCCTGCCAGGGAGTCTGGCATAATTTCCTCCACTGTACAGAGGGGAAAACTGAGGCACAGGGTAGGCCCTTGACTTGGCCAGAGAGTTGGTGGCAGCAAGCAGCATGGAGTCCTGCGTCCCAGAGATGTGCCTGAGCCCCAAGTCCATCCTAACGTCCAGACAAGTGGCAGCAAATGTACGACTAGTCCCCACACCTGCAGCCCAGCCTGAGTCAGGCTGGAGGTTTGCTTGGAACTTTTTTCAAGTTCTTAATTTGTGCTCCTGCCTCTTAACTTCCTGGTTTCAGCTAGAGGCAGAAATACCACAAACGAGGTTGCCGTCTTTGCAGTACTAGGGCCAAACCACAG
This sequence comes from Apalone spinifera, assembly GCA_030068395.1. NCBI lineage: Eukaryota > Metazoa > Chordata > Testudines > Trionychidae > Apalone > Apalone spinifera. The sequence continues at coordinate 160,277 of JANRFK010003199.1, read as the reverse complement.
CCCGAGAGAGTCAGTTCCCAGGGCACATCCAGCTGCCTTCTCAGAGCAAAGAGCAGGGCAGCCACTTCCCAATTTGGGGCCTTTCTCTGACCCGAAGCTTTGGAGCTTTCTCACTATTAGTCACACAAACAAATACACACGCACATACCTGCCCGGTATGCACACACTCACGAATACATGAATGCACAGAGAAATACAAAAATACACACATGTAAGCATCTCTAGACATACAGATATGCCCGGGAGGGCAATCCAGTGCACACACATGAGCTGGCAAACACACATTCCCGGGATGGATGCTCGCCTGCACACAAATATGCTCCCATGTTGAAGCTGCATAAATCTTTGCCACGCTAAGCCATGGCCTGGTTTCTCACCTGGAGAAGGCGGTTCCTTTTGCAGGGAGTTGGAGCATTTCTGGTAGGTGGTGCTGCAGTCGCGTGCAAAATCCTCACCCTTCCTCAGGTGGACCATCACCTTGCCAAAGAAATCCTTCACCAGCTGTAGCATCTCCTCAGGGGGCACGGAGAACTCCCTGAAGCAGGCCTGGGATAGCTACGCAGAGAGCAGGGCTCAGCGACCAGGAGGCAGCCCCGAGAGCAGAAACCACGTCCCACTGCCCCTCGGCCTCAGCTGCCAAACCTCTCCAAGCACCGGGGGCTCCCTCTCCCCTCGCAGCTCTCTCCAAGTCGGTGAAATCACCCCGTGGAAAAACAGGCTGGGGGCAAGATCGGAGCCACAGAATCTGATCCCCCCCCCCCCACTGAAATCAAAAGGAGTCTTCCCACATCCCCCAGAGAGACCAGGCTCGGGCCCATTGAGTGGGATCCTACTCTCCTTGAAATGGGTGGGGATCTGTCACTTCCACCAGTGAAAGCTGGATCAGGCCCATTTACACCCAGGCTGGGATTCCAGGTGCAGGTGCAAACACAGGCAGAAAGGCATTAGGGAAAAGACAGAGCTTAGAGGGTGAGCCTGGGTACAGTTCAGGACCTGCTCCCCAGTGTGGCTCAGGACCACTGGATGCTTCCCTCCCACCCTATTTTCCCAGCTGACAGCCAGGGAGCTGGAAATATTCCCAGCCCTGCACTTCCTGCTGTGCTCTTTCATCTGCCAGGCTGGGACCCGCTGACCCCAGCTCCAGCCTTAATTAGTGCAGTGTGTAGTTAATGATCATTCCCATCCAGCAGTTCCCTTGCCCAGGCAGGTTGGCCTCTAGAGTCCACGTGGTCACCCTCCATGCTCCAGAGATTACTCTCTTTCCAGTATGGACATCCACCCACTCCCTAGCACAGCAGGGAGCAGCCTGAACCAAACCACTCCATGCCACGGAGACCTGGGAGCAGAAAGCTCTGTCTGGCAGTACCTCGTGCTCATGTTCATTCTGTTCGTTGATGCATGGCTCTTCATTCTCATCGATCTTCTTGTACATGGCCCGCACATCCCTTGTCTTGTTGAAGTTGTCCGAGTTCTCCTTGAACTGCATTTTTTCCAGTATATCCGCGAGCTGAGGGAAGGTGGCTTTGATAAAGCAGATGGAGTCATCCTGGGAGGCCAAAAGGGACAGATTATTGTCTGCCACACAAATGTTGCCCTGCACAATGTGGGGTGCGAGTACCCAGAGTAACAGCTCCGCCCCACTTCCCCCCAGTCCCTGCCCCATTCAAAGAGGGCTCTAAGATGATGTAACAGTCTGAGCACTCTTGAAAATCTGGCTCTTTGGGTTTAAATTAGAGTGGCCCAAATTCAGAGGGGATGTTGTGTCAGGGGTCTCAGTGGGCCTGTCTCTCAGAGAACCTAAAGCCCTAGGCTGTGTCTAGACTGGCAAGTTTTTGTGCAAAGCTTGAATTTGCGCGAGAGCACTGACTTTGTAATGTACAAAATCAGTGCTTCTTGCGCAAATACAATGACGCTCCCGATCGGGCAAAAGCCAGTGTACTCAGCTAAAAAGTGTTTTGCACAAAAAAGCCCCGCTGGTGAAAACGGCGATCGGGGCTTTCTTGCGCAAAACCGCGTCTTTTGCGCAAAAGCGGCCGTGCCAATCTAGACGCTCTTTTCCGCAAATGCTTTTAACAGAAAAACTTTTCCGTTAAAAGCATTTGCGAAAATCATGCCAGTCTAGACATAGCCCTACTGTTTCTAAGCTAAACGGTATAAATACCCAGGAAATGGCTCTTCTTTGAATTACAATGCAACCCACTGGGCCAAAGGGGACGGGCCCTATCATGTTACGTACTAACCATGTAAATACCAAGAGACCTAAAGAGCCACCTTTCTGAAGGAAAAATTACCACCCCCATTTTGCAGAGGGGAAACAGAGGCAGGGAGCGATTAAAGGAGTTTCCAAAAATCACATAGGTAGTCTGTGGCCGGATGAGAATCAAGTCCAGCTCTCTGCGGGCACAACCTACAGGCGCTTCCTTTCTCTCCAGGCTGCAGAGACTTGTCTCTGATTTTAGCTCAACCTGTCCCCAGCCCTGATGTCCAGGCTGAGGGATTTCTTGGCTCAGATGAGCAGCTGGACTGACCAGGGCCACTCACCAGTTGCTTCTCATCAATGAACTCAAAGGAGATGCGGCAGGGCGTCAGCATCTGGGAGTCGATCTGCAAAACAGAAGCATAAAGTCGCTCTGCAGCCCTCCTCCAGGGACCCAGCCAGGCTGCTGCGCCCCCCCAAGCAGGCACCTGATAATCACACCAGCCTCCAGGGCCCTCAGAGAGGAGAATCGGCAGAGCCCCATGCAGGGGTGCAGCCAGGAGGCTGGCCGGCCCACAGGAAGTCTCTGCACTGTGCACCAGGAGTCGCTAGCATCACAGGCTCAGTGCCCTGAGACGTGAGATTCATCCCAGCCTCTGTCACCTACTAAATCAGTTCTTCCATACACTCTCTCGTTTTCCCACCCAGATCTTAAAACCAGCCCCCACCCCCATTCTGTGCACATGCTCGCGATCCCAGAATGCCTCTCCGCACAGAGGGATTTGCCTTAATGTCCTGGCCAAAATTTTTCTCCTCTGTGCCATTCGATTGCTGCGCCTCACCCCCCACACAGCTGCTTTTAAAGAATGGCTGTGGGGGGGCTGTAACATTCTTTGGCTCTTTGTTCGTGGGAGGCCCAGTGTATCCGAGAGTTGTTGTAATTCCTCGCAGTTCACTGGAGGTCCAGAGGAGAAACATAGAACAAAGGAAGAGCAGTGCTGGGGACAGGCGTAGCCCCAGTGAGGATGCTGGGCTCTGAGCATCCCCAATCCTCTCCCAAACAAACAAGACAGTCATCTTTCTCCATCTGGAGCCAGGCTCTGCCTTGTCAGAGGAAAGCAAAAGGCCGCCGAATGGACCCCATTGCCCCGTCTCTGCGCTGACTCAGCGCTCCACTTCGCAGCAGAGAGAAATGCAGCAGCGACAGTGTCTAGAAAGGCCCCAAGTGGCCGAGGGCTTTGATTTCAGCGCAAACGCTCGCCTCTGCGGCGTAGGGCAGTGTCTGTGAACCTGCCTTCCAAGCTGGGAAGAAACCAAGTTGCTGGGAGAGCACGTCTTATTGGGAACAATTGCTTCATTATCCGCCGGGCTTGCAGGGAAGCGGTTGCTAGCGACAGTGTAGAGCAGGCGGGAGGCCGGGCAGGGGCGTGCACCTGCGATGGCTGCAGCAGACCGGAGAAGACAGCAGGGAAATCCTGTGCCCAGCCCTGCAATCTCTGAGCTGGTTTCACACTCCAGGCTCTGACCTTCGTGCTCGAAGGAGCAAGGACTCTGGCAGTCATGGAGCCCTGGAAGCGTTCGACTTTGCACCCTGCCCAAGCCGGGCCACGGCATGTGTGCTGCCAGCGCAGCAGTGACAGAAGCCTCACTGGGGCCCCACATCTGGCTTCACAGCCTGGCCCAGGACCTATGGGCTGCAAGTGGGCGTGTCATAACGGGACCACTGGTGGGGTGTTTACGCTGTCACTCACCCCCACATCAATCTGAGTAACTCCTCGGGGCCTGAATCTCCTCTCACTCCCCCTGGTGTAACCGAGGGGGAACCCCAAGAGTTCATCAATGAGGGAACTGAGTGCAAGTGCAAGTGAGAACTGAACAGGGCCCTGGCTAATTAACATCCACTGCAGCAAGCGCAGGAATTTCCTTTGGCCTCTGACCCCAAATAAGCTGGGTTCAATCACAAATCATTTGTGATGTAGGGAGAAAAAGCCTGTCTAACCCTACATGGCACCATACGCCCTTCTTCTACTTGCCTTCAGCAGCTGCCCTCGCAGCACCTACCAGTACGTGCAGCAGCTGTGCACGGAAAGAGGCTGAGGAATTCCTCCCCAGTGCTGGAAACCCAGGGGGGTGCCTGAGCCAGTTCCCTCACAGCTAATCCTGCCTGAGGATGGCCAGATCCTCAGGTTAACCCTTCGACAGCTGCAGATTTAGCACTCCAGCTTCCGAAATGCTCACGAGGGTCAGTGCAGCGTGAGCCAGGGTTCGCTCCAAGAAAGTGCCTTACACGCAAGTCGCTGACGCGGCAGAGGGGAGCTTGGGCTAGGGCTACAGAAGGATCCCAGACCTAAAGGACCAGCCTGTGATCAGCCCAGCCTGAAATGCATCTGCACAAGGCCCAGAACCTGCAATGCATGTCCCAGAGTTTGGGCATTCCTACCCTCTCCAACTTCCAAGATGGCGGCCTCCCCCTTGCTTTCCGTAAGCATCTCCCCCGGAACGTCCATGCAGGTGCTCTGTGTCTGCATTGCCTAGCATTGGTCCCATGCACATGGGGCACAAAGACCCATCTCAGCTGGAGTAGGGCTTCCCACCGGGCCAGTCTGACCCAGCAGAGTCACTCTCCTCTGGCATGGCCATCCAGCTCAGCCAGGCATGGATCTTGTCCATTGTGAACACTGGTCTCCCCTGGACAGCCCATGCACTCACCTAGCATGGGAACCTGGCTAGCAGCAGGCCCCAGCGTCACACTCTGATGTTCCAGATCCCATCCCAGTGGCAGGCTGGGTGTGACACTTACCAACTCCTGCAGCTTATCCAGGTGCTTTTGGGTGATGATATTCTCACAGTAGCCTTTCTGCTCAGTTTCATGGATGCTGCAGGTGGCGAGGAGGAGGAAAGTCAGCAGGGTGCAGGAGACTGGGCATGCCTGAGGAAGGGAGAACTGTCAGGAATGCCCCTTCCTCCTGCCTGCTGAGAAGCCATGTCCCTGGGCTCCCCGCTGCCCCGATGGCTAGCAGCCTCCAGGGCGGGCTCCAGGAGTGATCCCCTGCCTTCCTCTGCCAACAGGCTTTGCTGTGGACCTTTGGGCCAGTCCCTGCCCCACAGCAAGGCAGAGAGGGCTAGGAGAGGTGGCAGGCAAGCACAGAGTGGCATTCCCCAGGACAGATATAAGCTGCACTGGGCTGCTGGGACAGGAGTTCAGGGCACAACTCCTTTTCAGTGTGCATCCAGGCATTCCCACTGCAGTCTGGGAAAACGTCTTCCCCTCCCCTGGTGCCCTTTCCCTCTCCCACTGCCTGGCCTGCTATTATTAGAAAGGTAAGCGGTCAGCTGAGCAGATCCTGCTGGGAATTCCCCAGCCTGGCTCTCTGAGGGCCAGCCAGGCTGCTGACGGACGCGAGTGTGCACAAGCCTCTCTGGGCTGCTGCCGACTGAGAGTGCACCAGGCACAAACTTGTCCTGTCATCACCACTCCATCACTTCTCCCTTCATTGCCTTCCCGCTCCCTCCATTGCTCCTTACAGTCTGGGGTCTCTCCCTCCCCACTCCAACTTCTCTTCTGCTCCCTCCTCTTGTCTCCTCCATCACTCCCTTCCCACTGCCCCTCTGACTCTCACCCTGCCCTACGGTCCCCTTCCCCGCCTTGTCTCCGGGGAAGACTCGTCAATCCCTGACACCCTTGAATTCATCCAGATCATAGCCAGCTGCAAGGTCCTCCCTTTCCAAGACCCCTCCCTGGCCCTCCGTGCAGCTGCACCCCAGCCTCCTTTTGCACCTCCTTTCACACAGCCCCATCAGGGAGCCATGTCCCTCTGAATAAGCTGGGGCTCGGCTTTAACTCCACAAATTCCTTTTCACATAATGCAGTTACTTTGTGGCAATGAGTTCCACAGGCTCTCTGTGAGGCCAGAATCCTAGCAGGATTCCAAAAAGGATTGGACCTTTATGGAAAATGAGAACACCCAGAATCACAAAGATAAATGCTAAAAAAATAGTCTAGTGGCAGGGAAGGAATATAAACCTGCCTGCTTCATAACCTGCTACCCTCTAGCTCCAGTCCGGGGCAGCAGTTAACCCATGATTACATGGGAAACTCAGGACAGCCCCTGGGTGGCTCCTTTGAAATGGGGTAGAAATGGATGGGGAAATTAGATGAGTGGAAAACAGATTAGATGGCTAGTTACAAGGTGGTAATAAATAATAAAATAATACAAGTATAATAAATAGCTGGTTTATGGAGATAGATTAGATTAGATTAATTTTAGTACAGTGACCCATCATCTGAACTAAGACACCTAGGTAGACAGATCAGTATACTAAGATAACTATCCTCCTGGATCCTGATATCCTAATTAATCAATCAAACTAGATCAATATCTGAAGATCTAGGAAGAAAATTAGCTAGTGTACTGACCAATCTATCTATCTATCTTGCTAACTCTCCTACTAGATCTTATCTATTACTTATCCAGCTAGCTAACTACTTACCCATCCTCCTAGACCTTAATACACTGATCTAGTCAGTTAGCTTGACCAGAATATTAAGACCTAGGAGAACAGATAGATGTCATCTATGGGGCTAGATCAATAGATAGATAGATAGGGGGACTGACTGACAAACTAACCTCATTAGCTACCGATCTACCCTCCTAGATCTTAGCATATTGGTCTATCTGGATCCTTTGATGAAGCAGTGCCCTGGGACAGCTGATTAGCTAGACTTGGTTCCCTGCTCTGTGCTCTGCTCCAACAGGCGAGGGGATCCCCTGCAAACTTCCGACGGAAAGGGGCCAACCACGGCTCGCTGGGCTCTCTCCAAACAACCCAAAGCTCTTTGCCATGCCCCCGCCTGGAGCCGCTCTCTTGGTTCAGCCCCTGGCTGCGCGGAGAAAACAAGGCCGAGAGGAACTTTGGTCTCCACCTCTCCTGCAGTCCCTGTCCTGTCAACACATATGGCAAGAAAGCGCCTGCGGGCCAGACCTGAAACGCAGCCAGTTGCCTCCATCCAAAGGCAGAGCCCAGCCGAGGGGAGCAAGCAAGGGGCAAAAAGAAGGAGTGTCTGGCGCAGGCAGAGAGCTGCTCAGTTTGCTCCTTCGCTCTCACTCCAGCCCTAAACAACCACGCTGGTGCCAAACCTTCCAGCCCGGGAAGCACCCAACGGGCTCAGCCCCGACACACGCCGGGAACGGACTTCCAAGGGAGTTAGGGGTCCCCAACCCTTGGCAGAGTGGAGCCAGGCGCTCCACGCTCTTCGCGCATCCCAGATGCGCTAGGGCGCTCGGCAAAGGGCTGGAGGCGCCGCGGGACAGGCGCGCAGCAGCGAAGGGTGCGGCGCGGTGGGGGGAAGCAGCAGCGCAGGAAGAGAGAGTGCAGAAAAACCAGACGCGCCCCCAGTCTCGGGCCAGCTGTCCGGCTGCAGCCCGGAGTTCTCAGCGCGCTCCCTGCGCGGTCCTTGCGCGCCCCTACCTTGGGGCCGAGCCGGCGCATGGGGACAGCCGCCCGCGGGGAGCGGGGCCGGGGAGCGGCGGCGGCGCGGAGCTGTGCAGTCATCGCGGGCTGCCGGGAGGAAGTTTCGCTGCGCGCCGCGCACGGAGGAGGAGGTGGCTCTGTCCTGCCTGCTCTCCTGGGCTCGCCCTTATACTGCCTCGGAGCATGTGGTTTATGGGAAATCACCTTGGCCACCCGCCAGCGCCGGCCCTTTGTTTCCGCTGGAGGAGAGGGGGAAGGCGAAAAGAGCATCTGGTGCTGCCTTCGCCTTTCTCGGGCATCCCCCGGCCCCTCGCCCCGCGCCCAACCCGGGGCTGTCCCGCCTGGGCTAGCAGCGGTGCCCTGCCGGTTCCAGCCTCCGCCAGCAGCGGGCAGGACTCCTTCCCCGGCTGCGTCTGAAGTGCCTGGGCCAGGCTGCTACAGCAGGGGCGGGCAATAAGTTTTGATGGGAGCACTTTTCTAGGGAGAGGGTGCGGGGCCTGGGACGGACGGTGGGTGCAGAAGGGAGCTCGGGCAGGGAACTGGGTGCAGGAGAGCGAGTCAGGCAAAGGAGGGGGGTTCACAAGGCACAAAGCTCCCTCCCTCCCCCGGCACAGAGAGGCAGATGGAGCAAACGGCCGCACTGAGCCCTGGGGCTGCTCCTTGCCTTTGGCACCAGTGGGATGGGCCGAGGTCCAGATCTGAGCCCTGGGCCGCGTCTTGCCCACCCCTGTGCTAGAAAGTGCCCCAGCAGCGCCAGGCGCAAGGGGTGGCTGCCTAGAGATTCTGTGGCCAGGCAGATCAGAACCTGCTCGCAGCTGAAGTGCCCCGATTTCTCAGAGGAAGGGGGTGGTGCAGAGAGGCACAGACACTGCTGGCCCCAGTGTTCCTTCAGGCCCCCCTCCCCGGCTGACATCAGAAGCTGCTGCTCTCCTGCCAGGCAGCTCCTAGGCAGGCCTAGCAGAACGGTGGGGCAGTGGCGGGAGGGGAGAGCAGCATTCAGGTCAGTTTCCCCAGGTGGGTACAGGGGCATGCTGGGGATAGGGTGCAGGGGGAGGCAGGGATTGGGCACAGGAGGAAGGTGCTGGGGTTAGGGTGCTCCACTTCCCCGGCTGCTTGGTGAGTGCAGGAGGGCTGAATCCCTGCTGTGGGCACCAGACCCCAGCTAGTCTCCTGGGCTTTGTCATTTGGGGGAAGAGGCAAAGGAGGGTGCAGACGGAGCAGGGGCAGGATGGGGGATGGGAAGAGGCAGAAGAAGAGCAGGGCTTGGGGCAGGGGCATTGTCATGGCCCTCCCCCAGTCTAGGAGTGGTACATGGCAGGGTCATGTGGTCAGTGACCCCCCCC
>JANRFK010003199.1:137288-149034 GCA_030068395.1 Apalone spinifera | reverse complement strand
AAGGGCCAGCAGCGCGTCTGCCACCGTGTCTGCCTCGCTAGAGGGCAGAGCCACAGCCCCGGGGCAGGTGGTAGCCGAATCCACTGCTACCAGGATGTATTTTTTCCTCGTCCGGGTCACCTGGCCGACAGGCTCCACTATATCTATTGCTGCCTTCCAGAAAGGCTCCTCTATGATGGACCAGTGCCTGAAGGCAGCTTTCCCCCTGTCTCGGGCTTTCCGCGCCCTCTGGCAGGAGTCGCAGGCCCGGCAGTATCGCCGCACGGCCGCAAATATCCCGGGCCAGTAAAAGGCCTGAAGCAGCCTCAGCCAGGTGCGCTGAATACACTGGTGCCCCACGAATGGGACGTCATGGGCCAGATACAGCAGCCTGGGGCAATATTTTTGGGGGGCCACCAGCTGCCGCTGGACCCCCCATGCCCTCCCCTCCCCTGGGGGGAGCCATTCCCAGTACAAGAATCCCCGGTCCCACAGGAATCTCTCCTGGCAGCCTCTCCCCAGGGCTGAGCTGCGCCGAGGCCAGTCCAGTCCCTCAGCATCTGTAAGGAGGGATATGCCTGCACCTCCGCCTGGAATTCCGCAGCTGGGGCAGGGATAGGGACCTGTTCCCCCCACCTTGCCTGGGTCCAGGGCTCTAGCCCTACTGGGGCCCATGTCTACTCATCCACCAGCCTCCCGGCATCCTGGGGGGCCTCTGGCCTCCGGTCCTTGAGCCACAGCCTCAGGATGGGCGGGCACACTTTATAGAACTGTTCCAGGATCATCAGCTTAAGCAGGTCGTCTGCGGTCTGGGCCCCAACCCCGCACACCCACTTGTGGCAGGATTGCGCCAGGTGAGAGGCCAGATCCACATAGGTCTCCCTTCGCTCCCTCTGCTCCCCGCAGAACATCTTCCTGTACATCTCGGGGGTCAGCCCGAACTTGTGCAGCAGGGCCTGTTTGACCCGTTCATAGTTGCCTGGCTGCAGATTCTCCAGCTGGTTGAGCACCCCTGAGGCCTTCTGATCCAGCAAGGGGGTGAGTGTTGGTGCCAGTCTGCTGGGGGGATCTGGTGCAGTTCATAGGCCCGCACAAAGGAGCTAAGAAACTCATCCACGTCCCCCACATCTTTACATTGGGCCGACACAAGCTTCTCAAAGTGTCTGGCCGTCCCTCACCACAGCTGGGGCCCCTCGGCTTCTTCGCTCTGCCATGGCCAGCTCATACTGCCGTTGCCTTTCGGTCCTGGCATTCGTTCTCTCGGTCCTGGCATTCCTTCCTATGGTCTTGCTGCTCTTTCTCTCCTGACTCCAATTCCTTTAGCCTGAGCTCAATCTCCAGCCGTCACAGCTCTGCCGGGCTGGACCCCACCCTGGATGAACTGCTGCTGGCAGAGCATGTCCTGGTGGGCACCGCGTCTGTCTGGAGGACTCGAGCCCTCCCTCTGGTCTGAGAGCCTGAGACACTCCCAGGGGGTGTCTGGCTGCTCCTCCTGGGACAGGATCCAGGTCCCTGGGCTGGTCATTCTCTTCCAGCCGGGGGGTTTCTTTCCTCACGGGCAGGCCCCTTTTTCTGTACAGCCCCACAAGGTCTGCCTTCAGGAGTCAGGCGTAGGCCATTTCCCCGCCGATCCCCAGGGTGTAGACTCACTGACTGAGTGCTGCAGCACCTCAAGAATCCCAGGAATCATTTTGCTCTGCCTTCAGCACCCCTGGCTCTTGCAAGTCCCTTCCTTCTTCTGCTCTCAGTCACTTGCTGCTGAAGCTCCATCTACAGGGTGCAGTGCATCCTATCCCTGACACCACTGTGACGGTGCGTCGGGGATCCCCCCAATCCTGCCCCCCCCCCCGTAGCAGCAAGGTGAGACTCCGCCAGCCAGTAGAACAGGGGGGTTATTGCTTCTCCAGGATACTGCACAGCACAGACGTGACAGGGTTACAGGAGTCAGAGCCAGGCAGCCTCAGACCCCTTGTGTTAGGGGTCCACCGCCCCCCCTCAACTTCCAGTACTCAGCTTAGTCCCATCTCTCCATGTTTTTCCAGACAAGACTAACTAGCTCCCAGGCCCTGCCCCCCCAGCCAAGTGGCCATCTCCGCCTGCCATCCTTTGTTTCTCCCTCAGGGAAGGGGTCTTTTATCTGCTCAGGCTGGGACTAGGTATCTGGGCCAATCCACATGTGGGTGAGTCCGTGGGAATCACACATCACAGCATGGGGGAACCCCAGGTTACAGAGCTGACAGGCCCCAACTACGTTACAGTGTGCGCATGCACAGTGGGCATGGAAATGATCATGTCTGTGGTATGGGGCTGGGAGTGCGTGTGTCCCAATTGGCATGTGTGTAGGAAATGTGTGGAACTGTAAGCATGTATCTACAGGAGCGGCTTGAGGCCGGCTGCGGCAGCTGGTGCCCCGGGCAGAAGGCGCGATTGGCGCCCCCGCCTGTCAATGGCTGTGACGTAATCACGGGGTGCCCCGGTGCCCCGTGACGTCATCATCCAGCGCCTGGGTCAGCGGCGCCCTAAGCAACTGCCTAGTTTGCCTAGGCTCATGGGCCGTCTCTGTGTATCTATGACAAAATGCACAATGAGCCCGTAAACCTATGGCTATCGTTCTCAGGCAAAGGAGCAACTGAGCAGCAGAGGAACATTGTCACTTGCCAGAGCCAATCTGGTGGTTTTTAAGAAAAATAGAAACCACCTCCCTTCATTGGTTTTTTAAAAGCTTGTTGGAAACAGCTGTTTGTAAGGAAGCAAATCTTATCACTGACTTGTAGCACAGTCACAAATATCAGAATGTGAAATGGGCCATCAGAATGAAACTGACTTTATTAGTTAACTTTCTGAAGTGTAGATTGGCAGAGGCCCTGGAGGTTTTTCGCCTTCCTCTGTAGCATGGGGTACGGATCACAGCTGGAGGATTCTCTGCATCTTGGGGTCTTCAAACTATTTGAAGGCTTCAATATCTGAGCTATAGGTGAGAGGATTATTCCAGGAGTGGGTGGGTGAGATTGTGGTCTGCGTTGTGCAGGGGGTCAGACTAGATGATCATAATGGTCCCTTCTGACCTTAAAGTCTATGAGTCTATAAGTGGTTGAAACTAACAGTACTGTCCCAGATTTCCCATAAACCATATGCGCTGCGAAAGCTGAGGCTAGAGACAGGAGAGAGCTCTGAAACTGGGTCTGAAAATGACAGCAGACTTGATAAAGATCTGAGGAGTAACTTTAACTTGGGTAAATGACTGTGTCCGTTTATAATATCCCCTGGCACACTGATACGATAGTTCATAAGAACGGCCAGACTAGGGCAGACCAAAGATCCATCCAGCCCAGGGTCCTGTCTGTCATCAGTGGCCAATGCCAGATGCCCCAAAGGGAGTGAATAGAACAGGGAACCACCAAGTGATCCCTCCCCTGTCGCCCGCTCCCAGCTTCTGGCAAACGTGTACTAATGTGTTAGTATTTGTTGATGTGTTTGTGTATCTGCCCACACGCATGTATAGATGCAGGTGTGCATGCGGCTGCGTTTGCGTATCTACGTGCCTGTGGGTCTGGCAGTGTGATTTATGTAGCTGCATATGTGCTGACGCCTGTCTATTAACTTCAGTGTGCATAAGGAATGTCCGGGTGTGATCATGTTTTTGTGTGCGCCAGGGATCTGAATGGGAATTGTTCATCTGTGTTTGTTTGCCTCTGTGTGCCATACGTTTGGGAGCCTGCTTGTGTGTCCATATGATATGTGCACACATGGAGAAGGCATGCAAAAGTGTGAGTGTGACTATGTGACAATCTACTTGCATGTGCTTCTATGTGTACAATGTACATATCTCTGCATACATGTGTCTTCATCCACGTATTGATCCAGGCAGGTCTTTTTCCAGTGTGGTGCTTAGTTCCAGGGCTAGGACTAGAAGGCAGAACTGTGTACAGCACTGGGGGGGAATTTGTGTCCATGATCCCAGACATTAGGCATGAGAAGAGGACTGGTTTTCACAACTGCCCTGGGGCTGAGGAAGAGATATTCTGGGTACATTCATCTTTGGGGTTCAGTGTCATTAGATTAAAAATAGGAACTGGGGCAGGGGGAGACAGAGGGGAAGCCCAAACCATAAGGTCAAGTTTTTCCATTCAGTAATCTGATAACATCTGTTTTCTTTGATTCACAGGGTAACATCATGGGGACAGAACTCAGCTGACACCAAGGGAGTGGCAGCAGGATAGTGGGAGGGATGGAGAGAGAGAGGGAACTATTTGTAGAAAGGGAACTATTTCTATAGGCTACGGACTAGCTCTTCCACTGAAGTCATGCAGTACAGTGCCACCAAAGTCACTCCTAGAATCATTGAAATATAGGGCAAAGGGTGGCAGGGACTTTGAGAGGTCATCTAATCCAACCCCTGTGCTGAGGTGGGACCAGGTCCTCTAGCCAGGTTAGTCTGTAGCTGCAAAAACAACAAGGAGTCTGGTGGCATCTCAGGGTGTGTCTACACTAGCCCCCAGTTCGAACTAGGGAGGCTAATGTAGGCATTTGAAGTTGCCATTCGAGGAGTAACGGATCCTAATTCGAACTACCTACTCCGCGCCGCGTGTAGCCGCGGGCACAGAATTCGGACTAAGGGGGATTTAAAAATGGTGGCACCCGGGAAGATATTGCAATCCCGGGCTTCATTTGCACCTTCGAATGCCTACATTAGCCTCCCTAGTTCAAACTAGGGGGCTAGTGTAGACATACCCTCAGAGACTAACAGATTTATTAGGGCCCTAAGGTAGTCTCTAAGGTACCATCAGCATCCTCATTTTTGTAGGCCAGCTCTGACAGGCTTGTCGTCTCACCTGTTCTTAAAAATCTCCAGAGAGAGGGATTCCACAGGCAGCCTGCTGCAGTACAGAGCTATCCTTAGAGTTAGAACGTCTTCCCTCATATCGGACCTAAATCTCCCTTGCTGCAGATTAGGCCCATTCCTCCTTCTACCTTCAGGAGAACAACCATGTCCTCTTTACGACAGCCCTGAGTCACGCTTCAGACTTCTTCTCTCCACATGGAATGGGCCAATGCTTTTCATCCTTCCTCCTAGGTTTTATCTTGTTGCTCGCTTTTGGTTTCTCTCCAATTTGTCTACATCTTTCTTAAAATCTGGTGCCCAAAACTGCACACAACACTTCAGGCCTCATGCGTAACAAGTAGAGTGGGACAATAATCTCTTTTGGTTTACATACAGTACTTCTGTTCTCACACGGTAGGATAGCAGTCTTTCTTGCAACTGCCTCACAATTGATTCATTCAATTCCTGACCTATAATAACCCTCCGAGCCTTTTCTGCAGTATTCCCCATTTTGTCTTTCATAGAATCATAGAAAGTTCAGGTTGGAAGAGACCTCAGTAGCCATTGAGACTAACCCCATGCTCAGAGTAGGACCAACCCCAACAACATTTATGTATTTGATTTTTCTTACCCTAACTGTAGTACATTTCTTTTGTTTTTATTCATGTTGATTCCAGATCAATTCTCAAACTTGTCATGGTTGTTTCAAATTCTAGCCCTCTCCTTCAAATGCCTAGCAAGCCTCCCATCTTGGTATCATTTGCAAATTTTATAACCATGCACTCCACTCTATTGCTGAAATCACGAATAAAATATTGAATAATACTAGACCCAGGACAGACCCTCCTCCCCTCAGGATCCATTTGTCCAGTTTGACAGCAACCCCATTGATAGCTACTCTTTGAATACAGTCCTGCAATCAGTTTTGTACCCACACTTTACAGTAATTTAAGCCAGACTACATTTCCCTAGTTTGCTTATGAGAATGTCATATGGAACTGTGTCAAAACCCATACTAAAATCAAGCTACATCACAGCTACTGCTTACCCCCATCCAACAGGCCAGGAACCCTGTCAAAGAAGGAAATTAGGTTGGCTTGACATGATTTTTTCTTGACAAATCCACGTTAACTATTCCTTCCAATGCTATTATCCTCTAGGTGCTTACAACTTGATTGTTTACAATTTGTTCCAATATCTTTTCAGGTATCAAATCTAGGCTGATTAATTCCTGTGGTCCACTTTGTTCCTCTTTTTTATAGACAGAGTCTGTGTTTGTCCTTCTCCAGTTCTCTGGGACCCCATCCCTAGCTATTCCGAGATTGTTTCAGCTAGTTCCTTAGGTACGTGAGGATACATTTCTTCAGGCTTGCCACTTGAATACATCTGACTTATCTAAATATTACATTCCTTCCCCCTTGTTGTTTATATTGTGTTAAGTATCCAGTCACAAATAATTGTTTTAGTGAAGACAAGCAAAATAGACAATAAACACTTCAACCCTCTGGATGTCATCTGTTATTAGCTCTCCTTCCCCACTTTCCTTCATCTTTCTCTTGCTCCTCTTCTTAGCTGGCATGCTAACTTAGTAGAGTTTGGTTGATTGGTAGGAGACTGGGTGCTTAGGAATAGAGTAGAAAGAAGCAGGCAGGGCTGGAAATGGAAGATTTTCTGATTCCAAGTGAAGTCATTCTGGAAGCTGAACAAGTATCTAGTAGAGAGGGAGAATGAATACATAATAAGGAGAAAAAGAAAGAGTAAACACACACACGCACGAAAAATAAACCACAATCTTTGGCAAGTAATATTACAGTAAAGAAATGAGAGTAGTGGATGTTAACCCTGATTAAAAAACCCACGGAGAATATAGCAACAGACAAGAATAATATATTGCTAAAAATAAATAAGCCGCCAACTACCAAAGTATTTGACTGAAATAAAGGGGACAGCATAGCTGATTTTTTTAAAAAAAGTATCTAAAAGGGTGTCACAAAGAGGAGGGAGAAAAAATTGTTCTCCTTGGCCTCTGAGGACAGGACAAGCAGCAATGGGCTTAAACTGCAGCAAGGGAAGTTTAGGTTGGACATTAGGAAAAAGTTCCTGTCAGGGTGGTCAGACACTGGAATAAGTTGCCCAGGGAGGTTGTGAAATCTCCACCTATGGAGATATTTAAGAGCAGGTTAGACAGACATCTGTCAGGGATGGTCTAGACAGTACTGGGTCCTGCCATAAGGACAGGGGACTGGACTTGATTACCTCCCGAGGTCCCTTCCAGTTCTAGTGTTCTGTGATTCTATGATTCTTCTTGCCCTTTATGCCCCTTGGTAAGTTAAATTCATTTTGTGCCTTTGCCTTTCTGATTTTGTCTCTACCTGCGTATGCTTGTCTTGTACACTCATTCTTAGCCATTCACCCATATTTCCACTGAATGAAGCTGAAGGTCTGTCCCTATTTTTTTTCATTTCTCCAAGACATTTCCTCTTATGCAGCAGGAAGACTGTCATGTCCAAAGTCAAACTACCTATTGTGTGCACAAACTGACTCTTGGCCATATCAGATGTAAAAATCTCACACAGTAGCCTCTTCAGAAAGGACCATGGGAGGAGCTGGCCCAGCTGAGTTCTGGGAGCCAAATGTTCCTGAGTTATTACTTATGATCATAACATTAACATGCATCAGAGGAGCTCACCTTGAGCCACAGGGCAGACTGGGATTTGAACTTCCCCAAATTTTGAGTTGGGGAGAAGGCCCCAGCCACAAAATATATTGACACATTAAGATCTGGGTCCCCACCTGGGGTTAAGGAGGTTGCTTCTATAAATAGCTCTCCCTTTTTATTCACATAATGTTTGTACTTCCTGTCTGATTGGTGCTGGGATACTAGAAAAAGAAAATTAGACTCTCCGACCACAGGCAGGAGCCCTGGGGAGAGGAAATGAAACAAATAGCAATAAAATGCGGTTTGGATGTATGACATTTCAGTGCGCTGTAATAATTCAAGTTCACGGGCCAAGGGGAGGTCTTACACCCAATAACGTGGCATCTTTACTGTGTGAATGGCGTAGGCCCGCTCAAATTCAATCATCTGAAATGCAGAAGGAGCCTCATTCACATTTCTAGGAAGCAGTGTTGCCTAATGGTTAGATTGTAGGCCTAGGAGTCAGGAGACCCTGGGTCTTGTCTCACCGCTGACTCACTGAGGGGTGCTTGGGTGCTGCTTTCCTGATCTGTGAAATGGGGCTGATGCTAATACTTACCTCCTGCCCTGGCAGAGTGTGATCTATGGGCCGAGCAGTGGTAGGGCAGCTTGCTGTGAGCGTTGTCACCGGCCCCTGCAAGGTGGGGCCTTTGGGACTGAAGGGCCTAGCTCCCATGGAACATTTGTGACCCCCTGATCAACCACCCACCCTCATCCCCAGGGTGTGTAGGATAGAGGTGCTCACGTTTATGGCATGGAGGCCCCGATCCCGGGTTTACTCTTGGCTCAATTGTGCTTGGAGGCAGGCTCACCCGTGCACCCAGACAGGAACAGAGTCACGGCAGCCTACGCCACCCTGAGCCGATCTCTCCCTCCGAATACCTGTCCACAGAGGGGGTATAGTCCGCACCCACTATGGGCTAGCACCCCCATCAGTCTCAGGGGTCCGATAGGGGATGAACCTCCCTGTAGTCCCTTCTTCTCCACCCTCGTGAGGCTCAGTCTCAGATTGGGTCAGGGGAACCTGGGCCCGCCCTCACTCCTGGGCTCCAGCCCCAGGACCTTAAGGGTGAAATCAAACTGACCTTACCCAAATGGCAAGTTGTACGCGCTTCACTCACCACCCCTCTTGGGGGCTGCCGTCCATCTCAGCTACCCTCTCCTGGGACTGCTTCCTGCGCAGCCTAAATGCTCCCCCGTTGGGCGCCTTCCGCCTGCGTCGGGTGGGTCGGGGCCAGCCTCAGGGGTAGTCGCTCTGGTCTGGTCTGCTGATGGGCCGCTGTTGACGACTCTGGCGGCTTTCTCCCCGGTGGCTCCAGACCTCCCATGGGTGTCTGCCTTTGGCCCTGGCCTCGGCTGCCCTGTCCACTCCTGGCTCAGTCCCGGCCACCCTAGCCACTTCCTCCTCCGTCCCGGCCACTCTGGCCACTTCCTCCTCCGTCCCGGCCGCCCTGGCCGCTCCTGCCTCCGTCCCGGCCGCGTTCACCCCCCTCAGCTGTGCCGGCGCCACTTTTAAATGTGGCGCACAGCTCAGGGCGCAGGTATAGCAGCGGTGTGGAGTGCTGTGCTTGCTGGCTTCTGGCTTGGGATCCCCCGCTGCCTGCTCACTCGAGGCAGGGGACGGGTTCACCCCGTCACAGGGAGCCTAACACTCAGCACTGATGTGACACAGTGATACCAGCTGAGGGCTTGGGTCAATGCTCCCAGTGGTGCTGTGCCAATGTGTCCCCTGGGGATCTGGCTCATTGACTCCACCGAGCTGCAGCAGTTTATACCAGCCACGGGCCCATGAGCAGCCACTTGCTCTCTAGCATGTTCATTTCCGCCCCTCCGTGGGGTTGTAATGACCCCTACCACTGCTGGGCTGCCATCACCCTGCTGTTTGTCGTGCATCTGGCAGAGCATAGACCAGCTGCCCTGGCCAGGGGCTGGGCTTGATGTTTGCTCCTAATGGAAGCGGGAGAAAACAGCTGTGATGACTGGGTAGCTAGGGCTTGTTTCCTGTCTCTCTGCAGGCTGTGTTGCCTTTAGCATGGCAGTAGCAGGGTGAATGAGAAATAGTAAATGACTAGGGGGCTGGAGCACGTGACTTACGAAGAAAGGCTGTGAGATTTGGGTTTGTTTAGTCTGCAGAAGAGAAGAGTGAGGGGGGATTTGAGAGCAGCCTTCAACTCCCTGAAGGGGGTTCCAAAGAGGCTGGCGAGAGGCTGTTCTCAGTGGCAGGTGGCAGAACAAGGAGCAATGGGCTCAAGTTGCAGTGGGGAAGGTCTAGGTTGGACAAGCGATTTCCCTAGGAGGGTGGGGAAGCACTGGGCTGGGTTCCCTAGGGCGGGGGTGGAATCTCCATCCCTAGAGGTGTTTAAGTCCCAGTTGGACAAAACCCTGGCTGGATTGATTTAGTTGGGGCTGGTCCTGCTTTGGGCAGAGGGCTGGACTCGCTGACTCCTGAGGTCTCATCCAGCCCTAGGATACTAGGATTCTGTGCACTCCAGTTCACAGGCTTCGGCTCTCAGGATTTCACCTCCCTGTGCTTTGTTCAGCTTCCCGTGCCGTTTGGTTACATGGTGGCAGGCATCAATACTGGGAGCACGATCTCCCCAGGCCATTGCCTCATCCACCAACCGTGTCCCTCGCTGGGCTATGTGTACTCTGACACTCCTGGCTGCCACAATTGCCCTTCATTGTCTGGACCAGACTCTTCACCAGCCCTGCAGCGCCGTGTCCCGTAACTGTCCAAAGCAGCGGTTCTCAAACTTTTTGGGCTCCAGAGCTCTTTACATGCATAAAAATGTACACGGAGCCCCAGCGGGCCACTGCTTGTATGTGTCGTACCTATTGACGTTTCCAGTTTGTCAACCTCCGCGGAGCACAATTTGAGAAACACTGGTCCAAAGGATGTGGGGTTTGTTCAGTCTCCTCAGCTTTCTCACTGGAGCACTGAGGGGAGCTGACGGCCTTCCAAGCCCTTCCCTGCTTCCATCCCCTCCCAGAGCATAGCACCCTCTGATCGTGTAACGTAACATGGCAGCTGGGCCCTTAGTATGATTCAATTTGCCAGCCCAGTTCTCCTCCCCCTTCTGGGAGAGGGGATGCCTGAATGGAGATAAGCTGGGGGAGAGGCTGAGTTCACTCTTAGTCCATATGTACAAGATATGGACCTTACCTACATTGCGCTCACACAGGGCCTGATCCAAAGCCATTTAAAGGCAGTTGTCTCCAGGCACATAGTCCTCCTCTTTTCAAAGGAATCCTTTCCCATCCCTCACTCCCCTGACGTCCACTGGCAGGAGACTGCATTAGCGCTCCCATGGAAAACCATGTGCTGCTGATGCTGGCTTGCCTGGCCTTTCCAAGGATCAAAGGGCCCCAGAGATTAGATTTACCCAGAGCTTAGTCATGGAGCTGGATGTGCAACATGGTAGATCTCCTTGGACATGTCATGTGTGCATTACGTTCATTCCCTGGCATTGGCTATGGTAGGAAGACAGGACACTGGGCTAGATAGACTATTGCTCTCACCCTGTGTGGCCCTTCTTAGGACTGGCCCAAGGTCACCCAGCAAGTAGAGAGCCAGGCGTAGAACTTATGTCTCTTATCTCACAAGCTAGTGCCCTAGCCACTAGATCACACTTCCTCCCACGAGTCAGCCATTTACTTCAAAAGGCTTCCATCCCAGGCCTGAATGGAGATATGCTCCTGATTTACACCAGTGTGAACACAGATAGAAACTGGTCCCGCTCCAGGGTCAATTGCACTTTGTAGTTACATTAGAACCATTCCCATCTTTGAGGGAGCATTATGTGCAGCACTGAAATAACCCAGCTGGCTGGAAAGCTGCATGCAGATCCACAACTGGGCTGAAGCAAGGCAATCAGATGCAAATGAGATGGGGAAGGAGATTCCAGTTTCTCTCCAGGAGAAGCACAATGCCAGAAATTATCTGGCCAGCCAGCCATTGTATTGACTCAGACTGGGAAAGATCAACATAAAATCTCATCTCAGGAATTCATATCCCCGAAAACCCAACCCCACCCAATGTTACCCGGGGTTCGGGGGTTATTCTGCAGAAAGTGTCTGAGCACTTAGATAGCTTCCTTCCTTGATGATTCATTGCAGTGGGGGCAAAAGAGGGCCATTGTCTGTATTGCTCAAATCTGTCAGTCCCGGCATCTCTGCTCTAAATAAAACAGGTGGGGTATGTCTACACTACATGGCTCCATCAACGGAGCCATGTAGATTTGTTTACT
>JANRFK010003199.1:96953-109222 GCA_030068395.1 Apalone spinifera | reverse complement strand
CCAGTGTAGACAGCTGGCAAGTTTTTGTGCAAAAGCAGCTGCTTTTGAGCAAAATCTTGCCAGTCTAGACGCAGCCTCTGTGTGTACTGGTCCCCCACAGAGCTTGTCTCTCTCGCCCCACGCTCTGTTCACATAGAAAGTCTCTAGCTGAGGCTTGAGGTTGCTTTAAGCCTGTGTGAGCAGGCAGGGCTGCAGCACTTTCCCAGCTTTGGAATAGGAGAGCAGGCCCTGCTGAGAGGGGCTGAATGAGTCTGGAGTGGGCAGCCCCAGCTGTCATTCTGTGACTGGGGGAGGAGGCAGAATCACCTCCTCTGTGCTGCTTCGCTAATTGATGCATTTCCTGCTGGCTCCCTGGGGCTCCCTGTCCTGCTGCTGCAACCGTGGTCTAATCCTGCTAAGAATAGCCAAGGAGACAGGACTCAGGCCAAGCTAGGATCCCAATGAGGCTCTGAACCAGCAGAACCAGCAACTGCACAGGGCCACAGGCCTCAGTATCACTAAGCCAAAGAGGCTTTCACTGCAGGGGTGAAAGTAACTTACATTTCTTACAGGTACTGTCCTCTCCCAACCCGCCTCCCAAATGGAAGTGTGAGGCAGAGTGCAGGGGGCTCAGGGCAGAGGTTGGGGGTGTAGGAGGTGTAAGACTCAGAGCGGAAAGCTGGGTGTGTGGGGTGGGGAGCAGGAGTCAGACCAGGGGGCTGATGTGTGTGTGTGCAGGGTGGAATGTGGGATGGGAGGCTCAGGGCTGGGGCAGGCCCCTTGGTGACTCTGCCTTGCACTGCTCCTGTTCCCAGCCAAACTGGAGTGGTGGGGGCAGTGCACACAAGCATGGAAAGGGAGCTAAGGGCAGGAAAGTGCCCCTGGGATCCTGGCCCAGTGCTGGGGGTCCTGGCTGCTGGTCCTGTGTGCCCTGGGCTCTCCTGCCAGTGCCGTGTGCTGGGGTCCCAGATTCCTGCCCCACACACCTGGAGCTCTCCTGGCGGCGCCGTACCGCATTCCCCTGGGTGTCCTGGCAGCCCCGTGCCGGGGTCCTGGATGCAGCCCCAACTTTGTGGGGGGGAAGGAGGACAGGATTAAGGCCCTGCCCCAAGCTGGGCACTTTCTTACCCGTGTGTTGTACCGAGGTACACCAACCAGCTTACTTTCACCTTTGCTTGATGGCCTCAGCCACAGATACCTTCTCGACAATACAAACTGTTGGTCCTTTCGCAGGCCAGTTGATGATCCACAGCCCTTCTCTGACTTCCACCCTCCTCAGGTCCCAAAGGACTTCAAACATCAATATATGCTCCTCCCACCCTCCCGATGGATGTGCAATTCATTGTCTCCATTTCACCGCCAGACCCACAACATGCAGCCCAGGGTGGTTACATGATTTGCCTAAGAATTAGTGGCAGAGCAGGGCCTGGACCCCACATCTTCGAAATCCTAGTGTGCTGCTTTATTCTTGTCAGTTTTGTAGGCACACTTAGAAGGCCCCATTGACCAAGGAGCCCGCATCAAAAAGATCATCCCTGCACCAGTTTGCAGTCCAAGTATCAGCCAAGAAGCAGCAGGTGGAGACAGGCAGACAGAGAGACAGAGAGACAGACAGGGGAAGTGTCAAAGGAAATAATTTTAACCACTCAAAACCACTTCCTCTCTACATAGATCAGTTACCTCGCTTCCGTCAAATGTGTGTGTGTGACCACGAGTTCCAAGTACACAACCCTCCTGTTCCAAATAAATCGCCTGATCACTACAGGCTGACTGCTTTGTAACCAAGGCTTGGCTGAAAATGCCACGGTCCATGGCAAATGAAAGCCACCAAATGCAAACAGTGTTTAATATGCTCTGGGTGAATGGAGGAAAGAACAATTAGCAGAAAAACTGGTTAGAAAAACATAAAGAGACTCCACAGGCAGGTGCAGAAGGAGAGGGGGCAGTTGGTGTAGAGTGTGACTGGCTGGCGTACAGCCTCTCTGCCATGGGTT
Source organism: Apalone spinifera (assembly GCA_030068395.1). Taxonomy (NCBI): domain Eukaryota; kingdom Metazoa; phylum Chordata; order Testudines; family Trionychidae; genus Apalone; species Apalone spinifera. The sequence continues at coordinate 107,249 of JANRFK010003199.1, read as the reverse complement.
CAAACCCAACGCTGACCAGTAGGGACCACATCTCAGTTCTGTTTTTGGACAGGGACTGTATCTTCTCTGTTTCTACAGCACCGAGCACAATAAGGCCTTATTCTCAGCTGGTCTGAGGCTCTCCTATAAAAATAACCCCTGGCCCTTTTCCTCAGTAGAGCTCAAAGTGCTTAGCAGCAGAGTTCGGTAGCGTTAGCCTCATTTGATAAATGGGAAATGGAGGCACCACCCCATGTTACCCAGCAGGCCTGTGGCGCAGCTGAAAACAGAACCAACAGTCCACAGCTCTAGGATCTGATTGTCTTCATGACATGCAAGGGGGCCCTGCATTTTCTACCTCTGCTCTGGATGGTACTTTCTTTGAGACCTGGGGTTTCTCTCCCTTCTGACTGGCATTTCCAGGCTGAGCAGGTTTTGTTACTTTCACTGTGTTATTTTCACCAGAGATGGGTTCTCCTCGCAGAACCTCTTGCTGGCCTTTTAGAGACAGTTAAGAGTGTGGCCTGCCCAGTCACTACATGGCTCTGAATGCCGGCCTGTTTTAAGGGACAGCTCTACAGAGCTGTCAAAAAAGTAAAAGAACCAAAATGCATGGGAATAAAGTTCCCAGCGATCCCCCTGACCCTAATGTGGGCGCTGGCCGGAGCTGTCCTTCAGGACCTCCTCCAAGGGCTTTCTTGTGGTTTCAAGTTTGTCGTAGCTTCAGTCCAATAGGCTGAGTCCTTCCAACTTCCACTTAGTAAGAGTCAGAAACTGGCATGAGATAGTCTTGCCTAATGATCAGCGCCTAATGGTCAGCGCCATAGTCTTGCTTAATGGTCAGGCATCTAGAGCAGCTTTGAAACAAGGCTGGGGGGAGAGTAAGGCTGAAGCAGGCTAAGGCTTGAGGAGTCTGTTCCCATGAAAATCTCAAGGCTTGGAGAAATCTTGAACAGATTAAGGCTTTGTCTACACTTGAAAGTTTAAAGCTCTCCTAGCACTACATGGGAGTAGCAACCAGTGCTGGGAGTCCTGTTTTTTCACACCCCTGAGCCAGGAAGTGGCAGCGCTGTGAAATACCAGCTCACACTTAGCCTGAGTTACTGTTTTTCCTGGGTAGCTTATCTACCTGCCCTGACAGTCACCAGCCCAGCTCCTGGCTTGTGGGTTGGCTGGAGCCTAGCACAGGGATGACCCAGCAGAGCAGGTTTTGTAGTCTTAACTTTTTGTTCACAGACCACTTGAAAACTGTGGAGGGTCTCGGCAGGTCACTTATGATCTTTCCAAATGTTGCGGGGACTGTTAGCTCCTTATTGGAAAGCGCTTTGGATAAGAGCACTTTTGAAGAAAAAAAAGGTCATAACTTTTCCTTGGTCCCCCTGGCTGGAGTTCTCAGCCCCCAGGTGGAGATCTTCTGGGCTCCAGGAGTTTGTATTTGCATTATGCATAGATAAAAAGTTTGCAGAAAACGTGGAGTGCTTTGTGGCTTGCAACGCTTCCTACGTTCAGTCATTTGTCAGGAGACTCCCAGAGGGAAAGGCCAAGGGCAACAGGGACTCACACATGCAGGCAGGTTACTGTCCTCACACAGGCATTTGGAACAAAAAACCCTCTTCCCTGAAACAATAAGTGACAGATTTCTCCATCTTGACCTCTCTGTGGGACTAACAGGGGGTGGGGTGGGAACTACTCACGTAAGGAGACATACATCTTAACCAATTTCCCCCTTGTGGGGGTGAAGGGCTCGTTTGGGAACAACTTCAACCTGGCAGCTGAGAGCATTGCTTGCAGGTCCTGTACACCTGGGAGAGACACAAAGGGGGCATATGACCTCCCCCCCATGACCTTCCATGTGACTCCATCACCCAGGCTGGGAGAGATCAGAGATGAACCCCAGAAACCCCTCCCTCTGACTAGTCCCTCCCTGGTTGGCTCTTTTTGGGGGAGATCCTCAAGCATCTCTGCCCCCCTTCCCTTTCAGTGGGAGGAAAAGTCCATGAAGTGTAGACAGGGCAGGCATTTTCCAGGGTCTGTTGTGAGCTCTGTGTCCCTTAATGAATCATTCCCCTTCACTATTGGCTTGTCCTTGCCTCTGGGTGCTGGCTAAATATTGGGTGGGCAAATATAAGCACACAGCACAAAGCTGGGAAATGGACTATTTGTGTGTTGTGCTTTGCTGCGCCCGTGCGGGGTCCTCATCGCAGCGGGTTCCATGCCAAAGCTCTGATTGATTTAGGGTGATGCCGCCGCTAGGCTGAATTCACGCCTCATCCAGAGAAGGGGGATCTGCAGCTGGTTTAATTGTAAATCCCCATTTTCTCTGGGTTCTACTTCCCCCCGGAAGCCACTGGCTGTGGTTAATATCAGAGGTGTGCACCAGTGGATTTCTTAGAACTGCGCTGTTCGGTTGTTTCACTGCGTTCCTAGCTTGAACATCCTCAGTGCTGTTTGATTTGATTAACTCCCAGCCCACATCTCCCTCTCTCGTTGAGAACACCGCCCTCATTTCTGCCATTAGGATGGGCCGGAAGTGCCTTGTTCCCCTAGGAGGATCCAGGCCTCAGTGCTACATTTTTCAGTTGTGGGGGCTGAAGCAGGAAGTGGGTATCCGGAGGCCATGGTGGGTGCACAAAGCTGAGCCTGGATGGGGACAGCTGGAGCACTGGGCTCATAGCCAGGCCTGGGCCTTCCCCATCATTCTTCAGCTCCTCCGCCTCCTAAATATCACTCCCTTGCCAAGCCAGCCAGGACAAGAGCTCCATCTCCTTAACTGGTGCATGGGCAGGGCAAGAGGGGCAGCAACCAGCTGGATCCTTCTGGGTCCCAGCTCTTCATTGACACCAGCTGAGAGCTAACCCTTTGTCTGATGTAGCCTTGGGGCCTGTTCCTTCCTAGATTCTAACAGTAGGTACCACAGGCAAGAGGGGATCCATCTATCTAGGCTCCCTGGAGGATGTTGTGAGCCTTGTCCCCTCTTATTTTTTTCTATCTATTTTTTTTCTATTTTTTTCGGAATAAATTTGTTTATGTGCACTGAGGCAGCAGGGTAGCACTAGAATCTCTCCTGAGCCACCACACAAGCGCACAGCTTCCAGGGCTCACTGGTTGTGAGCCATCCCTCCTGGGGCTGTGGTACTGTCGGCTGTTAAACAAGTGTGACTGAGGCCTGACTCAGGACCTGTATTTAAATCTCCCCATCTATCTGGAAAACCACAAAGAGGCTCAGAGCGGATGTCCCAAATTTGTCATGAGTTCTGAATGCACTCCCCTACCTCCTGCATTCCTTAATGGGGAAGGTTTGGAGAGGTCAGCTAGACCATGGGAGTTCTTCCTACCCTGTTCTTGTTCACAGAATGAGGAGTTCCCACTAACAAGGTCACCACCTGGCAGGCATTTGACTGGCCTGGCCATTTTTGGGGTTTTTTTTTAATGGATTTGCCAGTTGCTAGGAAAATAATTTAATCTGCTGTTTTTTTAAAGTGTGTTTCAAGATTTGCATTATTATCACAAAGCCCTAGGGTAGCTAACATTAAAAGTTTCTGTGTCCAGCTAGGAGTGTTCCCACTCCTGCAGTTTAAGCCAAAATAGATCAAACCTCTTGAAAATCAGCTGTTTGCCCCCGAGATGCAAATCCACAACATATGTGTGCGAGAGAGGGCTTGAGCCACGTGAGAGCAAGGGGCTGTGTGAGGCGTATTAAATAATGGAAGATCAGGGTAGTGTGAGTGATCCTACAATATTGTGGGGGTGGAGCTTGCATCAGTGACTGTGCAGAGTGACAGCTGGCTAAATGAAACCAATGACAGAGCCTTGCTGACAAAATGCACTGATGTAACTAGTCTGGGTTTGTTATCAATAATCTTATCTCTATGGCTGTTGGGAAGCTGTCTTGTGGTTAGGGATATCCTGGGCTTGCTTTGTGTGAGGAGTGCTGATTTAACTGCATTTCAGAGATGGTAATCCTCAACTAAGGGCAGTTTTCAGCACTGCTCAGCAAAAAGGTTGGCCAGAAACCGAAGGTTCTGTGGCATGTAAAATTTGGGGGCTTCAAATGTTGGTTTTATTCCAATGCAGAAGGAAAATGAGACTTTTTGAAAAATGTTCATGGTTTATGGCTGCCTAGAAAAGCCAATAGCCTAATGGTTAGGGCCCTTGCCAAGCACCATTGCCAGGTCAAGTGACTTGGACCCTGACATCAGGGTCCTACCCAATGATCGAGTCTGGGGTGGGTCTCTGCTTCTGCTCAGGAATTCCACTGTGGCCTTAGAACATTGCAACAGAACCGATAATGCTGCCGTGAAAAGTGTTTTGGTTTCAACAAATGGATATTTTCCATCGCAAACACATTGTGCAGAGCAATTCTTGAGTTGCTGGATCCAGCTGCCAGATTTTCAGAATAGTTCATTGCTTTGCATGCAAGGGGGTGCTGTGCCATTTCAAAAATTTACTCTTTGTTTACATGAAAATCTGGGTTCCTGTGTAGCTGGGGAGGGTGTGGATAGCTGGCTCCCCAGGAGAGTCATTACTAGCACGTCTCAAGTTAGAATGGAAAAGTATCAGCTCACAATTGTTTTTTAATGGGCAGCGTTGTCTAGTGCAGCATGTGGGAGGCAGGAATCTCTGATCCTGACTCTCAGCTCTGCCCCATGAGAGACCTTGGGCAAGTCCCTTGGCCTCTGTGTTTCTGTTTCACCCATCTGTAAAACAGCTGTAAACAGACTGCCTTATTTCTTTAGGCAATTTTAATTAATTAATGTCTGTAAAATGTTCTGCTGACAGGGCAGCTACCTCCTGAGCCAGACTGGAACAAGTGCAAGTGATCAAGGACTGTTCAGCCCTTTCTAATATTGTTTCTGTTTATGATTGTTTATCTAGTGCCAGCATCCTGTGCAGCAAATCAACATTGAAAACAAAGGTGGTGGCTGCTCAGGCATGCTTCTAGTCCAGACAACTCAAGGCACCAAATTCTGCTCCCAACTATGTAAGCCCATGAGAGTCCCTCTAGACTTGGCTGAGGTGGGCATATGCCTGGGGTGCAGTATGACAGAGGGAGTTCATAGGACAACAGAAATGAGCTCGGGGTGGAGGGATTGATTCAAAAGGACAGATGTAGCTCGTTCTGTCTCGCCTGGCTGGCTGGTATCTGGGGCAGATGATCACTATCTAGGAATATCAGAAGAATGTAAACATTGAGGAGGGAGAGTAGTCTGGAGTAGAGCAGCGGGGGAATCAAAAGGAGAAATGAGATAAAATTCAGAGCCTGACCCATTCTCTAAGGGGCAGGGTCTACACACCTTGGATCTTCAGAAGAACTAAAGAGCTAGGCAGACAAAACCCATTCCCTGGGCACATGGCTCCCTTCCATTCCTTTGAAAATGCTGCCTTCTGGAGAAAACACTGGACAAACAGTATTAGAAGCAATCTAGCATGGCCTCTGAGGAGGTGGCCAGACTAGATGACCTAACACAGCAATCAGAGAGAAAGAAAAATAAACCAATGAGTAATAATTCCACAGGCAGGCTGATTAACCTAATAGACCAAGAAGCCATCTGAAGATTAAGAATGTTCAAGCCATGACCCACCGTTGCTCCAAACCATTCCTGGCTCCTGGCTCTTTCAGTCTTAGCCGAGAGACAGTGAACAATTGGAAGGCAAACAGTGCTAACTGGAAAAGGACGGATCTCCATTCCATTGTGCAAGCAATGAATTGCATATGGGAAGCAATTGTGCGGGGAATAAGTCCCAGGAGAGCAACAGATCCTTGGAAAATGACCAGCACGCCTTCCTTGCTTTCCCAGCAGGTGTCCTGTGAAGCTTATTTTGGCAGTTTCCAGAAAGTGGCTGATTCACTTCTCTCCTCTTTTGCCTTTCCCCAGCTGCATTTCAGAGCCTTTCATTTCCCTTCCCCTGAACTGCAGAGTTGTGGGATTTGGCTGTAAAACTCCAAACCAGTAGCTAAATAAACATCCAGAGTCCTTTTCCCCCAAACAAGGGCTGACATACTAGAAATGCCAGGAGATAGCAGCAACCAAAGGTCTTTTGTTCCATAGATATCAATGCTCCTTTAACCTGAGGTCATAGAGAGCATAGGTCTGAGCTTTGAAGCAGGATGTTACTGGTTAAAAAAGGCAATTCAGTGGCGGGCATGGGGAGAGACAGGCCAGGGTGACTGAATTCTGTGTGATAGTAGGGCCCATCTTTGTTACATCCTGTTACAGGGGGTGGCTGTCATGGCTCCTTGCCCACTCTGGCACGATAAATGCAGAAGTAGGGGCCAGCAAAAATACCCCAAAACCTTATCTACCAGGGTTTGGTATAAAACTTCCCCCCAAAATCTTAACAACCTAGATTTTGGGAATAAAATGCCTCTGCCATCACCCAAATATTAATAAAGCAACCAGGGAGAGGCTGCTTGGGAAATCTCACCCCTAAAGTACAAACCAGGACACAAAAATTAACCAGTACCAGGTTAATAAAAAGAGAAGAGAAAGAACTTTTATTATCACCACAATATTCCTGTTGCAAGCATAATGACTAGATGGAACAGTAACAAAATAATATACTCATAGAGGAGAAATTTACCATGGGCCAGGAACTTAGTTACAAAGTAATAGAGATGTAGCCGTGTTAGTCTGGTCTTGCTGAAACAAAAGACAGAACTATGCAGCACTTTAAAGACTAACAAGATGGTTTAATAGGTGATGAGTTTTCGTGGGCCAGACCCACTTCCTCAGATCAATATGTGGAAGAAAATTGGCAAGAGCAAAACCCATTTTTAAATGCACAGACCAGGTCCCATTTCCCAAACCATAAAACAATAAAACCTAATGGAGTTATCTAAACTTCATCTTACTTACAGACTGTGAAGAGTATTTTCTTAGAGGGAGACATCCTGTCCCCTTCAATAGTTGGAGAGAAACCACCCAGAGACAAAGGAGGGGAAAAAAACAAACATTCCTTTGTCCCCGTTTGAAATTCCTACCTACATTCCTATTGGCCAACTCTACCTGAGTTAGGTAGTTAACCCCTTATCCCCAGGCTGGTGGCCATCTCTTATGATCATGACAGTGGCCTTTAAGGGCCAGGAGATCTGTTTGGCTTCTAGGGATTGTGAGCTCTGAGGTCACCCTGCCAACTCACTCAGCAACCAGAAATTTACTCTTTGCTTTTAAATACAAGCTCACATTCTCCTTAATCCCCCGACTCCAGCCTCTGGGGGAAGGAACATGCCCAATACTTAAACGTCTCAAGCTCATCTGAGGAAGTAGTTTTGCCCAGGAAAGCTCATGAGTCTATGTGTTTTTGTAAGTTGAAGGTGCTACAGGACCACTCGTTTTTAAAGCTACAGACTAGCATGGCTACCCCCTGAGACTTTTACATATGCCAAATACTGTGAGATTTGTGCTAAGAGCTGGCAATGCTGCTTTTATGTGCTGTGTTCTCCTCCCTTCCTGGCAGTTCAACATGGCATGCCTGCAACTTGCTGGATCCTGAGCTCTGGAAGCCCAATCCTGCACCACTGCAGTCCACAGAAGCTTTGACATTGATTTACATGGGCAAAGGAGCAAGCCATGAACATTCAGTGGCCTGCCTGAATCAGCTGTAGAAAGCACAAGAAACGTCAGAGTTTTTAAATAGGCATGGGCCCTGTCAGCAAACATCCTTGTGGCTACGCAGTTGTCACACATTTTGGTTTCATTGCTCTGATCTCCAAGGAGATGCAGGAAGTGGCCTGCCAAAAGGGCCTATTGCTCTGACACTTAAAAACTGTTATTTCAAAAGAAGGGGGGGGGGGAGGAATTAATTTGGTGCTAATTCCTCTCAAAAAGAGAAAAACTGAAAAATCAAGCCAGACTGGAAGTTTCCTGCTGGTTCAGATCAGAGCTAGTGTGTGAGAGAAGATAGATTTATAGTCTGGACTCCCCTAGATCTCGTGTTGTTAGGAATTTGAAATTGACCTTTGGCACAGAATTCAGATCTAGACTTCAACCACCTGCCCGTGTGTACACACACATATGGACACACACAAAGTCTGGCATATTCAGATTTGGGCTTTGGGTCAAAAACATTTGTTGTGAGTACAGATTCACTGGACTGTGTGGGCAAATAATTTTTAGTCCAGGTGTTGTTCATAAGCAAATTACTTCAGCTGCCTGATGATTGTGTTATGTGAGTGATCACCTAAGTCCGAGTCATATAGAGGTGAGTGTGTTTTTGCCTTTGATAGTTGGAAACTTTCAAAATCTGGAGAGTCGTGAGGAGGGAAGAAGGCACTTTGCGGCATAAATGATCTCTGCTGCTAAATATGGTGAAACTATTAGATGAACATTTTCTCCAATACCTGATAGCCATCCAAAGCGTTGTGAACAACAACATAGCATGTTCCTATGACTCACAGCCCATGGAACACAGCACTTCTATTTGTAAAACTGAATTGACCTAGTTTTCTATCCAACCAGCTCTACCACTACATACTCTGGTCTTTCAATGTCATGTTGACCGGGTGCCGATCTCCACTGAGGACATATGGTCACCCCACAGGGACCAAATTGTTGCAGATTCTTATTTGGATAAGAGCTTGGGGTCTGTGGGTAGGAAGAAGCCTGGAATGCTGCCAGAAAGAGAAGAGCAAGTTTCTAAAATTCTTCAGAGTGTTTTCCCCCCACTCTTCTGCAAAAGCTTATATAAAACATTTGCAAGGGTGTCAGCCCATCAGTGAGCTGGCCAAATGATCTGGGGGACTCACAGCCTGCACAAGCCTTCCACCCCAATTTCTACTGCAAACAGCACACTGGAAAGTAAAAATGTGGAGCCCAAGCCTGAGGTCCTGACTCAGCTTTCTTCCAGGCAGAGTCCCCATCAAAGTTAATGATCGGCTAGTCAAAACATTCCCACTGATGCTGGGTTTTGACATTATAAATTTATTCATGAAGAGTAGCTGCCTCCCATAGAAAAATTCAGTATTTTGTTTCAGAAATGCTGTTGTGACATTCCATTGATGCTACAAGCCAGTTGTCTCGTGTCTGTGTTCTTTTCTATGGGCCAGACTCCTCCCAGACAGACTCTACTTCCCATGCTGCACCACAGCTGAGGACTCCTGTGTTGGACCACTGCCCCTCTCCAAGAGAAAAAACTGTAGTGCATCACCGGACCAGACAGCTTGGTCTATGGAGGAGAATGGGAGCATGAGGCATCTAAACTACATCTCCCATGAGGCACAACCAAAATGGAAATACCTGGGGTTTCAGCCAAACATTGTCAGTATTCAAATTTCTGCCAATAAATTAACATGTTCTGCATTTTTGAAAGCTGGAGTCAAGGAGCCTGAGGAAGGATTTGAGAAGTTAAGGGATGGACAATAACTCTCACTATAGATTACATCAGACCCATCTCCTCAAAGAGCCCTCAGTGTTGCCCTAAACAGCATGTTCTCCAGAGCTTTTGCAATTCAGTTTTAATCAATTCAAACCACATCTGATATGTCTTGAAACACACATTCTTTGACAGTCCCTTTTGCAATCTCCTGCTTTAATACCTGCTCAGGATCTTTCCTAGCATTCTAGGGAGCATGTTACAGACATTTTGTGAAGTGGCATGTTTCATGCTGGTTCACTAGAGAACATGGGTACAAATGCTGTGATGATAATCTTCATCTGTAGCATGAAGAGGGAGAAGCTGGACTGCATATTTCCACTGAATATTGCTTGAGAGCCTGAGTGACATCCTTGAACGAGTTATAGCTCCCAGTCACAAAAAACCCATCTCCCCTCTGTGTATAGAGCTGACACTATGTTTTAGGAGAGTGTCTGTATCCAGGCAAGCCCCTAAGCCTGGTCTTAAATCCCATAGAAGTCAAGACAACTTAAATGTGCTTAAAAGTTAAGTATTTTCCTCACTCGAGATCTAACTCACCATCTTGGGCTCACTGATAGATCCCTAACAATAGTTCTTCCAATTGAATGGCTTGGTTTTCTGTGGCTGTGAGATTTTCACCAAACTCTGAGATTTTTTTTCCTAAACCTCCTCCCCCTCCCCAAAATGGCACCAAAGCAAAAAGTAGGGTTGCCAAGTGTCCGGTATTCTACTGGACAGGCCAGTTTTTGCACCCTCTGTCCAGTAAAAAAATTCAGAAAATACCAGACAGAAGCCTGGTGGGGGCAGGGGGAGTGGATCGGACTCCCACCCGGCTTCTGCACACAACCAGAGGCTCCTCGCACTGATTGCAGCCCTGCCTCCCAGCTGGGAGCCTGTGGTTGCGTGCAGAAGCCAGGTGCGGGGAGTGGCTGGGAGTCCCAGCCATTCCCCCCGCCCTCGCCA
>JANRFK010003199.1:42807-57589 GCA_030068395.1 Apalone spinifera | reverse complement strand
GTGCCCTTTTGGAGCTGTGACACATAAGACAGGCCTACTAGACAAAGACAGACAAAGACAGACAAAATGTTAGCCGCTCCACAAATTGGATTCCGTAGCTCCCCTTACTCCAAATCCTTAGCCCTCAACCAGGAGATTTCGTAACAGGTATCCCCTTTACCTTCTATTGAGCGCTCTGAGAGGTTTGGAAGCGGAGTGCCGGTCCATCCATATGGGCAAGTGGTGCATTAGGAATCTCGGTGGAACCTCCAAATTGTTGAAGCAAAACCGCTCCTCTCTGTTTAGGCAGCTAACAAACAACTTTATTAATTAATAAAGCCCAGCATGAGCCAAACGTGGTCCCAGCAAAGCCAGGCCCAGTGAGGCTGGCTAATACAATCAGTCCTAGTATCTTTATACCCTTAGCCAAACAGTCTGACGTCAGGGCATCCAATTACAGAAATCATCAATTAAACTTGGAAAACCAAAGCCTTATCAACCAGATGGCGGACAGGTACGAGGGAGTCTCTCTCCTGTCCCAACCAGCCCAATTAACACAGACCAATAGCCCACCCTGTAGGCCTCTCTCACGGGGTGACAGAAAGTTCCCTCTGGGCTACGTGCGAGAGGGAAGCTGAAATGGTTTCTGTTAGACAAGATGGCTTCTAGCTAAATATGAAATGGTTTCCACACAGGGTTGTAAGAAACTGGTCCCGCACCCATTCACTGAGCTTTCTGTCACTCCCCCCCGCCCTGTCCCGTGGACCCTGCTTCCCAGGCTGGAGCTTGAGCTGAGCCCCGGGACCTGGTCTTTGCTCGTGCAGCCTGCTTGCTGTCAGGGCTCTGGGCAGAGCACATGTGCCAGGCTCCCGCCCTGCGCAGCTGCCACTGGCTACGGGGACGTGTTAATGGTTCACTTTGGAGGCCAGCATGGCCAAATCCTTTCTCTCTCCCCCACCGGCAGGGCCGAATTCCCAGACGGACAGTTCATCCCTCCCTATATCCCCGTCTTCTCGGACGGGTGGGTGCCGCCCCTGCCGACCCCGCGGGAGAGCACCACGCACATGGAGAGGGTGAGTCTCCATGGCGGCTGGGTGGGGGGGGCACGCTTTCAGCACTGTCGCCCCAAAACCGCTGCTGCCTTCCTTCCACTCCCCTTTCAGCACAACCATTGGAAAGGGGGGGACAGCTGAAGGTACAGCTAACGGGGCTTATCTCACAGAAGCAAAATGAGGAGGGCAGTTTGGACCCAGATCCCCTTGTAAGAGAGGGGATGGTCTAGTGGTTAGAGCACTAGCCTGGGCCTTGGGAGACTCAGCTGTGAGCTCCTGCTTTGCCACTGAGAGCCCATATGACCAAGTCACTTAGGCTCTAAGGTATTCAGGTGCTTCACTCCCATGGGGGTTAGGTCCCTAAATATGGTTGAGGCACTCATGCCTCGATTTCCCAGCTGCAAAGGGGATCTCCAGGCAGATGCATTTGAACCACAGACTGCCATCGGCGACAGAGGGCAGGGCGGGGGCAGGCGCAGGTGGGCGGCTCTGCAGGAGCCAGTCTTTCCCTTTGCCCTGGGCTGCAGGTCAGAGCCAGGCTGTTACCTGTGCAGTGTGTCTCTGGGGGAGGGTGATGGCCCCTACTGGGGCGTGCTGAATGTGCCCCTTGGCCGCTGCTGATGGCATGTGCTGAGCTGCTGCCCCAGGGCAGGCAGAGGTAAAAGCCCTGCTATTGCTAACAGGCGGGGGAGATTCTTCCAGACCTTAGCAAGACAGGCTGCTTTGCAGAGCAGCAGCCGCCAGTAGCCAAGCCAGGATGTGCCCGTGGGGGCCCGTTTTGTGGGCACCACGAGGGGCTCTTGTTCCACCTTCTGTGTCCCTGGGTCACCCCAGGCATAACCAGGGCCAGATTAAGGGGGGTGCTAGCCGGGCAGCTGCCTGGGATGCCAACCTATGGGGGGTACCTGAGGCAGCTGTAAGGTGCACAGAACGCCAGGGGGGTGGGGCCGCGCATGCGCCGTGCACCCAGGGGTGGAGCCGTGCATGCGTCGCGCGCCCGCTGCCCGGGGTGCAGGAATGGCTCGAGCCGGCCCTGGGCGTAACTAACACGTGTCTGTCTGTCTGCTCTCCCCACAGCAGCCCAGTGCAAGGCAGAACCGCTCCTTGCCCAGGTACATGTCCCCGGATGGGCCCGGCGCCCTGCTGAGGCTCTGGGCAGTGCGCCCCGAGCACTTCCCCCTTGACAGCTGTGTGAGCGCTGCAGCATGGGGCACTGGCTGCGAAGGCAGATAACGCCTGCTCAGAACGTGCTGGGGTCACCGCTTGGGACCACGTGCACACATGCCACGCACCCCGCACGTCACGCACACGCCATGCACCCCATATGCCGCAACACACACACCACACAGTGCGCACACACATGTGCACACACACAGACAACACAGTCTATGTTCCCTGCATCCTACACACACAGGGAACTTTCTGCCCCACCTGCAGTGGCTGGTCAGCTTGCCAGCCGAGCCGTGTGGTTCAGTGTGGGGGGGCCAGGGCAGCTTGTTACAAAGAGGCCCCATCGCCGGGCAGGCTGCTGTGATGCCAGGGAGGGAGCTGGGGTGCAGCGGGTCCCGCGGGGTCGGAAATGGGGCCGCATCGCTGGAACAAAAGCGGGTCTGTGAGAGACAGGAGGTCAAACCCACCGAGACAGCAAGCAAGTCTGGCTTGGCATGCGGCTCCAGTATTTTAATTGCTCGCTGCATGATTGCCTCTGAAAATGGGTCACCCGCCCCTGGCCCGAGGGCTGTCTCGGCGCCATCCCCGCCCACTCTGGGGGCAGGCCACAGTCCCTGCTGGCACCTTTGGCCCCTGCGGGCTGCTCTTGAGCGTGTCAGAGACTGTTCTCCAGTTCGTACACAGCTCCAGGCCTGACCCTGTAAGGTGCCGAGTGCCCCGGGGGCAGCACCTGCCCAGCCTGGGGACGACGAGCGCAAGGGCCCTCGGCCCCATTCAGGCCCAGACCCCCAGCTGTGTCTAGAGAGGACCCCGTGGGCTCAGTGCTGCCCTGGGCGTGATACCGGGAGCAGAGTGCATGCCACGCCAAGCTGCGGGAGGAGCCCTCGGGCAGAGACAGCACAGAGCTCCGGTCTGGCTTTAACTCCGTGCCCGGTCTCCTTGCAGCAGTCCGTCGCAGCCCCCCCTGCTCATGCAGGCCATGTTCGATTTCCAGGCTAGGAACCACAAGGAGCTGACCGTCACCAAAGGGGAGCTGCTGGAGGTAAGGCCGGCACTGGGACCTGTCGGCTCAGAGCTAGGACCTGCCCCCCCTCAGGTGGAGACTGGGCCCTCCTTGGCTCTGGAAAGCACCAGACATCCCTCTGGGGCTCCCAGCAACCAGTGCTGGGCGGATTGGTCCTGCCTTGGGCAGGGGGGCTGGACTTGATGACCTGAGGTGTCTGCCAGCCCTGGGGTTCTATGAACCGGGATGGGACCGGGCGGAGACAGCGTAAAGCACTGAGAAGCCATTGGCTGCTGACTGGCTAAGCGCACCCACCCCAGGTGGCAGGGTGCCAAGCCCAGCTGGGGAGCAGGGACCGTGCCCAGGAGCAGGGCTGGGTTTTCAGAGAGGGACTGACCGAAGCCTGCTAACAACGCCCACAGGCACCTTGGGGCGGCAGGCGGGGGAAAGGAAGGGACGACTGGGAGAGGCTGTTTCCCTGCGGCAGTGGCCCACTGCACTGGATGGCCCAGGCCGCATGCTACAGCCCAGCCTGCCCGCTGGCCACGCTGCGCTGTGGAGCTGCTGGGACGGGCGCCCTGCCCTAGCCTCCCGAGATGGGAGTGGCTGGGCTTTGTCTGGCCTTCCTGGGTAGCACACGAATGGCTGAGAGAGGCCCTAGACATGCCTGGGCCGTGCTGCGAATGCGGCACTGCCATGGGACTAACACTCTCCCTGCTCAGATTCTAGACCAGCGGCGGAAGTGGTGGCTGGCTAGGAACAGGGCCGGAGCGCGGGGCTACATCCCCAACAACATTGTGGGGCCAGCGGACCAGGCACCGACGGAGAACGGCACGAACCAAGTAGGTCGCACGGCCGCTCCGAGGGGCAGCAACGCACTCGGCGGCAGGGGGCGCTCCTGCTGCCCGGAGCCCCACTGGGGGGCCCGCTGCTGTACCGTCCCCGCACTCGGGCTCAGTCACACAGTCCTGGCTGCTGGCAGGCTGGTGAGGAGCGCACACGAGTAGGGGTGAGCTCAGCACCCCGACTCCAAATCTGTTCCAGCACCACTGAACACGCAGGGCTCCCCCCCGGGCTGTGATGGGGGCGCTGGCCCCACCCCCTTAGGCCAGTGGCTACCACAACTAGCTTGCTGATGGCTCCACGTACTGGCTGGCGAATGGGGCCATGGCTCATAGGGTGCTGGGGGGGGACAAAGTGCTCCCCATGCCCACTGGCTGTAGCAATGCTGAAGCCGCCGCACACCGCTCGCATGGAACTGAACCAACATTCTCAGACCCGGCTCTTGTCCAAACAATGGGGGGCTTGCCAGCCTGGGCATAATTCCAGAGCAATTGGAGGGGGAAGGAAGGGAAACCCTCACAAACTGGAGGGTGGGGGGGAAGGGCCCATCCATGAAAAGGTCCCTCTGAAAACTGGAGTGACCCTAATGGACCTTTTCTCCTGAGCTGGCTACACTGGCTCTGAGAAGGGTGAGCCTGGCCCGAGAGCTACAGGGCCCAGTCCCGGGACTGAGGTGTGTACAGCCTCCAGAACCTCAGCCTCTCTTCCTTCTTACAGCTCGGCCCTCGTGACTAGCGGGCTGCCCCCTGTGCCGTCTCCCCAGGGCAGCAGCAGCAGCAGCAGCAGCGCTGTGAGCAGCACCGGACCGGAACAGCCGATCTCTTCCAGCATCAGCCCTGCTGCTCTTCTAGGGTCCCTTCCCCTGCCCAGTACAGAGACCCCACATCTGTCTCTCCCTGGCAGGAGCTGGTTTTGTTCAGCACTAGCCCTGTGGGGCCCTGGCCTGCTAGACATGCCAGCTCCACCAATCCTATTTATTCTCTCCCAGACGCCAGCACTCGGCCCCAGGACAGAGGGACTGGTCTACAATAGCTCAGCTCCTCAGCACCAGCCCCAAGGCATGTAACCCAGCAGCCACCTCTCCCTGCTCCTCTGCCTTTAGGGAGCTGGGTAAGAGACTCGGGCACAGGCTGATCAAGCCTGCAGTCAGGCTGCTCCCTACCTACGTGTACCATCAGCGCAGGTTCTGCCACCCCAGAGCCCTTTCCCACTAGCTGTGACCAGGCCACATGTCTCCTCTCCTGGGCTAGCAGCTGGCACGTAAAGGAAGATCTTGATCCCCCAATAAAGTGATTGAATCAACAGCTAGTCCCCAGCCCTGACAGGGCAGCTTTGGGAAGGGGAATGGGGGCCAACCCCTCACCTCCCTCCTGCAGCGGCCTTAATGCCCTGCCACAGACCCCGGCCCCATCAGGTGGATGAAGTGGCAATCAAGCAGAGGGAAAGGCCGGAGGGGGGGGGGGGGGGGGGGGGGGGGGGGGGGGGGAGGGGAGGGGAGAGAGAGAGAAGGAAGAGAGATGGCAAGTTGAGCAGCACCCACCCCACTGAACATTTTTGTTCAGGGAAAATCCCAGCCTAGGAATGTGACTGTCACTTCACTAGCTCCTACAGAACCCACTCACATGCCACCCAGGCCCACGGGCCTACCACACACACATCCACCCCCCTCCTTGCTCTGGCATGCATGGCAGGGAAGCTCCTGCAGGCCCAGGGTAAGGTAGGACTCTCCCTCCATTTCATATGCACCACTGGCAAGCCCCTAGTTTCTTTACAGAGGGTGTTTGCCTGGGCTACCTTAATCCAGGCAGCTCTGGTGCAGAACAAGGCCATGCCCAATGCACTAGCCCTGGCTACTTGCTCAGCCAGCGGTGCAATTCGAGAGAACATGGGAGCCTGGACAGCCCTGCCTTGACCAGTGCAGGTCCCTAAAAAGCAAAACCCAGGCCTGCATCAAGGCTGGTGCACATAGGCAAGGTACAGGAGGCAGGAATGTTTTGCATGACAATGCCGCTTAAGCGTGGTACACGAGACCATGGCCAGAACAGACAGCAAGCCACCTTGTACTGGCACTTGTTTCTGATAAGCAAAAGTCACGGATACAGCCATTAAACTGAACTCTACCTGTGGTTTTTGCAACACCCTGAATAGCAGGATACCCCCCCCCCCCCATAGGGCATTGGCCATACTCTGCACAAAATAGAATCATTTGGTAAATATCATTAGAACCCCCCCCCCCCCCCCCCCCCCCCCCCCCCCCCCCCCGTCTCACTCTGCAGTAAAATGAGTTTAGGAAGAATTGACAGAAGGGAGGGAGCAGGATTAACCCACAGAGCCTGCTCTATGTTACTAGAAGTAATTAGGCCTTTCACACCAGCACCCCCAGTGCATGGCCTTCTGATGGGAAGGAATCAAAGGAACCACAACCTCCTGTGTGGCCCTGGAGGTAGCATACCGGTGAAGTGTAAGTAGACCAAGCTTTATTAGTGTACAGAGTAGATCTTCTAGTAACTACTTCTGCATTGCTCTGTGCTGAATCAATTGCTTTGGAACAGATTACTGTAGTAATTATTTTTAAGGCTTGTAAAATTTAAATAATGTTAACTGCTTAAAGCTTGCAGAAAGAAAGGGGTTAAGTCTCCCTAGAGAGTCCTGGTTTCCCTTGGATCTAAAATAAGTCAAACCACACAACAGGCTGGAGCCTTGTAATTAAGGCACTTGCTGGACCTCTAGCTAGGAACCCTCTAGACCTAGCTGCTCTTGAGATCTTTTAGTGCTCTGGGAAAAAAAAAAGTCACCGGGGCCTGCCAACCTGTTTCCTAAAGTAGCATCAAATCTTCCACCACCCGTTCACTAAAGCTGCCAAGTAGCTACAACAATGGGCCCCTGCAGAGGAACTAATGGGGGCCCAGAAGAACTCCCCTATAGGTTCAGAGGATGCAGGTCCTTTAGTTGCCAGGGTAGCCCAGCCTGGAGCATCACTCCTCAAGGCAAGAGGGACCAGGGATAGCATTTGGGCACCAGGAAGCAGGGCTCTGAACACCAACAAGCATGCAACAAGAAACAGGCCAGAGCCTCTTCCCTTGGTGAGGATCTTCTACACTAACAGCCCGTTAAAGCCACCCTGCAACACTGGCTGGACAAGTCAGGCTGGAGCCCTCAGGTGGATGCTATTAGGCTGATAGTGTCAACCAAAAAGTTCACCTTAGTCTGCAAGTTTAAAAACACAAATCGTTTGTAGCATCTTCAAGACCAACAAAAAATACCGATGTGCCCATGAGACTCCCTCTGTATTTTTTTTATCTCAAAGATGCTACCAGACGAGTCATGTTTTTAAAGTTACAGACTAACAGCTGCCCCCCGAGACTTAGCTACCAAGAGCATGTTCTCCCTGAGAAATGCAGCGTCTGTGCGATTCTTCCTGTGCCGCTCACCTGCTGAGCTGTGAACACCAAGGCAGGACTCGGCTGTGCTGCCCTCTCAGAGCTACGCTGTGGGGTTGGCTTCACAGCTCTTTGCCACTATTAACTCAGACGCTGGGAAGAGACTGGTTCCCTCCCAGGGAGGCGATGGCCATTCAGCAAGAAGGAGCCATTGTGCAATTCCTAAATGTTTACTGGCTGGTCGCTACAGAGCAAGGCTACCACAGGCATTTGGTGACTGCAATTCACCAAAGCTGCTGCTTCCTACTCAACTTCCACCCCCCACCCAGAACCCAGGTGCTCCGGACTGCCCCTGTCCTCCACACCCATCTTCTACTTCTGGTTGCTCCACTTGGCCATCCTGTTGTTGACAGGCGTCTTCATGTAGCGGCTAGAGTGCATATAGGCCGCGATCTTCTCCAGGGCCTGGGGGAGGGGAGAGAGCAGAGGAAGATGCGTGAAGCAGAGGGAATACCCAGTCGGCTTCCCAAACCACCTCCCAACATGGCCTTAGCCTCCTGAAACATGAACACAAAGCCTCTTCCGGGCCATGCAAAGGACACCCCCGACCAGGAATCGGCTCAGGGTTCCAGCTAGTGAGCCCCTGATGCACCAACTGGCTCTCCATGCAGGGGGGCGGGGTCAGGCATCTGACCTTTGTGCCACTGCACACAGGGCCCACCCTTACCCCCTGCCATTGCAAGCCAGCCCTTGGGGGACTGCTGCCTCCTGGCAGAAGTCAGAGCAGCCCCAATGCTGTTTCCTGCTCAGCCCAAGTCTGTGCCCAGAACCCACAGCCCACTCCCTGATGCTGCCTTGCACCTCAGCAGCCTGGCCCACGGCCCCGATCCAGATCCAAGGTCTTGCGCACGTTCCCAAAGTCAGGACGGGAGAATACAGCAAAGTGACAGGCAGGGACTTGGCTTTGAGCCAGCGTTTGCCACTTCAGCCATTTCCACAGCCACCAATGGCCACGGGCACGCGGAGCAAGGGCCCAGCAGGGCAAGAGCCAAGGTGCCATGGGCTCCCAGGAGACACTGCTCAGGAGAGCTCACCAGACAGGCATGTGGCATCCTAGCTTCCAGGGCCACTGAAAAGGGTCCGCCCAGAGCACCAAGCAAGCAGGGTGCCAAGATGTGGCCACCTTTCCATCAGAGGGGATAGCAAGTCCCCCTTAGAGGCCACCAGGTACATGGCCGGGGGGGGGGAGGGGGGGAGGGGAGAGAGAGACTGACTTCCCTTTTCCTCAAGGCCCCCAGTCAGGCCTGCAGAAAATCTTTAGGGCACTGGGGAAGAGGAAAAAGACTTATGCGCTCCCAGAGCAGAGGGGACTGGCCCCCTCCCCCTACAGGGGGCACATCCCCAGCAGTAACAAGCACCCACCAACTGCGAACTCAGGGAGAGAAGACGATTTTTGCCTGTTGCTAAACACCTGGGCAGCCATGTTCTTTGCAGAGTCTGCAGCTGGGTGGGTAAGACCAGGGACACCAGTGGGAGGCGTTTTGGTCCCGTGCCCCTGAGGCAAACGGGTTGTGCCTGAATAACCAGGGAGTAGCATGTTACAGGAGTCACAAACCTGCTACAAACCTCACCTCAAAGCGGTCGAGAAAATCCTTCAGGTTTTGGAAAGGGTCCAGGCACTTGGGCTCAAACATGCGGTTCTGATCCAGGACATCATACATGAGGAAGTCGACAAAGGTGATCTGGGGGAGACGTGACATGGGGCAGTTGAGTTGGTTCCCAGCCCCTTCTCCCCAGTCACCCTGCCCACCCTCCCTGCCACTTACCTTCTCCCCAGCAAACCACTTCCTCTCCCCCAGGAACCGGGAGAACAGCTTCAGCTTCCCCGGCAGCTGCTCCAGGTAGCCAGGCTTCAGTTTCTCCTGCAGAGAGCAAGGGAGGGCGGGGGGGAAGGGAAGAAGAGCTGTAAAGGCAGTTGGGGATTAGAGCAAAGCAGCCCCTGTGCCCACTCAACACATGGAAAATTCTTGTAGGGGGAAGGGCACCTGGAGTTTGCCACTTATCACAGGAACTGAGGGGGGCAGCATCATGCTTCAGGGCAGGCTGCCTGCTAGGGTCAGGAAGGAATTTCCCCGGACAATATTGTGCAAGTGATAGAGCCATTGCACAGTTTGGGGCCACCACCCTGGGCCCTGCTCACTTTGGGGGCTCTGTGGGACCAAATGGGGGGCCTGATCCCAGCAGCAGAGGTTGCACCTCATCTCCACACTCACTGGCAGTCATAGGAAGCAGAGTGACCCAGCTCTCAACCCTGGCTCTTGGGGGAGAGGGGTCCTCCCTCACTGGCAGCAGGAAGGGAGCCCCTGCTGCTGGGACCAGGAAAGCCCCGTGCAGAGCAGATCTGGCCAGGCAACAGGGCTGTACTCACAAACTCAGGGTTGTAGCAGATCATGGCGAGGCTCATGCGGAAATCCATGGCCTGGTTCTCCAGTGTGTCCACTCGCAGCATCTCCTCCTCCGTCTCACCATCTGCAGACCAGAGCAAAGCTTGAGTGCCCCGGCGGCTCCCCGGCCACGGCGCAGCCCCCCGCCCCTGCTACTCACCCAGCTTGTGCTTGCGCGCGAGGTAGCGCAGGATGGCGTTGCTCTGCGTGAGCTTGGTCTTGCCGTCGATGAGGTAGGGCAGCTGGAAGGGAAGCCAGAGGATCAGCCAGCGAGCACTGCCCCCTCCACCCCAGTCCCCTCCGGGCACACGCCCTAACCCGTCACCATCACCCTACCCTGGGGCAAGAACTCACGGGGACCCCCGCACTATCCCTACCCAGACTTCACCTTTGTCAGTGAAGCCCCCCAAGCCCACCACAGCCCCAAGAGGGACCTGCCCCTGCCTGCCCAACCCCAGCAACTCTACATACATTCGGGAAATCCAGGCCCAGCTTCTCCTTCTCATTCAGCCACTGGCTTTTATCATAGTCTGGAGCTAGATAGAGAAGAGAGCGTCAATTCCCCGCCACTGCCAGCACGGTCACCTAATCCCGCCCCTGGCATTGGAACACACCTGGGGGGCAAACGTTCCCTGGTGCAATGCACCATCAACTCACAGCCAGCAGAACATGCCAGGGACTCAGCGCTGCAGGAAGTCGGGTCCTCAGTCGGAGAGCCCCCAGAGCCTCCCTCCATCCTGGAGGGCTCCCCCTGCCCCCCTTGGAGTGGCCACTCCACACAAGTCTGCACAGTTTTACACTGCAGGTGCAATGTCTAACCTACTGCCCAAGCTGGGCGGTGCCTCTTCTCTGCTTTAAGTTGGTGGCCTGTTGTTTCCACACAATGGAGATAAGAGCCCTGGCACAGCCTTTTGCCATAAGTTAAAACAGGTGCCTCTTGCTTCCGCACAGGCGCACAGTTTCAGAACCTGCTGCAACCCGAGTTGGCTGCCAATTAACTCAGGTGCACCCTGCTGAGCTATTGATGGGGCTGTAAATAATCAGCTCAACGTTCACCCTCAGCCAGCTCAGTTGCACATGTGTCCAGGAACCTTGGCCTGGCTGACACTGGAGTACAGAGACCAGCACGCTACACCTGCCAGAAATTGCAGGTTAGACAAGCCTTCCCAGGTAAGGGAAACTAAGCCTTCTTGGTTTCTCAGGGGCAGCGCTGAACACAAAGCCTCACGGCCACCTGGTGTTGTGGCTGACGAGGAGCCTCTCAAGCAGGTCTCCAACCCCAGGTGCGACAGGGCAGCCCCCCCCGTCCCATGCAAGAGGTGCACAACGCAGGGCGCTCGTGGGTCTGCCTCTGCGCCGGAACGTGGTGACACCTGTTGGAGTTTGGCCAGGGCAGGAGAACATGAACGGGGCCGTCACACCAAGACAATCGTTCTTCCTAAGGTGGCCAGGCAGCAAGTGGGGAAACACAGGACCGGGAGGTGGGGGTGGAAGGCAGAGCCCCAAATATCCAGCCTGATCCTAGAAACATTGGAACATTTTTCACTCCCACAAGTTAAAACCCTAGTGCAGGCAGACACGGCCGTGGTAGATTCATATTGGTCAACAAGCTGACTGCAAAGACTAGAGGGGAGTGCAGTGTCTAAATCTCCCTGCTAACTTGCATTAGATTGCCCTGGCTAGGAAGTTCAGACAACCAGACTGAGCCAACACCGTCTGCAGGGAGAGCGGCCCGGCTTGACCCTTCACCCTCGTGGCTGGAAGTACGACACTGCCTCGCTCCCGAAGACTGAGCCCCCCCCAGCCTGATGGCCCCCAATCCAACAGGATCCCACTGCAGCCCATAGAGCCGCATGCCCCACAGAGGATACAGCCGCTATTTGCTATTACAGCTGCGCGCACTACCCCGAACTCCAGGGACAAGGCGAGAGGGGGGGCTTCTCCACGGCAGCAACAGCCTCAGTCGCTGTTCACGTGTTCAGAGGCCGACGCGCCCCACAAGCACAGTGAAGATGTGGGGAGACCTCGTGGGGCCCATGTGGCAGGCACCACGAGAGGATTCCTGCGGAGCCCAAGCCAGGAATGGAGGGTTAGAAACCCAGCTAACATGCATGCAGCTTCCAGTGAGTTTCCAGTGGGCCCCCTTGAGCGGGCAATCACAGGGGACAGGGAGCAGGACAGGAGGAATGGGGGCACTTCCCCCTCCCAACTGGCTGGGGGAGGGGGAAGGGGGAGACAAGCTAGCCAGGGAACCCGGGGGTGCACCAGAGAGCAGGGGCTGGGAACAGGGGCTTGCCCTGTTCCACCACCTGCCCCATGCTCCAGCCTGAGACCGGGGTTCCAACACCAGCTCTAGCCCTGTGGCTCCTGCAGCCTAGGCTGGCGTGCCATGGGGTGGGCCGCACACAGCAGGTCACTGGAGCCTCTCGCCTGGGCAGGGCGAAGGGTGACTGTGGGGCAGGGCCCTCCGCAAACCAGCACTTGCAGGCCCTTGGGGCAGCTCTCCGCTAGCTCTGTTCCCTGCCGGCAGCTCTCACCTTCCCCGCAGCTGTACTGCTTGTCCTCGTAGGCCGTGCCTGTGTACTCCAGCAGCAGGCGGATGGAGTGAGCCAGCTGCAGGGAGAAGAGCACAGCAGGGTGAGCGCCTCACGCCGGGATCAGCCCACCTCAGGGCTCCCAGCAGGCGCCGCGTTCAGAGCCCTGGGCACGTGAATTCATGGGGGCGTCAGACAGCGACACGGGGCAACATGTCATTCCCGACCTAGGTCTCCCAGCAAAGCTGAGCAGCCCAGTGTGACTCTCGCCTGCCACTCTGCTCAGCCCCAGCAGGGAAGAGCAAGTCATCCAGGTTAGTAACGCGCTGCCAAGAGCCCACCGACAAGCCCCAATCGGGCCTAAGTGAATTCTTCAGCCCCGCGAGCTGCTTGAACTACGCCAGGAAACCCAACTGAGAAATTCCTTTGAGGAAGGAGGTGAGGTTCTTGGGCAGTGAGGAGATTTTCCCCCTGCCCCCCACTGCAGACCTGGCCAGGAGCTTGCAGGGGGGGCGAAGCCCCCTGCTAGGGTCCCATCACCCCTTGATTTCTCTCAGGGGCCAGGTCTCTGCTCCCTTCATTGCTGCACCCACAGCAATTTCCTTTCCACCAGTCACTAGAGCACTTACTAGGGCTGTTAGCCAGGCTGGTCAGGATGGTTCCCTGTTCTGCTCACTCCCTCTGGGGCACGTGGCCGCAGACAGGACACTGGGCTGGATGGGCCTTTGTGCTGACCCAGTCGTGCCGTGCTTATGTTCTTACATGCCTTAGCATCATCTTGGCCCATACAAAAGGCAGGCCAGTTCCCCCTCCCCCGTCCCCAATCACACCTCCCCTTTATCGATAGGGAAACCTGAGGCACAGATTAAGCGCTAGTTTCAAAGCTGGTCTCTAAGGCTGCGTCTAGACTGGCATGATTTTGCGGAAATACTTTTAGCAGAAGACTATTTCCATTAAAAGTATTTGCGGAAAAGAGCGTCTAGATTGGCATGGATGCTGTCGCGCAAAAAGCACTTTTGCGCAAAAGCATCCCTGCCAATCTAGATGTGGTTTTGCGCAAGAAAGCCCCGATCGCCATTTTAGCCATCAGGGCTTTTTTGCGCAAAATGGTTCCGGGTTGTCTACACTGGCCCTCTTGCACAAAAGCTTTTTGCCCAAGTGGGAGCATCGTTGTATTTGCACAAGCAGCACTGATTTGGTACATTACAAAGTCAGTGCTCTTGTGCAAATTCAAGCGGCCAGTGTAGACAGCTGGAAAGTTTTAGTGCTAAAGCAACCGCTTTGGCTAAAAAACTTGCCTGTCTAGACGCAGCCTAAGGCTATGTCTACACTCGCGGCTTCTTGCGCAAGAAAACATCTACACTGCCACGTGCAAGCTGTGCTTTTGCGCAAGAGCGCCCACAGCAGTGTGGACGCGCCCTTGCGCAAGAAAGCTCTGAGGGCAATTTTAGCCATAGGGCTTTCTTGTGCAAGAAATCACTGCCCAGCAGCCACACTGCCCTCTTGTGCAAGAGCCCCTGCGCAAGAGAGCTTACACCTGTTAAAAAAGAGTGTAGCTCTTGCGCAAGGAGCCCTCTTACCACGCCTTACTGTACATTTCCTTGCGCAAGAGTGGGCGGGCAGCATGGACGCTCTGCAGATTCTTGCACAAGAACGGCCGGACTTGCACAAGAAACCCTGAGTGCAGACATAGGCCCAGCGTGGGTACCTGCCTGAAGCGAACTTTCCCAGACACCCTCTAAGCAGCCTGCCTGGGGCCAGCCAGAGGCGCAGGGCTAGAATGCACCATCCTACAGGCCGGAACCCCGCAGGCAGGCAGGGCTCAGCACTTACCAGCCACCCCACCTCCCGGGGCTCCCGGCCATGGATGGGCGCCGCAGGGTCTGTCGCCCAGGCAGCTGGGGCAGTTTGGGGCCTTCGCTGCTCGGAGCAGCAGGGCGGTCCCGTTCACGGGGGGGATCGATAACGGAGCCAGCTCCTGCCACGACGCGCCGCCCGCGCCCCGCACGGACTCCGGAGCGCAGCGAGCCCGGCCGGCAGGGCGCGGGATCACTCACCCCGCGGATATCCCAGTACCCCAGCACCACCGGCATGTTCCGCTACTGCGCGTGTCTGGCGGGCGGGGCGCGGCGGGCCCGTTTATATGCAAGGGGCGTGGCTCCCGAGCCGACCAAATGGGGAGACGCCTTTTTAAAGGGGCAGCACCACCGCAGAGGGGGCGGGGCTCTTGCAGTGGGCCCCCCCATAGCCACGGGCCCAGGCCTGGGGTGGCTGAACGGGCAATTCTGGGGCTGGCCGCTCCCCAGGCCCGGCTCCCCGCGCTCACACCCGGAGCGCGGCGCGGGGTTTACACGGGCCGGGCATCCTGACAGGCGGC
>JANRFK010002932.1:32198391-32211281 GCA_030068395.1 Apalone spinifera | reverse complement strand
TTTAAAGGAAAAACTTTTCCGTTAAAGTATTTCCGCAAAATCATGCCAGTCTAGCCGTAGCCGTAATGTAATTATTTAAAATTATCTGATCTATTTTTTTATTTTTGTGCAAGGGAACGTTGCAGAAGATGATGTTCAAATCTTGTTCTTTGATTCATTTATTCCATTATTTTAAGTGATAACTTAATGTTTGAAATATTTTTTCTAATTGTAGCATAATCATACTTGGAAGTCACTGGCTAGTTATTACATCTAAAAATGCAATGTACAGCATATACTGCACTTGATAAACAGAAAGGTGCAGGCACATGCATGCACACATTCTTTGGGGTACAGTTATATTATATAAGCTAATAGTGCAAACAATTTTTCAGAATGACAGTAATTTTGTTCCAATATCCTGGTTTTGCATTCTACCAACCCTTTATTTTTCTAAAACGTTTCAATGATAGTTTTGTAAATATTGCAAAATGGATTTAGTTACTCACAATGTGCAAGTTACTCCAAGTTACTCCAAGCTGGATAAAAATATAAATATTTGAAATTACAGTACTAGTGCTTTAGTAAATAATCTAAATAAAGCATTATGAAGGTTTATTTTTCTAGTAGCAAGTAAGCTTTCTAATCATATAAAAATTATGAGGAATTGGGTTACAGTGTAAATTGCATATGACCACATCTATGCTTGATTCATGTCAAATGTATCAGCTTTAGTAAATTGTTTCTCACTTTGTGGACCTTCTGAATTCATTTTTTGTTTAAGATTAAAGGAACATATTATACTATGGAGAGTGGAATATCAGTTTGTTTAGAAAAATGACATCAGAATCTACTGTGAATCTATCTCATTTTCTTCACATCCTTCATGTTTAACAGTCATTTAATCACTGAGAATTGTTGCCAAAGGATGTGTTCTTGAGAAAGCAGTAGTTTGGTTAATGCCATTATGATGTTAAATAAGCCCTTAACTCATAACCAAGAATTTCAAGGCACCAAAGACATACACAGTGAGGCTATTATTTTCAGGCATAATGGCTTAGCGCAAAAGGGTTTTTCTTGCGCAAGAAGGGGCAATATAGACAGCCCCGTCTTGCGCAAGAGCCTCTTCCATGAAAATGGCGGTTCATTAGCTATGCAAATGAGGCTTGGCGATATTCCAACGCTGAGCCTCATTTGCATAGCTCTGGCGCAAAA
This sequence comes from Apalone spinifera, assembly GCA_030068395.1. Taxonomy (NCBI): domain Eukaryota; kingdom Metazoa; phylum Chordata; order Testudines; family Trionychidae; genus Apalone; species Apalone spinifera. The sequence goes on along the minus strand of JANRFK010002932.1, from coordinate 32,210,087 downwards.
GCGCACCAGTCTAGACGTAGCCTGATAGTGTTACATGCCCAGGATTAAGCTAAGCAAATTATTCCTCAAAACATTTTATTTTGAATTAATAAAGACATTCCCTTCCCAGCAGCTTCTCCTTGAAAATTGGTGATTCTTTGTCATAATAGTTTAAAGGTAATTTTAATCTGCTTCAAAGCTGATCTATAAACCTTTAAATGAGGATATACTAAGAGGAAACTCATTTGTATACCATATTTCTAATGGAAAAATAAGACAACAATTATCCGTCTGATATATTAATAAATGAAGAATCAAAAATACACAGGTTGTGCAACACATTCCTAACCCTAACACATTCTTCTCAAAATGGCATCTCTCCTTCACTTTTTCTTATTTTATAACAATTATAGCATGATACCTCCCCTGAATTTTACACATTTTGCAAATAGACTTTAGAATTCAGAAACATTAACAAATTTGACAATGAGAAAAAATATAGCACATCCTGTTCTCCTCTTGTATTTGCCCACATTAATCCTGTGGGAAACGTCCTTCTCATTCTAAGTTGTTTTAGCACAGTTGGATTAAATTTATTGAAGTAAAAATTTTGAGCAAAATGGTAAATTCCCACAATATGTAATTCTACAGGTTACTCATGATGCTCTGCTAACATCATACTTACTTGCCATCCTGTAATTCTGGAGGAACTGTATTTCCCTCGTTTCTTCATCTATGATGAACTGCAGACTGATTGTGATTACTGACATGACTTTAACATTGCATTGCCACTAAATACATAGCTCCAGATCACCTACTAGAAGTGGGCCTCATCCTCCCTGATCTGCTATATACATTGGCCAAACTGGACAGTCCCTACGTAAAAGAATAAATGGACACAAATCAGATATTAGGAATACAAAAACCTGTAGGGGAACTCTTCAATCTCCCTGGATGCACAATAGCAGATTTAAAGGCAGCCATCCTAAAGCAAAAAAACTTCAAGACCAGACTTCAAAGAGAAACCGCTGAGCTACAGTTCATCTTCAAGTTTGACACCATCAAACTCAGGATTAAACAAAGACTGTGAATGGCTAGTTAACTACAAAAGCAGCTTCTCCTCTCTTGGTATTCACACCTCCAGATCAGCTACTAGAAGTGGGCCTCATCGTCCCTGATTGGATTCACCTCGTCATCTCCAGCCTGATTCTGGCCTGCATATTTATACCTACCTCTGGAAATTTCCACTACATTCATCTGACGAAGTGGGTCTTTGCCCACGAAAGCTTATGCTTCAACACTTCTGTTAGTCTATAAGGTGCCACAGGATTCCTCGCTACTAAATATGTACAGACCTTTCAAATGCAGTTTTAGGCAGCAGTAGAACTCTTAAGAAATAATGCTTTTAAATACTTCTTGTGTGACTGGTAGTCCCCATGTGTCTACCCAAATCATAGCCAGCTTGTCTACTTTTTGTTCCTAGTGGTATATTTATAAAGTCCTTATTGTCCTATGTCCTTCGACCAGCCAGCCATGGGTTTTCCCTGATGCATTTAAGCATCTCAATTTTCTACATTTCATAGCTTCTCAATTATATTGATTGGTCCTTCTTTCCCCCTTTTCACTATTGTTATATGTTGCTTTACATTTCTAGCTGCTGCTCTTATGTTGCTTCTGAACCAGACTGAGTTTTTAGCCAAAGTTCTTCGCTTTCTTCATCATGGAATCATGGCTTTTTTGGCCATCTAATAAACGCTTCTTAAATAACTCCCAATTTCAGTGTTTGAGTTTGGATGGTCACATATTGAAAGAAGAGATGTATTGTTCTGTACCAAAGGATTGTTGGAGAGAGGGACAAACATGCTTCAATTCCAGCAAAAGAGCTGCTTACATTAGGACGATTTTCACACTGAAAACAGAAATCACAACCTAAAAATGCCATTCTTAGGCTAGACAATTGACTTGATTTCAGCCCAAGAAATTGAAACAGTGTATTCATACATGTATCATTTATATGAATCAACAATGGGATACTGTTGCAAAAAAAAAGTGCAAACATAATTCTGGGATGTATTAGCCCAAGTGTTGTAAGACAGACATGAGAAGTCATTATACCCTGGAACTCTGCACTGATTAAGCCTCAACTGGAGTAATGTGTCCAGTTCTGGGCACCACATTTCAAGAAAGATGTGAAGAAACTGGAGAAGGTCCAGAGAAGAGCAACACAAATGATTATAAGTCTAGAAAACGTCACCTACGAGGGAAGATGGAAATAATTGCGTTTGTTTGGAAAAAAGAAGACAGAGAGGACTTGAGAGCAGTTTTCAAGTACGCAAAAGGGTGTTACAAAAAGGAGAGTGAAAAACTGTTCTTCTTAACCTCTGATGATAGGACAAGAAACAGTGGGCTTGGGAGTGCAGCATGGGAGTTTTAGGTTTGGACACTGGGAAAAACTTCTTGTTAGGATAGTTAAGTACTGGAATAAATTGCCTACAGAGGTTGTAGAATCTCCATCATCAGAGATTTTTAAGAGCAGGTTACACAAACATCTTTCAGATCTAGATGGTGCTTGGTCTTGCCATGAATGTAGGGGACTGGAGTAAATGACCTCTCAAATTCTCTTTCAGTTCTAGTGTTCTATGATTATAGAGGTAACTTTCACTATTTCATAGTTCAATGCCTGTTGAGTGTCATGACTGAAAATATTTGTGATTAATAAGGCAAATTGATGTTTTGTTTCTTTGTAGACTTCAAGAAGGCTAAAAGAAGTCTTTTTAAATGACCAGAAGGATGCTTTGAAAATGCTTCTTAAGGAAAAAAAAAAAGAAAAAAGGAAAGGGGGAATGGGAAGAGTAAAAAAACCCCCACACAGTGATAAGTTCAGCCAGCCCTTCCTTTAAACACAATGCACTATGAAGCCCATAGTTCACGCATAAATAGATTTTGGACCTCTTCGTGCACAGGTTATTAGGAGGTTGACTTTAAAACAAACAAATTATTAATATACTTTGTTGGAATGGAATGGATCTCCACCAACAATTGAAGTGGTTGTCATTACTAAGTGACTAAATCAAAGTTATCTTTGTCATCCCTATGCATTGCTGATTTCAAAATGCCACTAGAAGAGTTCATGCAGTTTCCTCTGAAGCAGCTGATTTTATCAGACAGAGGATTCTTGACTCTAGGCTTACTGGTCTGATTCAGTATTGCTGTTCTTGTCCTCATATGCAAAATTGCTTCTTACAAAACAAGGCTCTGTTTCCCAAGATACAGAGCTCAACATAGAGCTGGGCAGGAAATCCTTCAAGTGTGTGTGTGTGTTTATGTTACCACACTTATGAACAGGGTTGTGAAAGGTTAGCTGGTAAGCAACACCCTTAACTGATGATACTTATTGGTTCCAGTTACCCATCAACTGGTGGGGGCTGCTTCAGCCTCAAGGGGGCCTGCCAGAAACAAGGGCTTCTTCAGTCATCCAGAGCAGCCTATCCTCGCAGACTAGGGCATCTGGAGCAGCCTCTGTCTTCAGCACGCCTGAGCATCCAGAGCACCCTCTGTCCGCAGAGAACCCAGGTGCCCCACAGGCAGGGGCTGCTCCAGACAACCAGAGCAGCCCCTGCCTGATGCATCCTGGCCTGCCCGAGCATTCTGTGCCTGCAGTGGGGGTGCTGCTCCAACCCAGTCTCGGCAGGCAGAAGAGCAGCTCCAACCCAGCAGGAGTGGAGCAGTTCCCCCTGCCCATGCCCTCTTTAATTGGTTAACCAGTTAATACAAACAGTTAACCAATTAAATGGGATTTAAATCCCTACTTATGAATTTAAAAATATATGACCTGGCATTACATCATAATACACGTTTATAAGTCTTATTGTTGAATCAACACTTGGCATGGACACAATCTTCTGATGAAGAAAAACGTTGAGTCGGTGTATTCAGAATGTACACATTGTGAACTCTTTCAGGCCTTGCTAGTTTTAAAGACAGAACATTAAAAACCAAGTTCTGTTAGGCAGCTCAACTTCCAATACCACCAGAACAGGGAGAGGCCAGAGTGAAGGCAAAAATGTCACCTGCCTTGCTTTATTTCTACTTGCACTGTCCATGCAGAGCTTTATTTGTAGCAGTCTTTCAACATAAGTGATTTGATGCTCTTTCCACTTTTAAAAAATAAAATAAAATCCAGGACCAACTGATTTATAGTGCCATGAGCCCAGAGCACATCCCTGCATTCATGAATTACCCCAAAACAGCAAATCTTTCTGCGTGTGTATGTGTTTATGAATACAGATTCCAGTATCTGTGATTTGTGCCCATATAATTTCTCCCTGTGTTTTTATATTCATACAATGAACTGTAGATTTAGGTCAGAATACTTGAACCTCTAGCAGGGAGAAAGACCTACAAATTATATAATTTTATGTGGGACACAGAGAGGAAAAGGTATGAATTCGTAGTGACTCAAAAATTAATCCTCAGCTCTAGAAGTGACACATTGCTTTACCTGAAACCTGGGACTTATGGGCTCTTTTCTCCAAAATTAAGTCCATTCCCTCTGAACAAGTAACTTGTAACTTCAACTGTCCTGGTTTTTCCTCCTGTCTTGCATAACTCTAGAGACTTTACAGCATATGAGATAGTGTATTGTCATCTGAATATTTGCACGCATGGTCTGAGGGCCTTACCCACCTCATTTAAATTGTAATTGGTTTGCACAGGAGAGACCTGCCCAGATCTTCTCTATAAATGGTGTTTCAAGCACAGATTCAAGCCTCATCATACAACACCATAACTGAACAGAATACCAGACAAGAGTGGCAGAATAGCAAGAAACCATGGCTGGTGAGTAAAATACAAGTCTCTCAACAAATACCTTGTGGGCAACTGAATAAGGTTATGTTCCTTATCAGGATGGTCTGCTCAGTGGAAATTTGTTGCAAAGAGCTGTAAGAGTTGCATACCCTGTAGTCTGGGAGTTAGAGTAAGTTGTGTGACTAGTAACAGATAATATAAACTTTTCTTTTTTTGATTTTTAATACTACAACATACAGAGAAAATGAAATATTCCAATCCTTGAAATACTGTAGCAGAATATCTCAAAACAGATGCAGAGCACAGTTGATTGTGGAGAACCACTATGACTGTGCAGACACCTCATCCAAGAAATTACCAAGTGTACAGAATGTGACTATTTTGTGTGGGTCAAGTTAAACATTAGGAAGATAGAAGGTGAGCTAGAGATTGAATCATAGCTAGCATTAATAGAGGCATTTATAGTAGGTATATTTTGTGAGCATTAATAATATCCTTCTGAGGACTGAGTCTCATGTTTTTAGATACTTATTGCAAACTAGCCTTCAGGGTGGAGTTTGTGTGTTAACAGAGTCTGTGTTTAGAGAGGTGTTTGTGTATTGAGCAGACATGTTGGGCTAGGTACCATCCTGTAGGTACAAGGTAGGTGTAGTGCATCTCTTGTATTTGCAGTAGCACCTTTAAACCTAGACAGGGGTTCATTCTTATGAGCACCAGCAGGGAAATTTAGCCTGGAGAGGGAATGAATCACTCTCTCTCTCTGCTGTGGATTTATTCTGCCAGTGCTGCCTTTTGCACTGATGCCTAACTTGCTGGTGATGTGATAGAGATGTAGCCGTGTTAGTCTGGTGTAGCTGAAACAAAATACAGGACTATGTAGCACTTTAAAGACTAACAAGATGGTTTATTAGGTGATGAGCTTTCGTGGGCCAGACCCACTTCCTCAGAGCAATATGTGGAAGAAAATCGGCACAACCATATATACCAAAGTGATACAATTAAAAAAATGAACGCATGTGAAATTGACAAATCAAATTTTAGAACAGAGTGGGGGTGAGAGGGGAACGTTAGTTTCTGTGAGGTAATGACATTGGGGTGATAATTGGGGAAGCTATCTTTGTAATGGGTGAGATAATTAGAGTCTTTGTTTAAACCCATACATAAAGTGTCAAATTTAAGCATGAATGACAATTCTGAAGCTTCCTGTCGAAGTCTGGAGTTAGTCTCTTTGAAGCAATATGCATGTTTTAAGGTCATTGAGGTAATGATCCGTCTGGCTGAAATGACAAGCAACAGCTTTCTCTCTGTGAGAGAGTCTTATGTCTGTTTTGTGTGCATTGATTCTTCGGCGAAGTGTCTGAGACGTTTGTCCAATGTTCATAGCAGACGGACACTTTAGGCACATGATGGCATAAATTATATTTCTGGATAAACAGGAATATGTGGTCTTGATCTTGTAACTGGCATGATTAGGTCCAATAAGTATGCTAACATCTTTATGGATGACTTAGAACAACGTTTCCTCAGATCTCATCCTCTTTTACCCCTTCTCTACTTACACTACATCGATGACATCTTTATGATCTGGACCCATGGCCAAGAAACACTGGAGACATTCCACAGAGACTTTAACAACCTACACCCCACCGTCAATCTCAGCCTGGACCATTCTCCATGAGAGATCCATTTCCTGGACACCACAGTACAAATCACCAATGGTAAATTAGACACCATTCTCTACAGAAAACCCACTGACTCCTACAGTTACCTACATGCCTCCAGCTCCCATCCAGGACACACCATACGATCCATCGTCTATAGCCAAGCCCTCAGGTACAATTGCATCTGCTTTAATCCCACTGACAGACCAGAAACTTCAGGATCTCTACCAAGCATTTTTAAACCTCAATTACCCACCCAGAGAAATAAAAAAGCAAATTGAAAGAGCCAGACGAATACCCAGAAACCATCTACATCCAGACAACCCAGGAAAATCAACAATAGAACACCACTTATCTATAGCCCCAACTTAAACCTGTCCAACGCATTATCAATAAACTACAGCCTATACTGGAACAGGATACTACACTCTGAGAGGCTCTGGGAGACAGACCCATAGTCTCCTATAGACAACCACCTAACCTCAGGATGATTCTTACCAACAACCACAGGACATAAACCACTAATACCAACCTTGGAACTTTCCCTTGCAACAAACCCCGGTGCCAGCTTTGTCCACACATTTACTCTGCTGGCACCATTATTGGACCTAATCATTCTAGTTACAAGATCGAGACCACATATTCCTGTTCATCCAGAAATATAATTTATGCCATCATGTGCCTAAAGTGTCCGTCTGCTATGTACATTGGACAAACGTCTCCGACACTTCGCCGAAGAATCAATGCCCACAAAACAGACATTAGACTCTCTCTCAGAGAGAAAGCTGTTGCTTGTCATTTCAGCTAGATGGAGCATTCCCTCAATGACTTTAAAATATGCATATTGCTTCAAAGAGACTAACTCCAGACATCAACAGGAAGCTTCAGAATTGTCATTCATGCTTAAATTTGACACTTTATGTATGGGTTTGAACAAAGACTCTAATTATCTCACCCATTACAAAGATAGCTTCCCCAATTATCACCCCTAATGTCATTACCTCACAGAAACTAACGTTCCCCTCTCACCCCCACTCTGTTCTAAAATTTGATTTGTCAATTTCACATGCGTTCATTTTTTTAATTGTATCACTTTGGTATATATGGTTGTGCCGATTTTCTTCCACATATTGCTCTGAGGAAGTGGGTCTGGCCCACGAAAGCTCATCACCTAATAAACCATCTTGTTAGTCTTTAAAGTGCTACCTAGTTCTGTCTTTTGTTGCTGGTGATGGTGTATTGTGTGGCCTGCCAGTGCCCACTTGATGAATTTCTAATCATAAGAGGTGGGCTCTGACATTCTAGTCATTGAAATGTTCATCTCTAAGAAATGAACTGAGAAAAAGGAGAGTTGGGAAGGGGTCAGATGCGTGTTATGGGCAAGTATAAAAAAATCTGCTCCATTAAATATTGCATAAGTAAACAGCCATGAAAAATGCTCCTGGCAACCTAAGAGAGCTCTTTGTTAACAGAGGGAGTGTGTGTTAAAACTGGACAGAAAAACACTAACCACAGATTGCAGCAAGAAGGAAATAACCACGAGCCCACAATTTCTGCAGTGTAACAGTTGTGCAACCATGTGCCAACACCATAGCCCTATTTTAACAACTAGCTTCCCAAACACTTCCCCCAATGCCTCCAGTCTGCTCCATTTACAACTGACATATGCTCTCAGTAGGAAGGGGAGATAATACAGTTCTGTCCATTTGGTTCCCTCCCTCCCCACTTAAACAGAACTCACTCTCATTACCCTGCTTTAGGAAAGAGCAGCCCCACTGACAAACAAGCTGGCATGTTTGGTGGATGAGGTCAGGCTTCGTGTAAGACACCCAGAACACATTCACAGCCCGCAATGTTCCCTACGTGAGATCTGAGACAGGGTGTAGACCACGGAAAATGGTGGGTGGGGGAGGGATCCTTCCTATGGCTCTGTTTAAATGTAGAACCTGCCACTTGGTGCAATCAGAGCTATTATAAAGGGAAAATTTTTCTCTCCAGCAGGTCCAAATGAACCCAGGTAGGCCATTTCTGGCAGGGCTAATTTAGCAGCATCCAGAAAGGAGGCTGGAAGCAACTCTTCCAGACCCAGGAAACACATTCCAACTTTCTGCTCAATTTGACTGCAGAATTTTAATAGGGGTTCATACTGAAATGTAACATTTAAAAAGGGCTCCAGACATGTCCCTGGCAGTACGGGGCAAATTAGTTGAAACTATAGTAAAGGACAGAATTGTTAGACACATAAATGAACCTAATTGTTTGGGGGGTGGGGAAGAGGCAACATGGTTTCTGTAAAAGGAAATCCTGCCTCACCAATCTACTAGAATTCTTTCAGATGATCAACCAACATGTAGACCAGGGGATATAGTCTACTTAGATTTCCAGAAAGCCTTTGACAAGGTCCCTCACCAAAGGCTCTTAAGTAAAGTTAGCTGTCATGGGATAAGAGGGAAGGTCCTTTCATGGATTAATAACTGGTTAAAAGACCGGAAACAAAGGTTAGAAAGAAATGGTCAGTTTTTAGACTAGAGAGAGGTAACTAGTGGTGTCCCACAGGGATCCATGCTGGAACCAATCCTATTCAACATATTCATAAATCATCTGGAGAAAGGGATAAACAGCAAGGTGGCAAAATTTGCAGATGAAATTAAACTGCTCAATATAACAAAGTCCAAAAAAGATGGTGAAAATCTTCACAAGGCTCTCATAAAACTGGGTGACTGGGCAACAAAATAGCAAATGAATTTTAATGTTGATAAATGCAAATTAATGCATATTGGAAAACATAATCCCAACTGTACATACACAATGATTGGGACTAAATTAACTGTTATCACTCAAGAGAGACATCTTGGAGTCATTGTGGATAGTTCTCTGAAAACATCCCCTCGATGTGAAGTAACCATCAAAAAGCAAATAAAATGTTAGGAATAATTTTAAAAGGGATAAAGAATAAGAGGGAATATCTTATTGCTCTATATAAATCCATGGTACACCCACATCTTGAACACTGCGTGCAGATAAAATTATCAGACACATGGATGATTATAATTTGTTGGGGGGAAGTCAACATGGTTTCTGTAAAGGGAAATCATGCCTTACTAATCTGCTAGAGTTTTTTGAGGGGGTCAACAAACATGTGGAAAAGGGGGATCCAGTGGATATAGTATACTTAGATTTCCTGAAAACCTTTTACAAGGTCCCTCACCAAAGACTCTTAAGTAAAGAAACTTGTCATGGGATAAGAGAGAAGGTCCTTTTGTGGACTGATAACTGGTTAAAAGACAGGAAACAAAGGGTAGGAATAAATGGTAAGTTTTCTGAGTGGAGAGAGGTCCTCCAAGCATCTGTCCTGGCCCTGGGTCCCATCCTATTCAACTTATTTATAAATGATCAAGAGGAAAGGGTAAACAGTGAAGTGGCAAAATTTGCAGAGGATACCAAACTGCTCAAGGTAGGTAAGACCAAAGCAGACCAAGAAGAGCTTCAAAAACACCTCACCAGACTGTGAAGAACTTAAAAAAGATCTCACCAAATTAAGTGACTGGGCATCAAAATGGCAAATGAAATTTAATGTTGATAAATATAGAGTAATGCACATTGGACAAAATAATCCCAACTATACATATAATATGAGGGGGCCTAATTTAGCTACAACTACTTAAGAGTAAGACCTTGGAGTCATTGTGGATAGTTATCTGAAAACATCCACTCAGCGTGCAGTGCCAGTCAAAAAAGCAAATAGAATGTTAGGAGTCATTAAAAAAGGGATAGAGAATAAGACAGAGAATATCGTATTGCCTCTATATAAAGCCATGGTACATAAAGATATGGTCACCTCATCTCAAAATAGATGTATTGGCACTGGAAAAGGTTCAAAAAAGGGCAAGTAAAATGATGAGGGGTTTGGAATGGGTCCATATGAAGAGAGATTAAAAGGACTTGGACTTTTCATTTTAGAAAAGAAGACACTAAGGGGGGATATGATAGAGGTCTATAAATCATGACTGGTGTGGAAAAAGTGAATAAGGAAAAGTTATTTACTTATTCCCACAATAAAAGAACTAGGGCTCACCAAATGAAATGAATAGGCAGCAGGTTTAAAACAAACAAAAGGAAGCTTTTCTTCACTCATTGCACAGTCAAGCTGTGAAACTCGTTGCCAGACGATGTGATGAAGGCTAGAATTTTAACAGGGTTCCAAACAGATCTAGATAGATTCATGAAGCTTAGGTCCGTCAATGTCTATTAGCCAGGATGGGTAGGAGTGGTGTCCATGGCCTCCCTTTGTCTGGAAGTGGGTAACAGGGGAGGGAATCACATGAGGATTCCCTGGTGCGATCCCTCCCTCTGGGGTAACTGGTATTGGCCACTGTTGGCAGACAGGACGCTGGACTGGACGGATCTTTGATCTGACCCAGTCTGGCCTTTTTTATGTTCTTATGTGGTTACCTCATCTCAGAAAACGATATCTTAGCATTGGAAAAAGTTCAGAAAAGGGCAACTAAAATGATGAGGGGTTTGGAACAAATGCCATAGCCAGAGAGATTAAAAAGACTGGGATTTTTCATTTTAGAAAAGAGGAGACTACAGGGAGATAGGATAGAGGTCTATAAAATAATGACTGGTGTGGTGAAAATAAATAAGGAAAAGTTATGTACTTGTTCCCATAACACAAGAACTAGGGGTCACCAAATGAAATTAATAGGCATCAGGCTTAAAACAAACTAAAGGAAGTACTTCACACCATGCACAGTCAACCTGTGGAACTCCTTGCCAGAGGATGTTGTGAAGACCAGGACTTTAACAGGATTCAAAATTCATGGAGATTAGGACCATCAATGGCTGTTAGCTACGATGGGCAGGGAGGGTGTCTCTGGCCTCTGTTTGCCAGAGGCTGGAAAGGGTGACAGGGGAGGAATCATGTGATGATTCTCTGTTCTGTTCACTCCCTCTGGGGCATCTGGCCTGTGGCTCTTATTAAGTTCTAAAGAGAGTGGCGAGTAGGATGAAATTCATTGGTATAAAGTACAAAATCATTCTGTTCATTCCACCTGGGGCAGCGGGCATTGGCCACTGTTGAACGACAGGATACTGGGCTAGATGAAGCTTTGGTCTGACTCAAGCAGGATGGCCATTCTTATGTTCTCATGATTGCGAAGGATCCTGGATCCTTCATCAAGCTGGAAGGGCATAACAAGTGGGGTTCCGCAGGGGTCTGTTTTGGGGCTGGTTCTGTTCAATATC
>JANRFK010002932.1:32164216-32175767 GCA_030068395.1 Apalone spinifera | reverse complement strand
TCCAACACTTCGGTTAGTCTATAAGGTGCCACAGGACTCCTCGCCGCTTCTGTAGACCAATGTAGCTCAGTCCTACTTTTCTGTATTCCCACAAAATTACAAAAAATGTTCACTATATTGTAGCTGCCCCTGTATTTAATACAAACACAGCTTGTGTTGGGTCACAAATTAAGTTGATTGCAATGAGCAAAATAGCACTCCATCTGCTGACTAACAAACACACACAAGCAAAGCCTGAGCAAACAGTATTTACATAGACACACCCTCCAGGGTTTCTCTCCCATTCCAGTGTCAGGGCAGGCTACTGCTGAAAAATTACTTCATTATTTATTTTATAATTATATGGAGAATAGCAAACTGGAATACAAATATTGTGCTTACATTTCAGTGGGTTTCTTGAGCCTGGTTTTCTCTTGTGAACCTTGTCTGAAGACAGAGCCCACGGGCAGGGTGAAGCATCCATCTTAGCTTTGTGGGGCACCCTTAGGGTATGGAACCTCAAGCATTTGCTCTGCTTGCTAGCCCTGCACTTGAGACTTCCCCATACCTATCCCAGGATCCCTTTGGATGCTGCAACCCCAGGTTGAGAAACACTATTCTAGATGAATTGAGTACCCCCAGCAACTGTTGCTGATTGTGGCACTGCCTTCAGATGTGTGAGACTGAAAGTATTTGTTATCATCAGGTTTCACAGCCTCCTGGGTATCTGGTAAGTCTTTTGTCAAGTCTGCACTGGTCAGTCTGTTGTGAAAAGTGATACTTGTATGCAGAGGAGCCCACAGCCATGCCAAGCCACAGAGTGGGAGGGGGCAGTTTTGTGCTCCGAAAGGGGCGGAGCCTAAGGTGTAAGGGGCAGGGCAACCATCCCTCAGCAGTGCCTGGACTGTGGTGACATTCCTCCCCCCACCCACTGCTGCCTGGAGCACACCACACAGCACCTCCACCGCCCCAGGCATCCCTAAGAGCTGCCTGGAACATGCCACATGGCAACTTAAAGGGCTCGGAGCCTTGGGTCCCTTTGAATTAGTGGGCCCAGGGGCAGTTGTCCTCTTTGCCTCCCACCCCACCCCCATTGGTATGCCTGCTTCTATGTTTGTTAATATTTTTCACAGGAGGCATCCTAGCATCCCATTCAGAGCCGTAACTAAGGTATTCTGCACCTGGGACAAGCTACTGATCTGCGCCACCCCCCCGCCTGCCCAAAAAATGATAAAATTCTTAATTTTTTGTATTAATTTTAACTTTCTAATTTTTAATTTTGTGCCCTTAAATGTACTGCGCCTGGGGCGAGTGCCCCACTTGCCCCACTCTTGTTACGGCCCTGATCCCATTGCATCTTTACTTCTGCTGGCCTTAAAGATGCCTTTGGAGCTGGGAGACTTTGAAAATGTTTCTTACTATTCTCAGCCTCTCAGCTAGCTGGGAAAGGTTACTTACCCTGTAAGTGTTGTTCTTCGAAATGTGTTGCTTATGTCCATTCCACCTAGGTGTGTGCGCACAAGTTCCGGAAGCTTTTTACCCTTAGCAGTATTAATTGGGCCAGCCAGGGAGCTCCCTGGAGTGGCACCACTATACCAGTCCATATACAACCCCGCTGGCCCTCCACCCCTCGGGTCCTTCTTTCTGGCCTTTCTGACAGAGGGGAGGCGGGTGGGATTTCGGATGGACATGAGCAACACATCTCAAAGACCAACAGTAACAAGGTAAGTAACCATTTTTAATTCTTCACGTGCTTGCTCATGTCCATTCCACTTAGGTGAGTCCCAAGCTGTACTCAAGAAGGAGAGGTCAGAACCTAGTAGGAAATAGATTGCAACACTGCTCTGCCAATGGCCGCATCCTCTTTAGCCTGCTGCACGATCACATAGTGGTTAATGAAAGTATGAACCAATGGCCAGGTAGCCACCCTACAGATGTCTAGTATCAGTGTCACAGGTAAGTTTCCCAACCTGACATTCCAAGTGCAGAGATCGGGGGGGAGGGGGGAGCAGCTAGTAGAATAAACTGCAAAACCTGTCTCAGTGACTCCCAGAGACAAACTTGTTCAATCTCAGTCTCCTTAAGATCCAAAAAAGACAAAAGATTGGTTCCTTACTGCCACCACCCAATTGACTAAAAGAAAATATAAAATAAACCCTTTTCCAGGGAAGAGATCTCTTGGGAATCCCCTCCCTAAGGCAAAGCTCTCCTCCTTACCCCCAACTTCTGTTTTGCTTAGAGTTGGGAAAACAGAGGGAATCCACAAACAATGGACTCTGCTCGGGTAACTAGGCTCATAAACTTCAGGACAGAACAATCAACCAATACTGGTTAATCAAAACAAAAGGAAAACTCTTTATTACCAAAACAAAACTACTGTTGCAAGCATAGTAAAATGACTAGGTGGTACGTAGCCACAAAGTGACATAGACTCAGGGAAACTCCCTGGGCTGTACTCCTTAGTTACAGAAGAAAAACAATTAGCCAGTTCAGACATGATGTCAAAACCCCCAAACAAAGAAAACAAGAAACCCCGATAGACTATCTAAACTTTTCCCTACTTACACATTTCAAGAAGTCCATTCCCATCTCCCTCAATAACTGGGAGAAACTGCTCTGATCTCAAACAAAGGAGAAAAAAAAACCCCTCTGTCCTGGTTTGAAATTCCTATCTGCATTTTTATTGGCTGACTGCCCAAACCCTCTTCCTAGATGCATCTCCAGTTGCTTAACCCTTTCCTCACTCTTTGGGTAAGTCAGACTCTCCTTAGCAGCTCCTATTTATGACAATTGGTGCCTGTGCTAGGAAGGCTGGGCCTTGAGGGAATGGGCTCTAATAAGAGTGACTGCTTTCTCCACTTAGTCTTAGCACACCTTAATACAAGACGTGATCCATGAGGGCAAGCACTGGGAGGCTCTTCATCCTATCCACTATGGAGATGAAAGGCTGCATGGACCTACAAAACAGCATTGTCCTGTCTAAATAAAACGCGAGAGCTCTCCTTACATCCAACAAGTGTAGAGCCTGTTCCTTCTGATCCACATGGGGCTTGGGGTAGAAGACCAGTAAGACATTGTCCTGAGACATATGGAACGGAGATACTGCCTTAGGTGGGATGGCCAGGTGCGGGCAAAGCATCATCTTGTCCTTGTAGAACACGGTGCATAAGGGCCCTCAGCTCAAAGGCCCTTCTGGCTGATGTGGTCACCACAAGAAAGGCCACTTTCCATGAAAGATGGGAGAGCAAACATGTGGCTATGGGATCAAACAGGGGGGGCACGTGAGCTCCTTGAGCACAAAATTTAGGTCTACTCTGGGATAGAGCCTGTCCAGCCCTTCAGGAAATGCTTAACCACTGTATTGGCGAACACAGACCCTCTCCAATCCTCAGGGTGAAAAGCTTCAACGGGGGCCAACTGTACCCCCACTGATGAGATGGACAAACCTTGCTGCCTAAGCTTGAAGAGGTAATCCAGAATCAAAGAGATAGGGGCCCTAAGGGAGTCCACACCCTTCTGGGCTGCCCAAGCCAAAAACCGCTTCCATTTTGTACTGTAACATGCCCTAGTGGAGGGCTTCCTATTTTCCATTAGCACCCGCCTACCTGGGTCCAAAAATAGAAGTTCCCCACCCCTCAGCCATGAGTCTTCCAGGCTGTGAGGTGGAGGGGTTGCAGGTTCAGGGGGCTCAGGTGACCATGATTCAGCTCCTGCATCAGCAGATCTGGCAGGAGCGGTAGCGAGAGGGGTCTTCCACTGACAGTGAGACCAGAGTGGTATACCAGTGCTGCCTCGGCCACACTGGGGCCACCAGAATCATGGATGACCTGCACCTCCGCACCCGCAGGTCTGAGTGGGAAGGGTGGGAACATGTACATGAACGTCCCCCATTGATCCCGGGAATGGATTCATGTAGGAGCTGAACGGGCTGCATTTTCTGTTGGTTTCTGATATGAACGGATCTAGGTGGGGAGTTCCCCATCTGCAGAAAAGGACACATCCTCCCTGAGGGACCACTCATGGGCAGAAAATGCCCTGCTGAGTCTGTCTGCCAGAGTGTTGAGAGTCCCCAGTAGGTAGGTGGCCTGAAGGTGGATTCCCTTGCATGATGCAGAGGGCTCGGGCTTCCTAACAGAGGGGAGAGGATCGAGCACCATCATAGAATCCTAGGGCTAGAAGAGACCTCAGGAGTCTCAGGTCCAGCCCCCTGCCCAAAGCAGGACCAATCCTAACTAAATCATCCTAGCCAGGGCTTTGTCAAGCTAGGACTTAAAAACCTCTAGGGATGGAGATTCCACCACCTCCCTAGGGAACCCAACCCAGGGCTTCACCCACTCTTCCCCCAGTGATATAGTTTTTCCTAATATCCAATCTAGACCTCTCCCACTGTAACTTGAGACCATTACTCCTTGTTCTGCCATCTGTCACTACTGAGAACAGCCTCTCTCCATCCTCTTTGGAACCTCCCTTCAGGAAGTTGAAGGCTGCTATCAAATCCCCCCTCACTCTCCGCTTCTGCAAACTAAATAAACCCAAATCCCTGAGCCTCTCATCATAGGTCATGCGCTCCAACCCCTAATCATTTTGGTCACCCTCTGCTGGACCCTCTCCAATGCGTCCACATCCTTTCTGTAGTGGGGGGCCCAGAACTAGACACAATACTCCAGATGTGGCCTCACCAGTGTCAAATAAAGGGGAATAATCACTTCTCTAGATCTGCTGGAAATCCTGGTCCTAAAGCACCCTAATATGCCATTAGCTTTCTTGGCTACAAGGGCGCCCTGTTGACTCATATCCAGCTTCTCATCCACTGTAACCCCCAGGTCCTTTTCTGCCAAACTGCTACTTAGCCAGTCAGACCCCAGCCTGTACCAATGCTTGGGACTATTCCATCAAAAGTGCAGGACTCTGCACTTGTCCTTGTTGAACCTCATCAGATTTCTTTTGGCCCAATCCTCTAATCTGTCTAGATCACTCTGGACCCTAACCGTGCCCTCCAATGTATCTACCTCTCCCCCTAGCTTAGTGTCATCTGCGAACTTGCTGAGGGTGCAATCCATCCCCTCATCCAGGTCATTAATAAAGATGTTGAACAAAATCAGCCCTAGAATAGATCCTTGGGGCACTCCGCAAGAAACCAACTGCCAACCTGACATTGAGCCATTCATCACTATCAGTTGGGCCCGACAATCTAGCCAGCTTTCTATCCACCTTGCAGTCCATTTATCCAATCCACATTCCCTTAACTTGCTGTCAAAAATATTGTGGGAGACCGTATCAAAAGCTTTGCTAAAGCCAAGGTATATCCCATCCACTGACTTTCCCATGTCCACAGAGCCAGCTACCGCATCATAGAAGCTAATCGGATTGGTCGGGGTGACTTGCCCTTGGTGAATCCATGTTGACTATTCCTGATCACTTTCTCCTCCTCCATGTGCTTCAAAATGGATTCCTTGAGTATCCCCCCGTCAATTTATATAAAACATCACTGTTGTGTTGTCTGTCAGGACTAAGACACAATTGCCCCTCAGCTAAGACAGGAACACCTGACATGCCAGATGAACTGCCCTCAGCTCCCTGACATTGATATGCAGCATCCATTCTGCTTGGGACCACATACCTTGCGTCCGTAGGTTGGCCAGGTGGGCTCCCCATCCCATATTGGAGGCATTCGTCACCAACTGCATCGAGGGCTGCTGCTAGGCAAAGGGGACTCCTCCATGCACCTCCCTTTCCTGGAGCCACCAATCCAGAGTAGACAGAATCTCCGGTGGGACGGTTACCACCATGTCAATGTGAGCATAGGGCTTGCAGGCCCTTGCTAGCCAGGTCTGTTATGGGCACAGGTACAATCTGGAGTGTTGCACTACGTACATGAGGGTGCCATGCAGTTTCTTGCTGTGGTCAGAGGTGCGGCCTGAAGCCTCAGAAAGATGTCCCTCATGGCCATGAACCTGGCGCTTGGCAAGGACACCCAACCTGTTGTGGCATCCAGCCTTGCTCCCACAAACTATTACCTGTGTGGGGTCGAGGATTGACTTTTCCTTATTCTGCATGAGCCCTAGGTGGGAAAAGATTTCTCAGACCAGGCATTTGTGAGTCAACATCTGGTTCCTGGAGCGGTGCCTGATGAGACAGTCATCCAGGTAAGGGAACACTTTCACTTCCCTCTTCCTTAGGAAGGTGGCCACCACTGCCATGAAGCTGGTAAATACTCTGGGGGCAGTGGACAGGCCAAACAGGAGGATCATGGACGGATAGTGGTTCTTGCCTAACGTAAAACATCCCCTCGATCGTCCCCTAGATCGAGGGAGGGAATGATGGAGGCTAGGTCACTATCCTGAACATTGATTTTTTTATAAAGGCATTGAGGCCTCTGAGGTCTATGATGGGATGAAGGCCCCCTTTGCACTTTGTGATGAGGAAGTACTGGGAGCCTAGGGTTAAGGGAATGACATCGTAGGGCCGTGGTGTGAATGCCCAAGGACTTCAAGATTGCCCTTGAGTCCTTCATGCTGTGCAGTTTGCTGTTTGATGGCTCTGAAAAGAGCCCCGACCCCTCAAAGGACAGGTCCTGCAGAGTTGATTGAACTTCAGTTGGGATACCTGATACCTGGAGCCACGAGTTTTGGCGCATCATTATGCCTGTGGTCGACCTTGCTGTCGAGTCAGCAGCATCCAGTGTGGCCTGGAGGGCAGTGCAAGACATCACTTTGCCTTCCTCTGTAAGCGCCCTGAATTCCTGTAGGGACTCCCTGGGAAGTTGGTCCTTAAACTTTTTGACCACCACCCAGGAGTTATAGGTGTATCTGCTGAGTATTTTCTGTTGGATCACAATCCTCAGTGCAAGTTTACGGTGGTATAAGCCTCCCTCCCCAAGAGGTCCAGCTTTATAAGTCCAAGCACAATCTGCAGGCAGTTCAGTTACTACCTGGAATGCATTAGTCCCTTGTATGGCCCTGGGCTTCCAGGATTTATGCTTGACCTTGTTCAGCCTGGAGCTGCTTTAACAGGTGCGTCAAAGTGTCCCAATTTATCCAGGTAAGCTCAGGTACTGCTTTAGTTCAATTAGTTGGCACCATCAGGTGTCTGGTCAGGTTATGTTGTTGCACAGCTGGTTTCCAAATTGCAGGGAGAAATTACCCAAACCAAATCCCACCCTTCAGAGCCTGATCATTGAGTGTTGCTGATCTCTCCCCACAAATTCTATTTTCTTGTTCCACCCAATGCTGAGGGGGTACCATCTCTGTGCACTATAGGGCTACGTCTACACTGGCGCGTTCTCATGCAAAAACTCTTTTGCAGAAGGGTTCTTCTGCAAAAACTCTTCCAGAAGAGAGCGTCTACACTGGCATGTGCCTTGCACAAGAGCTGTGCTTTTGTGCAAGAGCATCCGTGCCAGCGGGGACGCTCTCTTGTGCAAGAAAGCTCTGGTGGCCATTTTAACCATAGGGCTTTCTTGTGCAAGAAATTCATGTTGCCTGACTACACTGGCCTCTTCTGGCCCTTGCACAAAAGGGCTTCTTCCCGAGCAGGAGCATCGGAGTTCTCGCGCAAGAAGCCCTGATTTTAAACATTAGAACGTCAGATTACTTGTGCAAGAACACGCAGCCAGTGTAGACAGACAGCAAGTTTTTGCGCAAGAGCAGCTGCTTTTGCGCGAGATCGCACCTGTGAAGACACAGCTTAGGAGTGGTGGTTCTTGTGACCCCTCCTTCCCCCCTTGCACTACATCTCACCACTAAGGCCCACACAAACTGTGACTTGCCCCTGAGATGAAGGGGCTGGGCTTGGAGGCTACAGCTGGCCACAGTGGCGGGTGACCCACATGACTGCTGATATACCCCTGGAAGGGGAATGAGAAATAACTGTAGTGAGCATTGCTGGAGGACGGTGCCCTGAAGAGGACACCAAAGTCCGGGAGTGACGCAGGTCCAAAGTCCGACTGTGGACAGAACAGAGTAATGGGGGAGACACCAGCCAGCATGAGCTAATTCCCAGTGTTACTGAGAAGATGCCACGACAGTGAGTCACGCCCTATGACATCCCCAAAGAATAGTCTTTACACTACTTGCCAGGTTAACTATAAGGGATTCAGTGATGTTTCCTAGAGTTAAAATTCCAGTCCAATAAATGATCAGTGTAGCTAAGGACTGATCCCTGCAACAGTCCTCCATATCCAATAACCCCAGAGCATGTTCCAGGCATTGGATTCAATTAGAGGAATCAGCTTCTTGCAGGGAGTTCCATCCCTCCCAGGCATAGTTGGCAAGATCTCACTGCCTGTGAGTACTTCCATCCACCGAATTCTTCATGGCCCACAGCAGCATCTTTCCTCCTGCTTTGGCAAACTGGAACCACTTAGCAAATATGTTATTAAGATACCAAACAGCGGGGAACAGGGTGATGCATTAAGGACCACAGGCCTTTGAGTGAAGGTGGACCACTATGGAGATAGGCATGTAACTAACAATTTGGCCTGAGCTGGAGGGGTAGGAAGAGGAAGAGGTTTAATTAAAATCCATTTCCCTTTATTCCAAAAGGGAGTGGCATGACATGCCCAACAAAAGGTGGTACCATGCCTGTAGAATTCAGGGGAATCCATACGGTGGGTGAAATTCCTGTCTGATGCCCCTTCTGCAATATTGGTTCCTGTAAATATAGTTAAAATGATTATTAATCCTTTTCTGCCTAATGCAGTACTCCCCTTTTCCAAACAACAATGCTAGCAATGAGACAGACACCACAAGACAAACATAAGACATAACACAAAACACAATCTTTGTCGCAACAATAAATCCATGTTATCTCAAATGCTCTTCAGCTGGTACCAGCTCTTTCTGATGTTCTGAAAGACAAAAAGGAAATTTTTCTACACCCGTGAGGGTGGCACATTATATCTTAAAATGCTCTATTCTTTTACAGATATTTTTGCTGATTTTACTGTTTGCCTGCGGCTATCCTAATACTTTGTTTTCTAAGCAGGCCAGGTTTCAATGGCTTCTTCCCTTTAAGGGTTGAAAGTGAATTATCCCACTGTTTAATCATTAAATTAATGAGGTGGTATACCTCGATTCCCTTCATATACTGCAGACAAGATGTGCTTCCAACTACCACTCCAGCATGTTTAAAGGCTTTTCCTTTTCCAAAAGAAAAGCATATGCATTATACATTGTTACAGGGTTACTTCTGAACATTAAATCTGAGCCAGGATTAAACAGTAACACCAGCACCAAATCCACCACAAGTGGATGCCCACCTGGCCCTCACTAGACAATTCACCCCCAAAGCCAATGTGCCCAACACATTCCTGAAATCTCCGAATAGTCCCCAATCCATCTTGGGGCGCAGGCCCCCTTTTCTTCTCAGATTTGACTCTGTCTGCTAATCCTTCCCTTTGGAGGGTTGATATAAGCCAGGTTTATTAACCATCCACAGCCCCTTTGTACAGTCACTTAAGGGAAGGTTAGAACTGCACATAAGTCAGGCAGTCTGCATTCACACAAACTTTCAAATCCAACATTATCAGCAATCCAGGGACTCAGCCTTGAAAGGGACACTGTGAACTTCCAGAGTTATGATTACTTCTTACTTTCAAGTCCTGCTCCCACAAGACTAAGTAATCTGAAAAAGAAAACCCAAACAATTGTGGCTCTTTTTGGAGCCCTAATAAGTTGTTAAGTAGCAGATTTGTTTCATTTACCCCTGCTGCATATACATTGCGTATGTCACAGGAAAACTGCACCCCAAAAATTAAACGCCAAATACCAAAAGCCAAGCAATATTAGTTACCTGCGTATGGCAAAAGTGTCTTGTTAGTTGTACAACTTGAAATGAAATGGCTGTAGTAAGATGGGGGCTAAAACATAAGCTCATGCAGCACAGACCTGGTTTGAGGCCTGAGGCCTAGTTAACAATGGACAAAACATGGCTAACATAAAGCAAAGCTAAGCTGTGAGCGAGAGGCAGGCCCCAGCTCACAGAACTTGGCATGAACAGGGCCGAGAGTGCAAAACACAAATTGGGGCTAGGTACTGACTGCAGAACAATAATTGGTACTGGTCAGAAGTGGAAAGCGCATGATACCACTAGCTCATTAAAAAAGACCTTGGTACCCACTCCTCACGGATACAGACTCAGGTTCAGGAAAGGGTTAAAATGACAGCATGATGGATAGAGATGATCTAATCAAACCACAAAGTACAGGGTGAAGAGTGATATCTAAGTAGCGTCAGAGGGTGGCAACCTGAGACATCAGCAGTGAGGTGTGACTTGTTGTACCTGTACATAAAGTGGGGTCTTGGGGGGAAAGCCTTTGGATGACCTAGGGGGCAGTGGGACCTCCCACTGATTGAGTCATTCCATTGTGGCAAGTACATATGTGTAGTGGTTCAGTAGAGTCTACTGACAACTGTTACTGTACTTCGCTCTACAATCAACCTGGCCTGCCACCTTCGATCCTTATCTGGTTTGTGGTCTTTGGGAGCTTTGTTGGGGTCTGCTGTGGAGACTAAGCGCACAAGTCGACACGGCACACATCACTGAGCACACACGCAAGCAGCCTTCTGGTTCTCATCAGCGGAGCCAGAGACCTGTGAGGACACTTCGGCAGTAAATCCTGACCAGCCCTCCCTGAAGAACTACAGAGATAAGACAAAAAAGACTAAGGGCCCACTTGCAAAGGAACCAGCAAAGCTTTCCAGCAACTCTCAAGGGCTGCAAGAAGGAACTGAAGGGAGGCGAGCCAGCAGGGGTATATATGGGCCAGTATAATGGGGGGCTCCTTGGCTGGCCCAACGGGTATTGCTAAAGGTAAAAAGCATCCAGAACTCATACACATAGCACGTGCACACCTAGGTCGAATGAACATAAGCAAGTACTCGAAGAGTAAAGTCTTCTATGAAGTCTGCGCGTGTAAATCTGCTGTGAAAAGTAATAACAAACATACATAGTAATCTCAGTTTTCACAGCAGATTTGACATCTCCTTGCCACCCTTACAGCTGCGAAGCTGCTGGCGGTGTCACTACTTTCACAATCATTCCCTAAACGCTTCTCCAGACATTCCGTGCTTCAAACACCCCACGGGCATTTTTAAATCACGGGGCTTTTCCCCTCCCTGTTGGTCACTCTCATCACAAGAGCCCAAAAAAACAGGAATCCTTGGGTCTGTCTACACTACAGCATTATTTTGAAATATCTTATTTAGAAATAGTTAATTCGAAATAAGTTATTTTGAAATAACACGTCTACACACAAAATGCATTTCAAAATAGCATTTTGCTATTTCGAAATAGCGCATCCATACTGAGTGGACTCTGAATCGCATTTAACGCTGGCCGGAACCAGTTCCGGAAGGGCACCAGGTCAGGATTTACTGTGTGGGGCTGCTGCCTCAGGCTAACAGATCTGTGCTTAAAGGCCCCCTCTCTCCTGGACAGCCAGTTCTCAGGTTTCCCTGCTTGCTTGCCTATCTCGATGAGGGACGGCAAAGCATTTTGTCTCTGCGTGCTCTGGTTGGAGAGGGTAGGAGAGGGGAGGGGGAAACCTGGGAAGAGGGAGCTGGAAGGGGGA
>JANRFK010002932.1:32035983-32049296 GCA_030068395.1 Apalone spinifera | reverse complement strand
GGGGGGGGGGGAAACAAAATGGGGTTCATGTCTGGCTACAAGAGTCGAGCGGAAGAATGGCTTCTCGAGTCTTGTTTCCAACACTCCTGTTAATTCATCCCAGAATGATGTTTGCTTTTTTGGCAATGGTGTCACACTATTAATCCTATTTAACTTGTTCTCCACTATAACTTTTCTGCAGGACTTCTTCCTAGGCAGTCACTTCCCATTGTGTGTGTGTGAAACGGATTGTTCCTTCCTAAGTGGAGCACTCTGCATTTGACCTTATTGAATTTCATCCTATTTACCTCAGACCATTTCTCCAGTTTGTCCAGATAATTCTGAATTAGAATCCTATCCTCAAAGGACTTGCAACCCCTCCCTCTTGGTATGAACTGCAAACTTTGTAAACGTCCTCGCTGTCAGGTGTCAGCAGCCTTTTAGAAGCGCCGTGCCGAGATTTAACTTATTCACTCCTATGTACGGAGTATCTGCATGCCATTGATAGTTTTTAGTCAAGAATAATCCTACTTACATTTTGGCAGCTTCACTAATAAATAAATAAAGATACTAATCTCACCATTTCGTGTGACCCTCGGCCTTGCTTTCCCTTGCTGGGTTCTCCGCTCTCGGGCCCGTAAATTGATACTTTAAGCAACACACAAGCCTCTGTGTCCAGCACCACTCCACCAGGGATGGCAGAAAGAGCAGCCGCCTGATCCCCTGCTGCAGCAGCAGCCACCACCGCAGCAGTTCCCCCGCATGCCCTTGCCCCACTGCAGCCCCCGGTCCAGCCTTCCCAGCAGGCGCCCACTGCTGTGGCCATGCGGTTCCTGGACTGGCCACAGAGGTGCCGCTCCCATGGCCACACAGATCCTGGGCTGGCCCTGGAGGCGCCGCTTCATCTCAGCCCAGCGGTGCCTCCTCCCACCACCACCGGGTGCTGGGTAAGGCTCCAGACAACTCCTCTCTAGGAATGGTTCTCCAACCAGTTATGCACTCACCTTATAGTAGCCCTACCTAGGTTGCATTTCCCTATTTTATTTATAAGGTGTTCACGTAAGACATTATCAAATGCCCTACTGGAGTGTAGGTATACCACATCCACACTGACCATTACTTAGCATCTTAGTATCTTCCAGATGGCTGCAAAGAGATTTCTTAATTATTTGTTCCATCATCTTGTTAAGCTGACTGGTCTGTAATTCCCTGGGTTGTCCTTATTTCCCTTTTTATAGATGGGCAATATATTGGCTCTTTTCCAGTCTTCTGGAATCTCTCCCATCTTCCACGTCTTTTCAGAAATAATAGCTAGTGGTTCAGGTATCTTCTCAATCCACTTCTTGAGTGCTCTAGGATGCATTTCATCAGGCCCCGGTGACTTGTAGACATCTAACTTGTCTAGAAAAGAACAAGTTTAAAAAATACTTATTTTTAAAGTTCTGAACCTACCTCATTTTCTCTAGCATTCACTATGCTAAATGTCCAAATACCACCAATATTCTTGATGAAACCCAAAACAAAGAAGTCATTAATGTCTCTTTGAAAAACTGCCAACTGTCTTCTACTCTTTCCTCTTAGACTTCCCTCCCATGGGAGCTACCTACCAAGTCCCTGAACTTGTTAAAATCTGTCTTCTTGAAATCCATTGTCTTTATTTTGATTTTCTCCCTCCTACCATTCCTTAGGATCACGAATGCTATCGTATCATAGTCACTGTCACCCCAACTCCCTTCCACTTTCCAATTCTCAACCAGTTTTTCCCTAATTGTTAAAATCAAATCTACAATAGCCTCCCTCCACTAGGTTTCTCCACTTTCTGAAATAAAAAATTGTTTGCAATACATTCTAAGAACTTGTTGGATGATCTGTGCCTTGAAATGTTATTTTCCCAGCTGATGTCTGGATAGCTGAAACCCCCCATCACCATGAAGTCCTGTGCTTTGGGTGATTCTTTTTTAAACAACTAAGGGCTTCATCCATCTCTCCTTCTGGGTTGGGCAGTCTGTAATACATCCCCTACCATGACATTTCCCTTTTTTAAAACCCCTTTTAGCTTCACCCAGAGACTGTCACAAGTCGGACTCCCACGTCCATCTCAACCTCAGTCCAAATGTATACATTTTTAACACACAAGGCAACAACCCCATCCTTTTCTCCCTGAACAAGCTCTATCCTTCTAAACCAATAATCCAATCATGTGTATTAAAGATGTTAATAGGTGGGTAACTGAGCCTTCCATTCTTGACTAATTATGTAGTCAATAAAAATAGAATCGACTTCATGATTAGTCGATAAGGGAAGGCTCAGTCCTGTCTCGTCCAGGTCCAAGAGCTGTCCCTGCTGCAGTTTAAATGTATTAAGAGCTGGCCCAGCTCTTACTACATTTCAAATGCAGATCTGCAGCGGTCCTTGATCCGGCACGAGCCGGGACTGAGTCAGACTTGCTCAATCCCGGCTCATGCCAGGTCCGGGACCTACCCCCACTGTGGCTCTGCATTTATGTTAGAATAGAGGCGGGTGAAGAGCTTAAGGAAAGATCTGGCTAAGAACTGAGAGGTCCGTATACTCCGGTTAGCAATTCCTTCCCCCCTCTCCCTCCCTCCCAGCACCTCCTGCAGGCCAAGTCTGGCAGTGCAGCAGGACTAAAGCAGGCTTCCTACCTGCCTGGCTCTACACTGTTCCCCAAAACAGCTAGGACATGTTTGTGGCCCGTGGAGAGTGGGTGAGTAGGGGGTCTGCTGCCCCCATTCAGAGCGCTGCCCTAGCCTTGGGAAAGGAGTGGGGCAGGTGGTGAGCAGGGGACTTGGGAGTCCCTGAATATTTTTAAATCAAAATTAAGTCTTAGGGTTGCTAAAGTTTGATCCGAACCAGTGGTTCCCTAGCGCCGGTCCACAGACCAGTGCCAGCTGAGAACTGCTGGCTACCAAGTTGCAATGGCTGCGGCAGCTGAAGGTGGCTGTTTGCAGTGACTCTGTGGGCAGGTTATACCCCAATCACAGCCCTCAGAGCCAACATGAACAGCCAGCTTCAGCTGTGGCCGCTGCCTGCCACATAGCGGCTGCCAGCGCTTAAGCCAGAGCTGCTGTGCAGCGGCTCAGGGTGCTGGGGTGCACCCCAGCCAGGGATCAGCCAAGAGGCAAGCGAGACGTAGAGATGGGAACGAGTAGTCGACTACCTACCAAGGCTTATTGGTTAAACTAGTTGACTACTCGCATTTCCCCACTCCTTGTTGCCTCAGAGGCAGCAAAGTGGGGGAAGGGAAGCAGGAGCCGGTGCCGGGGGGATCCAGCTTAAAAGCTGGTTCCCCCCAGCATCAGCTCCACAGTGCCACCCCCCCCGTGCTGCTGCCTCTGAGGCAGTAATACAGAGGGAGAGGCTGCTTTGCAGCAGTAGCCTCTGCCTGCGGCGACCCTGAGCCAGCTGTGGGCAAAGGCTGCTTTGTGGCAGGAGCTCCTGTCCGGAGGCTCTCAGCTCCCCTCACACATGGGCTACTGCCGGAGCAGCCTCTGTATGCAGCGAACCTGGGCCCACCGTGGGCAGAAGATGCTTCACCGCAGCAGCCCCTGTCCGTGTGGGGTCTGAGCTCCCTAGTCCACAAGGAGCTTGTACCCCCCACAACACGGAGCTGCTGTGCCCCTGCACTGCTGTCTCTGTATTAGAGGCAGCAGTGTGGATTGGCAGATGGCCAGTCCATGAGGGGAGCTGCTTTTCAAACTGGCTCCCCTCCTGGTACCCTGTGCTGCTGCCTCTGATACAGAGGCAGCAGCACAGGGTGGCAGGGGGCTCCCTGGGAGCGGGGCTGGGGCTGGATTGCATGGCTGTCCACCCTGCATCCGGGGACCACAGAATAGTTGACTAACCACTAAGAATTCATGCAGTGAGTTGACTATTCTATTACCCGCTACCTACCATCCCTAGAGAGAAGCTCATTTAAAATGTCCTCGGCTGTTTGGGAAGAGGGAGAAAAAGAAGAGAAGGGGCAAGAGAAACAGGGCTGGGTGTTTTCAAAAGGCAAAAAACCAACTCCAAAACCCAGGGAACCCTCTTTGCCAAAGGAGGCATCCACTCAAGTGCTAGCATTTCCAAGTGACACGAGTACAGGAGAGCTCAGCTTGACTTGCAGTTGGTCCAGTTGGTCAAACAGTAAGTGTCTGTCATCTGCATCTGAACAGGCTTCCTCCTAGGGTGACAGAGGCCATTATGCTGGCACACTCAGCTTCTCCCCTTTTAGAACCGGGGGAGGAAGAATTTCAGCATTTCTTATGCCGGTGGTCACCAGCCAGTAGAATGGGATCTACAGGTAGATCTTGGAGCCTCTGCCGGGATCCTGACTGGTTTGGCCTTGTGGCTATCAAGTACCAGCACTTCAGCTGCTCCTCCTCCCACTGCTGTGCATCTCTGGCCCTTTGCCTTGGAGCTGTTCCCCCAGGAACCTCCTGCTTGCTGTGCAGGGCAGGAAGAGAGAGGAGGGTGCTAATGTTATGGTGCCCCCTTCTCACTCCCTGTATCCTATTTCCACAGAGCAGAGAAGGGGCAGAACAGGACTAGGGATAAAGCAAGTTTGTTAGCTGCTTTTGAGAGTGGTGCAGGGCCAGGGCCAGGGCCAGGGCCAGGGCCAGGGCCAGGGCCAGCCTTAGCCCCACTGCACCCCCACCCAAGAGCCACCTGAGGTAAGCAGTGCCCAACTGGAGTCCACATCCTGAACCCCTACCCAACTCATGAACCACCTCCTATACTTCAAGCCCCTGTGCGAGCCCTGAGCCCCCCTGCATCCAAACACACCCACCCAGAGCTGGCACCTAGAACCCCCTCCCACAACACAGATGCCTGCCCCAAGCTCAGCTCAGAGCCCCTTATAGTCTAAATCCCTTAACCCAAGATCAGAACTTGCACCCCAGCCCTCTGCCCAAGCGTGCTGAAAGTGAATGAAGGTGGTGGAGAGAGGGAGGATGGAGTGAGCAGGGGTGGGGCCTTGGAGAGAGGCGGGGCAAGGAGCGCAAAGGAGGCGGGGCAAGGATATCTGGTTTTGAGGTAGATCTTGAATTGCACTTAAATTCAAAAAGTGATCTCATGCTTAAAAAGGTTGGAGATCCCTGTGCTATGCCATTGATCTCACGGCATATTACACCCTCACACGTTACTGAGAGGCAGTGCCCTCTGGGGTGAGGCATAGCAGCTGTTTGTACAAAGGGCTGTTACTCAACACTGAGATGCATCTGTCTCTGGGGTGGGGGCCTGGCAGCTATGTATCAGGTCATGGCCATGCTAAAAAAGTCTCCACAAGCGAGAACAGAGACCAATACCAAGTGTTGAATTTTAGGCACTCAAACAAGGGCCTGATTCTCCGAAGTGCTGAACACACTCAGCTCCCATCGACCTTGGAGCACCCGACTCCTCTGACAAAATCCAGCTACTGCATTGGGTGGATTTTGATTTCTAATTTTAGGCAGCATCATTTGACAGAGCTGGCACAGCAGGGGCACCAGGGTCATGGGATAAAAAGCACATGGTGGAGCTGAAGCTGGCTGTTCACTGCAGCTCTGGGGGTCAGGGATGGGTACATATTTTGGCTGACCAGTAACAATTGATTTGCATATTCATTATTTGCATGGTGAATATGTAAATATACAAATAAAACATTGCCGGTCCGCCAAAAGTTTGTGAATGGGTTTGCCGGTCCACAGTATAAAAAAAAAAGGTTGGGAACTACTGCTTTAGACCATCCCTGACTGGTGTTTGTCTAACCTGCTCTTCAAAATCTTCAGGAACAGATTCCACAGCAGCCCTGGGCAATTTATTCAGTGATTAACCACCCGAGCAGTTAGGAAGCTTTTCCTAATGTCCAACCTAAGCCTCCCTTGCTGTAATTTAAGCCCATTGCATCTTGTCCTATGATCAGAGGTTAATGAGAACCATTTTTCTCCCTCCTCTTTGTAACAAACTTTTATTGCAAATAGAAATCAGTGTTGAGAAATTAGAGAGATAAATTTAAACTATTGATACATCTTATCGGGTTATAAACCAACTCAAGCAAGGGACCTGGGAACCACAGTAGACAGCTCAATCAATGTATTAATGAACATACTTGATCAGCGTAAGTCCAGTTTCACAATGGTGCTGTACCTCTACAAATGGGGTGGGGACCGTGCCAGTTTAGTTACTTCAGTCATAAAATAGCATTTTTGTCCTTCCCTATATAGGAAGGGGGAAAGTACGGGGTCCAAAACAGGATTAACATTTGAATTGAGAACCATTAACATTCACACTGTATTACTTCACTTTCCTGTGGCCATAACTAACACGCTCAACATTCTGGTGACTAATTTTAAAGCAGCACACTATCAACCTGTGGAACTCCTTGCTAGAGGAGGTTGTGAAGACCAGGTCTTTAAGAGTTCAAGAGAGCTAGCTAATTCATGGAAGTTAGGTCCATCCATACTTATTAGCCAAACTGGGTAGCAATAGGATCCCTAGCCTCTGTCAGGGACTGGAAAAGAATGACAGGAGACGGATCACTTGATGATTACCTGTATCTGTTCACTCCCTTTGGGCCATCTGGAATTGGCCGATGTCAGAAGACAGAGTACTGGGCTAGGTGGATCTTTGGTCTGACACAGGATGGCTGTTCTTATGTTATCTATTCACAACAACTGGTGGCTTTATTTGCTGTATAATTCAAAATAAACAGAAAACCTTAATTTTATATGCAAAAATCTCTCAGCTTGAAATAATGTACAAACAAAAGAACAACTATTAGAAATTTGCCTTTTTATTCACATCTTTGGAATTATACAAATTAGTAGAGGATAATGTATACAGTAATTCTCTACTCTCACCCACATATCTCCACATTTGATTTAGCAAGAGTTACATGCAGTTGGCTAATTTCACCAACAGATGGCAGTATCAAACTACATACTCATTACAAGAATATCAGAGTGGTAGTCTGTAATAGTAAAAAAACGTAAGAAACAACCAATAGTCCTCCAGCACCTTAGAGACTAACAATAAATGTAGAAGGTATCATGAGCTTTCGTGAGCAGACAAGTGGGTTATGCCCATGAAAGCTCATGATAGCATCTACATTTATTGTTAGTATCTTACGTGCTGCAGGTCTATTCGTTGTTTAAGGTTTTTTCTATTACAAGAATAATGTATTAAGTAGTTCTAAGAATCTTATCATACCTAAACCGCACAACTACAATCTTATTTTTAAGACTATTTGGTGCATAACTGTATGTGCAACACACATCCAACTGCACAACTAATCTGCATGTATACCTTCTATAGTGACTAGTGTACAATTCAGGTAAGTGTGACCACATTCATTCTGTGAATTTATAATGTACATGGTTGTGATAGCTGTGCTAAGCAGCTCTAAAGAAAAAAGTCCAAAAGAGCCAATTTTTCAAATATTTAACATTCAGGGTCACACATGCAACATACATATTAGGGACATTAAAATGCATTTCATATTGTAAACATGTGGCTCCACATTTACACATGGGGGGGAGAGGAAGGCAGGAACCAGTGATTATGGGGAGCCTTTTAAGCTGGCTCCCCGCAAGCACGAGCTCCCACTTCCCCCCCACCCCAGCCACCCATTCAGTGAGCGGAGCACAACCCCCGGAAACGTGATTACTGCATCTAGTGGTGCTCCCACTAGGTTGTGTATGCTCAACACAACTACATTGTGTACCCTCTGTAAGGGTCAGAGCTTCAGCCTGGCGTACCTCACCACGCATGTACGTGCTACCATGTGACCCAGCAGCTTCATACGTTCTCGCTCTTGTCGTGGGGGACCTTTGGAGGTTCTTGATCCTTGAACTCAGTTCTGAATCTGGCCCCAGGAAGAGATGCTCTTGCCACAGTGGAATCCAGGTGGCCCCCACAAATTCTATTATCTGCGTGGGGTTGAGCGTGGATTTCTCCTTGTTTATGAGGAGGCCTAGGCTGGAGAACAATCTCCTGATCAGGGCAATATGGTCTAATACTTGTTCTCAGGACTGTTAGAGAAGAAACAGATGACCCAGGAATGGATGGGGTAAACGGAACCGCTTTATTGCCCATGCACGTTTACCTTGGACGTGCAACAGACTGAGTGGCAACAATCTGGCACCAATTACACCCTTTTATCTATTTTAGTATGATAATTCACACGTCTATCGCTACTTTCCCTAAAATCTTATTTAGTAATGTTAACTCCCATAAAATTAATATGAATAAAGAAATAATGAATATGATTATACCCACCCCTAATTACTATTTACAGAATTTCTAATTGAATCAACACTTTTCTACACTACAAACTCTCTAAATCAGCAGATTACAGAACCCTGAAGATATTTATACAGCGCCAATGAGGGTAGGTAAAAGACACAGCAAAGTAGAGCAGCTGCCATGCGTATTTATTTTTCTAGGCTGCAAAAACAAAGGGAAGGAGCATGTTCAAGGGTAATGCCCACGGTGGCTGAACTCCTTACCGCTATCCCAGATCCCTATTCATTTTTACATATCCCAATAGGGAAAAATAGGGATATCCCAATGTGGAAAAACCTGGATCCTGTGCCTCCTCAGGAAGGCTGCTACCGCAGCTATGCATTTGGTGAAGACCCCTGGGGCTGTGGGGAGGCCAAACAGTAGGACCACAAACTGGAAGTGATCCTGACCCACTGTGAACCTCTGAAACCTCCTGTGGGCGGAGATCGCTGAAGTGTGGAAGTACGCAGTCTTCAAATCAAGGGCAGCCTCCCAGTCTCCCTTCTGGAGGGAGGGCATGATAGACACTAAGGTGACCATCCAGAATGTTGCCTTCCTCACAAACGAATTTAGGTTCCTTAGGTCTAGAATAGGATGTAGTCCCCCTTTGGACTTAGAGCTAAGGAAATAGTGGGAGTAAAATTCCCTCCCCCTAAACTCCTCTAGAATGGGTTCGACCGCCCCAGCTGCAGAAGCGAGGACACTTCCTGCCTCAGCAGATGCGTGAGAGAGGGGTCCCTGAAAAGGGATGGGGAAGGGAGGGAGGAAGGGAATGACATAACCCCTTCCTGCTAGGCCTAGAACCCACTGATCGGAAGTCATCCGGGACCAGGCCTGGTAGAAAAGGGACATTTGGCAACCAAAGGGGGTGACGGGGCGGAGACTGTAACACTGTCCTCGAGTGTACGTCAAAATGAAGACTTGGGCTGCTGGCTGGAAAGTGGGGCAGACCCTATTTCCGCGTCCGATCTCGAACCCCGCGCATGCTTCTATTATTGCCACTATGACAACATTTCTTCCCTTCCTTCTACCCCTATCAGGGCCAAACTTATGTTGGAAGGGCCTTGGGGCTGGCCTGGGGGTGAGTGGCCTCCTCTGTGGTTCCGGCGTCTGAATCCCCAAAGACTATACGGTAGCCCTAGAACCTTTGAGGCTACGCAGCCTTGAGTCAATCTGGTCCGAGAAGAGGCCAGACCCTTCAAATGGTAGGTCCTGCAGTGTGTTCCGAATCTCGGGAGGGATACCGGATACCTGCATCCAGGTGCTCCTCCTCTCATATGGGCCGCTGAGCCTGCAGCATCCAATGTGCCACTATCCTACCTTCCTCTGCTAGGGCACCACACTCTTATCCTGAGTCTGGGGGAGATGGTCCTTAAATTTCTCCATCGCCGACCACGTGTTGCAGACGTACCTACTAAGCATCGTCTGCTGACTGGCGATGCGCAGTTGCAGGCCGCCCATGACATAGGCCTTTCTCCCCAGCAAATCAAGCTTTCTGGGCTCCTTAGACTCGGGCGTGGGCCCTAGTAGTCTTTGGCGCTCTTTCTGCCCCGCAATCTGTGCCACCAATGAACCCAGAGGAGGATGAGTGAAGAGGTGCTCATGCCCTACCTGGGGGACAAAGTAGCACCTCTCCACCCCCTTCTGTGTGGGGGGCACTAGAGGCAAAGGTATGCCATAAGGTTTTGAATATCTTGTCCACCGTTTTATTAAGTGGTAGAACCCCCCTATCCGGGATGCTTGCCATGAGAAAATCCACCAGTGGATCTGACTCCTCCTGAACCTCCTCTGCCTGCACCCTCAAGTTGGCCACCAGCCTTCTAAGCAGGTCTTGGTGGACCTTGGAAATCCACAGACAGAAGCGGCAGAGCAGGATCCTCGTGAGGCAAGGAGGGTGATGACTCCCTGACCCCAGCTGTTCCTCTGGCCGTTCTGCCAGTTGTACGTGGCGTACGGCAGAAGGGGCACCCTGACCTGCCACAGACATCGCTGTCCAAGGCAGGGGGCGCGCCCCGCCCACTGGAGGTCTCACCGTGTCCTTACTGCAGGGTCGGGCTGACTCCCAAGTGGGGGCTCTCAGGAGAGGAGCACTTCCTGTGCACGATGCCACCCACACCGATCTGGACAGCGGCGGGCTCTGGGCCTGGTGGTAGGTCCAAGGGGTCCGGACCGGCCATAGAGACTGCAGCTGATACCGGGGTGGCAGCCAAGTCTGGCTGAGCAATGGGCTTCGGTGCCGAGCGGGAATGGAGCTGAGATCTGGACCCGTATGAGGAAGTCTTAGAAC
Source organism: Apalone spinifera (assembly GCA_030068395.1). Lineage (NCBI taxonomy): Eukaryota > Metazoa > Chordata > Testudines > Trionychidae > Apalone > Apalone spinifera. Next base: position 32,038,768 of record JANRFK010002932.1, on the reverse strand, counting down.
ACACCAACTCCACTTCTGAGTCTGAAGAATATCCGGACACCAACCATGGCAGTGCTGGTGACCGATGCGAGCGTCGGTGCTGGGCCATGGCCACAGGCTTTCCCCTGTGCCCCAGGCCCACTGCTGGCGGGGGCATCCACTGTGCCGTAGTCACAACAGGAAGCGACTGGACCAGAGGCACTGACACAGTGCCACAGGGACACCATAAGGCAGTACCGGAGACCCAGACAAACCCCACTCCTTCAGTCTCTGGTGCCGCCCCAAGTCCCAGTGCTCCTTGTACCAGTGCATTAGGTGTTGTGGTGCCAGAGCTCCCGGTGCAGAGGGGGTAGGCATGGGTGCCAGCAAAAGTCCCCGCAAGAGGTCCCGGTGCCAGTAACATCATCGATGCTGTCGCTGACGGTGCCGAGCCCAAATGGGTGCTCAGCACTGCTTGGGGCACCTCTGGCGGTGCCCGGGTCAGTGCCCGTGGTTCAAGTTGAGCCTACTAACACAGTGCCACGATCTCAGCATGCAGGGACAAAGTCAGCTTGATGAGCTCCCGTGCTGTGTCAAATGTCTCGGGGGTCAACCGTTGCCAGATTTCTTCAATTCCCGCCTATGGCACTGGACTCATCTTCCGCGTCCAACTCCGCTGGCACCTTGCTAGTCTCAGAGCCTCGTGGTGCATCGTCGAAGCCGAATGCCCCTCCTTAGGGCACACTTTGTGGCTGCGCCTTCCCAGAGATCTCCCCATGATCTCTTCCCCCTCCTCGGTGCTAGGGACTGAGAGAGGTCCCTCGAGAACTTCAAAGTGGCGGCCTGTCTGGTTGGGGCAGTCGACGTCTCCCGCACTAAGAACGGCGCGTTTCACGTAGACAGTGCTGGCTCCAGTGCCGGCAGTTGCAGAGTGGACTCCATGAGAAGGAGCTTGAGCCTAGAGTCTCTTTCTCGCTTTGTCCTTGGCTTGAAATTCTTGCAGACGTGGCAACTGTCTGTATGATGACCCTCGCACAGACACTTCCGGCAAGAGTCATGCGGGTCACCACAGGGCATGGGCTCATGATTTGAACCCCTGCGGCCGAGCATCCCCTTCCCAGCCAGGGAGAGGCCAAAGGGAGTAAAACTCCCTTCTCTTATCTAGACTATTAACACTATCTAAGGCTTCTAAGCGAACTACTCAGTAACTTGAAAAACAAAAGAACTACTATGTACACACACTAAGGGTTGAAACTAACCACGGAGTCAGCTGTCAGGGGCGGTAAGAAGGAACTTCCTGGCTGGCCCAATAGGTACTATTAAGGGAAAAAGCTCCAGAATCCGTGCACGCAGCACGCACATCCCTCATTGGAATGGACATGAGCAAGCAGTCAAAGAAGAAATGTTGTTCTTCGAGATGCGTTGCTCATGTACATTTCAAGTGGGTGGGTGTGCACTGCATGCACAGTCGTCAGTAGGTTTTTTCCCCTTTCAGTACCTGTAGATGAGCTGTGGAGACCCCAGGAATGGCACGGATATTGTGGTGTATATAGTCCACTGTCAACCCTTCCCCCACTTGGTTCCTTCTTCCGGAATTACTCCAACAGAGGGGAGGCAGGAGGATCTCAGAATGAGAGGTGTCGCTCACGTCCAAAGAGCAACTACAAAAAAAAGTAAGTAGCCACGTTTTCTTCTTCAATTGATTGCCCATGTCACTTCCAAGTAGGTGACTCATAAGCAGTTATCTGGTGAAGGGGATGGAAATCACCAATTTGCAGACTAAAGTACTGATCTTCTGAAGGCAGCAGCATCTCTTGCAGGTAAATGAATGGTGTAGTGAGATGTACAGATATGGCCTGAGGACAAAGTTGCTGCCCTGCAAATGTCTTGGATAGGGATATGGGCAAGAAATGCCGTGGAAGCGGCTTGCACTCGGGTAGAGTGAGCGGACAGCGGAGGGACTAGAACTTTCACAAGATCATAAGCAGCGCGTATACAAGCAGTAATCCACAAGGAGATCCTCTACAAGGTCACTGGAAGGCCTTTCATTCTGTCCACAACAGAAATGAAGAGTTGGGTTGATTTCCTGAATGGTTTAGTTCATGCCAAAGAGAAAACTAAGAGTGTGAAGGGAGAGGTCCTTCTGAGAGTCATGGGGTATGGATAAAACAAGGGTAGGAATATGTGAAAATGTGAGACCATCTTAGGCCGAAAAGCTGGGTGAGGCCAGAGATGTCCCTTGTCTTTATAGAAAACATTATACAGTGGCCTTGTTATCACTTAGAGCTCTGAGACTCTTCTGGCCAAAGTAATAGCCACTAAAAACGTTACCTTCCAGAACGTGTGAAGTAGAGAACGGGTCACTACAGGCTTGAAGAGTAGTCCCATTAATTTAGACAAAATGAGATTAAAGTCCCATTGCAGGACAGGTTGTCTCAAATGAGGATACAGTCTGTACAAGCCCCTCAGGAAATAACTTACTATCTGATCTGCAAATGTCGAGAACCCAGGTGAAAGGCTGAGATTGCTGCCAAGTGGACCTTTAATTGACGCTACCACTAGGCCCTGTTGTTTCAAGTGAAGAAGGGAGTCACTGGAACAGATGCTTGCAGAGGCTGTATATCTTCTGGCAGAGACCAGATGGAAAACCTCTTTCTTGGCAAGACATGTTGCCCACTTTCTGGTGCCTAAAACCTCTACAGAGCAAGCAAGTTCCAAACAATTCAAACATGAAGCATCCAGGCCATGAAGTGGAGAGACAGTAGGTTGGGATGCTGAAGTTGCCCATGGTCCTGGATGAGCAAGTCTGGGTTCATAGGCAGAGGCA
>JANRFK010002932.1:32016731-32035883 GCA_030068395.1 Apalone spinifera | reverse complement strand
ATGGGTACAAGTAAATAACATTTCCTTATTCACTTTCTCCACACCTGTCACAATTTTATAGACCTCTATCCTATCTCCCCTGAGTCTCCTCTTTTCTGTGCTGAAAAGTCCCAGTCTTTCTAATCTCTCTACCTATTGGACCCATTCCAAACCCCTCATCATTTTTGTTGCCCTTCTCTGAACCTTTTCCAATGCCAAGGTATCTTTTTTTGGGTCAGGTGACCACTTCTGCATGCAGTGTGCAAGATGTGGGCATACCATGATTTTATATAGAGGCAATACGATATTTGTCTTATTTTCTATTCCTTTTTAAACTATTCCAAATATTCTGTTTGCTTTTTTGACTCCTGGTGCACACTGACTGGATGTTTTCAGAGCACTATTCACAATGACTCCAAGATCTCTCTCTTGAGGAGTTATAGCCAAATTAGTCCTCATCATTTTATAATGCAGGGCTCAAAAAATAATGTAATCTACTCGCCTGTGGCAAGTAGATTACAACCCGGAAGAGCTGGCGCAGAGCAATCTGCGCATGCGCAGAACGCAGAACCGCACGGCTGGCAAGTGGGGCTCACCGCTGCTTGGCAAGCCCTGTTTATATGTATAGTTGGGATTTTTCCAATGTGCATTACTTTACATTTATCAACACTGAATTTCATTCACCATTTTGTTGCCCACCAATCACTTAGTTTTGTGAGATCTTTTTGAAGATCTTCAGTCTGCTTTGATCTATTATGAGCAGTTTAGTATCATCTGCAAATTTTGCCACCTCACTGTTTACCCCTTTCTTCAGATCATTTATTAACAGATATTAACACCTGCCTTTTCCTAGTAACTGGAGTTCCCTCCCCCAGAGAGGTAACCTCAGTGCAGGAGGATACCACATCATCTGGAAGGAGGGTCCCAACTCTGCTCCAGGTGAATGTTCTCCTTTCCTGAGCCTTTCACCCTGCTTAACAGCACAGGAGGTCTGTGCTGTCTGACTGGAGGTGTGACAGTTCCAGTGTCTCGGAAAGCCTCATACGTACCTCTCTGCCTCCCTTAGCTCCTCCAATTCAGCCACCCTGGCCTCCAAAGCCAGTACGTGATCTGAGGGCCAGGAGCTCCTTGCACTGAATGCACACATACGCCACTGTCCATAGGGCAGGCAATCATACATGCTCCATTAGGTTCAATAAACAGGATAGCCCCTCCTCTGCTGCTGGGCTTCTGCCTGCATTCTCTCCTACAGATAGATCGACAGGGTTGTTATTTAAATCTGATAGTTTTGGCTTTAGTTTAATTTAAAAGTTTTAAAGAATGCCAAGTGTACCTCACCCCCTTCCAACTTCCTCACAAAACTCCCTGGTAACCGCCCGTTAGCAAAGCTCCCTGGTCACTTACTAGCAGGCTTTATATAGCTCTGGCCTTCCTGACAGCTCCACTCCCTGGTTAAGGCTTGACCAATTAACAGAGGGTTCTAGATTTTAAATCCTTATTAAGAAGCTCACAGCTAACTACCAGCCTCAGCACATGGGCCTCCAAACAGCTCAGCACGTGGATCTCCAAACACACACACACACACACACACACAAAGTTCAGCACACAGTATCTTTCAGGCAACCAGCAAGTAACCCCCAAACAAACAAACACAAACACTAGACAGGCACGTACCCCAAGGGTCCCGTAATCACTCCTCCCCCACCTAGAGAACTCCTTCACAAAACTCCCCTGCTCACAAAGCTCACTTCTGGATAACGAAGTAACAATGTCGGGGTGGAGACCACACATGGCAGCAGGAGCAGCTGACCCTGTCTGCTAACTCGTTCTGAGCACCGGGCGGATCTATGAGGCGTCCAGGTGTATTTTGGGTGAATGCAGAACTTCCACACTTGAATCACTCCCTGACACAGGGGAGAAGAGTAAGCACCATCCAGTTTATGTAAAACATTGCTGTGGTGTTATCTGTCCCTACCGAAATTCACCTGCCCTGAAGATGAGTGCGGATTGTCTTGGGCAAAAATGTCACCCTTACTCTCTCAGAAATTATGTAAGCAACAGCACACAGCCACCACCTTGGGGAAACGATCCTCCAGAGAGACACCTCCATGTCCCTTTCAATCTGCCAGCTCCTCACTGCTGTTCAGGTGCCCTGTGTAAGGCTTCATGAGCCAGGGCTGCAAGGGGCATCACCTAGGATGACTATGGGCATTTCCACATCCCCCACGGTAATTTTCTGGTCTGGAAGCAAAGTGCCAGCATCCAACTCTACAGGCCACCGTTTCTGAACATGCGTGCATCGTGCACCTTTCCAGGCCCCCCCACGTCTGTGAAACACCCACAGTGACCCACAAGCACCTGAAGCACCATGGAGAAGTAACTTTGCTGAGCAAGGTGGGGGGCACTATAATGGGGATGTGTGGGAATAGCCTCCCAACTATTGACACCCCCCCCCCCCAGTTAGGAAAGCCCTTTTCAGCAAACCCAGCCTGTCACTGTCATCCACATTTCTCAGTCACAATCCTACCCATCAAAAGGCAATTTATTGCCCCACACACTTGCAGAAGCACTGCCCCAAGCATACAGCTGCCCACTCCAAACTGATTCACAGCTGAACAGTAGCAACCTGCGTGGCCAGCTCCCCCAAAGCAATGGCCACAAGCTTCTTTACTCAGAGAGCAGTTCTCATTTGGGTGTCCTTGTGATGCAGTTCAGGGGCCAGCGCATTACACAGTTCCAGGAAGGCTGCTTTACGCATCTGAATGTTCTGTAGCCACTGCTCTTGATCCCACACCTGTAAGACACTGCAATCCCACCACTCAGTGCTGGTTCCCTAGCCCAAAAGTAATAATTCACTGTGCATCTCTGGCCTGCCATAGCCCAATAATATAACAATTCATCATCCTGGAAATCCAAATATGAATCAGAACCAGAATCTAACGAGACATTGTCATCCACTAGTAGAGCCATAAGCAGGTATGCTGCAATACATGTCTTTTGCACACTGCTCACGATAAGGGCCAGAAGTCTGGGATCCAGATTCTCAACACAGATGTTCGAGTTGGTGAGAAAGTAAGCGGGAAACCCCGGGACGCCTGAGAACAAAAAAGATGGCTGACGACATTTTTCACTGTCCCAACATGCCTAGCACTATGTTGTGCTCTTCCACGGAGCTTATCAAGTAAAGGTGGGCACAGCACTGTGGGAAGCATACCCACAATGCTTTACTTTTTCTGTCGAAGAGGGAGCTTCAGATGTGGTCATGGAGCTGTCAACAGAAAAACCAGGCTGGCGAGTTTTCCATCTTGGCAATTTTTGCCTGTCAACAGCACTTTCGTCACCAAAACTTGCAAGTGTAGACACAGCCTAATGCACGTATATTAGGTCATGAGCTTTTGTGGGCAAAACCTACTTCATCAGACGACGGAGTGGAAATTACAAACTACATTTAACAGCAGAAGCAGTTACCTGTCAATTGCAGGACCATTGTTAATGACGCTAATTGTGTCCGGCCGCATGTCCCCCCATTCATAGCTTTTGATTTGTAAATGCGAATTCCAAAGGCAGGAGAAATTGCTTTTCCAATGCATTAGCCAGGTAATATCTTTATTCAGCGCAAGTTGATAGTATTAAATTTATAAGTGAATTCCAGTTCTTTTCACGTTGCAGTGCTGAAGTCTTTCCGAATGTTTCTCTCTCTGATACTGTAGTTTTTTACTGGGACTTGCAAGTATTTGCACACTCCATGCCGATGCTCATCTGCAACCCTAGGCATTCCTGTTCAGGTGGGCTGCCAAGGTGTGTTGCATGGTTTGAGGTCTGCTCGCCATGCCGGCCACACAGGAAATGAGATTCAGATTTTCCCAGGGCTTTTTCTGTTCACCTGGAGAGCAGGAGAGTTAAAAGTTGTGGCCAGACCAGTCATCACAGGGCACTCTGGGACACCTCCTGGAGGTAACTTTCACAGCGCTGCATCTGCACTGCCATGAAGTCGCCCATGCAAGGTCGAATTTAGCACTCTTTGTGAAAAGCAGGAGTACCAAAATAGATTTTCACAGCCTTAAAGTCCACAGAATGGGCTTGGTGGTGTGAACTCATTGTTTAGAAATTCAACCTAACACGATTAAGTTCGACCTAAACTCCAAGCATAGACAGACATGAGAAATAATTCTTCCACTTTACTCTGCACTAACTAAGCCTCAGCTGTAGTATTGTGTCCAGTTCTGGACACATTTCAGGAAAGATGAGGAAAATCGGAGAAGGTCCAGAGAAGAGCAACATTTTTATTACTCACCTCTCGAGCGTCTCTAGAAAACATGACCTATTGAAAGAATTGGGTTTGTTTAGCCTGGAAAAGAGAAGACAGAGAGGACATAGCAGTTTTCAAGTACATAAAAGGAGAAGAAGAAAAAATTAGGGTTAGAGTCAAGATAAGTAGTAATGGGCTTAAATTGCAGCTAGGTTGGACGTTAGAAAAAGCTTGGTAACTTGCCTAGGGAGTGTATGGAATCCCCACCAGCTGTTTGTTCAGCCAAGCCTTGTAAGTGACACTGACAGGGATATTTCAAGCGATCACTCTGAGGCAGCTGCGTGGAGTGTCACCAATCCTCAGCAATAGAGCAAATCCTCCTGCTTCTCTGCTGGGTAAGAGAAAAGCCTACTTCTGGGTCTGCAGAAAGCTCCCATGCCCAGGAGTGAAGGGGGCTTTCCCCCACTGTCCCAGACAGTGCCGCCTTTCGTAGAGTATCGCCACAGACTACCATAGGAGACACAACAGGCTTTGCTCAGCCAGTGGCAGTCCTCTGAGCCTGGCTGCCAGATCTTAGCAGCTCTTCAGAGCTGTAAGCAGTTTCATCCGAAGGAGGAGGATACAGGCCAGGCACCAAAAGATGACTGAGCCCTTCGTAAGTGTCCATGTCTTTATTGGATTGGAAGAGGTCTTCACACTCCTCAGGCTGTCCTGAAGAGCACAGAAGCCTCCCAGAGCAGAAGGTGCAGTTATTTTTACTAAATGTCTATTGCTGGCGTGGCAAATAATCCCCACCCGTGAATGGTGGGTGCACAGGGCAGAGAACAGGTTACAGGTACCTCATTTGAGTTTTCATTCCCTTTGACGTCACCTCCCCTCCCTTAGAGATCCCAAGCCCTTCCCCAGTGCTACCGGATCACAATTCCTCCTCTTACTCCATACTGGTGCCTGTCTAATGACCTCCAGTCCCTCAGAACAATGAACAAATCAAACAGCTGCTTGCCTAGATTATCTCCTCCTCTTGCCTACCAGAGTGGGCTGTGTATAGCAGGGCTGCTTGCTGCATTTACCTTGCCTTGCACGCTACCCAGGCTGGGTCCAGAAAACTCACCATGCATCCAACTGCAGCCAGACTCTGAAGGGCAATAGGAGCTTCAACACTGTGGCTGCAAGATCCTGGTGTAATGCAGATGCTACTGTCCTGCCTCCGACCCCAGTCTCTGCCCTGGCCAGAGGTGGGTTCTCTGCAGGGAGGGGAGTTTATCCTGGATGGTGGAGCTACACAGGCGTCAACAACATTCACATTTAAGCCATGTTAAATGTTGTCTCTTGTTCTCAGCCCAACACAGATCTAGCCCAACATTCCCCAAGTCCAGTGAGCTGAACCAGCTGCTTCTGAGGAAGGCAAAACCATCCCAGCTAAGCACCGATTTCTCACTGTACCTTTATGCCACGCCCACCCCTCTGGTATCAGGGAGCCTCAGCCATCAGCCTGAGATTTTAAGGGGCAGATGATGCTTCTCCCAAACACAGCACTACACTCGCAGGGCCAGGGAGCTGTTGAACGTACAGAACCCTTTCCCTGTACCCCCCACTGGAAGGAAGCAAGTTCCCCTATTCCTTGCCCATGATTCCAAGGGAAGCGAGGGCACCACACCCTACATTCTCAGGCTGGCAGGAGAAATGTACTCTCCATAGGTCCGGTCCAGTCTCAAACCCTTCCCCTTCTGCAGAACAAAGCCATGACATGAACCCAGTGTCATTTTATTGCTCTTTCTGCCCAGTAAGGCACCCTAGAGCCAAGCCAGAGGTGGCAAGGCACATTCGCAATATCAAGATGCAACTTCTCATTGTCCCAGGAAACACAGCCAGGGAGGCAGTGCTGCAACCGCCAGAGAAGACATGCAAGTCAAACTTGGAATTTGCAAAGTTCTTCCAGGCTGGAAAAGCTCCTCCCTCGAACGCCAACGCCATCGCTTTCCCCGTGGTCAGGAAACGGCCAGACGCACCGACAAGTCAGCTGTTCGAGACCCCAGCCACACCACGTGGGGGCCCAGAAGCATTAAAGTTCACTCTGTGTGAAGTCCTTAATTTTGTTCATGTTGTGATCCACTGCATCCGTGAGAAACTGAACCCAGCCTTCCTCCGATAGGGGGCACACGTGGCTTGCCCTGTAGAAAGGGGGGACATTAGAACAACTTTGCGGTACTGTAAAACTAAGCACCTCCAGACAGGAGTGCCAGCTTCCACAGGATTATGTCATGAATTGCTAGACTACCACAGAGTTACAAAGGAAAGGTCTCGGCAGCCTCCCAGTGCCCTTGTCTGGGAGGGAGCTGTGTACACTCCCTGCCCACCCTCACCAAAGACTGGTGGGACAACAGTGAAATGCACACCCACCCTTTGCCTCACCATTCTGTCAGGGAACATTCTTTGTTCTGTGCTGGTCTGCATGTGTGGTGTGGGAAGAGCGTAGGAGAGACAATCTCCTCTGGCCTCACCCAGGCTAGGTCTACACTGCAGGCTTTTGCCGGCAGAGAGTATGCTAACAAAGCATGTAGTTGGTAGTTGTGGGAGGTGATGCTTGCAGGCAGGAGCAGCACACCAAGACTCCTGTCGTCGTCGTCGTCCCCCCACACACGGGGGAAGAGGGGCCACACTGGCCGCTCCCAAGAACGGGCCGACAGGGTGGGGCCAGAGCAAGTAGGAAGCCTGCCAAGTGCAGACTGATCGACTGAGACACTCCTCAGGATCGACCGGTTATCGTTATCGTCCAACTCGACTAGATGATCACAATGGCCCCTTCTGGCCCTCCACTCAATGGAGCTCCCATATTACCCCTCCCCACAACTGTCAGGCCCTTTGCTGCCAACAGGGAAACCCCAAAGATACACGTTTCCTCTCCACAAGCCTCTGGGGAGCCCAGGCTGAGTCACCTCTGGCAGCGCTCCTCCATAGTGTCCAGAGGGCAACTTTTTGGGTAGGGAAAGCGCCCCCTCTCTCCCCCACCCCCACAGGCCACACTCACTTTGTGATTTCTAGGACCTTCTTTAGCACAGAGGCCAGTTTGGCAGCCTAGAGGGAAGCAAAAGGAAAAACATTTGAGCTAATGTGGCAAGCACAGCCCCAGCAGTGTCGTGGGAAACTGAGGACACGGCAGGAATCCACTATCATCAGAGGCACCCTATCATAGCTGGGGAGTGGACGATGGGAGGAGACACCTTGTACCAAGCATGGGAGGTGACCCTGAAAGCTCTGTGCTGCCAGCGTCAGGTCTCTGTGCCCTGGACTTCAGCAGCCCCAAACACCTCTGGGTCACACAACTATGACAAGATAGCAGTGCCAGCACAGGTCACATACCCTCTTCTTCCTGGTGGACTTACGACCCTGGGGAAGAAGGAACAGCAGAGACAAGCTTGCTCAGACCTAACAGAACACACGCAGTCTTTGTGCCCAATAACTACCTGTCCCGAGAGATGCTAGTCCCACTTCTATTTCCTCTACTGCCAGCAGGAGCCAGGCTGATGCCCCCTGCTTGAGAGCTGGAGAGCGGCACATACTTACGTTGAGTCGCACAGCCAGCTGGGTCACGGGCGGATACATGCTCAGCGCCAGCTCATCAATGCTAAGGAAGAACACAGAGGTTGCTGTATGAGCAGGGCAGCCTAGCAGTCAGCCCAGCCAGTGGACAGGCAAAGGCAATCATGTTAACTGTGCGACTGAGTCACAATATACGGAACGCAACAGGAAACCAGCATCAGCTGTATCTAACAGGTACAGTCGCACATCTGTCCCACTCCTCAGTGACTACACATCCCCCATCACAGCTACCCTGGGCCTGTCAATGCCCCTCTCCTACAGGCTCTCCCACAGCACCACTCACACAAGGGCCCTACCCCTCTCGTGAGTGCAGAGGGAAACCCCTGCAAATGCAGTTCCACAGGAGCACAGACAGCATGGAGGGGGCAAGGGACAGACTCACCTTGGGCTGATCTCATTGGTAATGTCTGCAAGATCATCTAGCTGAGCCACCTGTTCTGAAGTGTCCGCTTTGCCATGAACCTTCACTGCACCCAAGAGCTTCTTCAGGCAGGCTTTGGAGGCCTTCATGAGTCCCATGCAGGGGCCAAGTAGCTTCCGATCAGCCTCAGACCAATAAGTGTCCCTGTTGCCCCGAGAGCCCAGTTCCTCATCCTCCATGATGTCACCAAAGGGGTCCTGATCTTCCCCCTGAGCCTTAAACACAGGTTTGGCAATCAAGAGCCCACCACCTGTTCCCACAGTGCCCCTGAGGCAAACAGTACTTGGAGCCAGCTTACATACTTTGCCACGTTGCCCTAGAATGTCTTCAGGGCAGATGGATTGACACATGATTTTTTTAAGCCAGTTTCCGAAGCAGAAAAGATCTCAATTCCTCAGGCACATCCAAACCACTGATCAGCAAGTGCCTTGCAGGCAGCCGCTGCTCCAACCCCACACCAGCAAACTAAGCCGTGTTAAGACAACACAAGGCCCTGGCTTCGCCCAAGTCACATATTAAATAGTGGAACTAGATTGAGGTTTCAACACTCAACAAGGTCCATGCACTGTACGAGACTGGTTTGAGTCAGAAACCAGATACAGGAGCCATGAGAGGGACAGGTGACCAAAGCCCACTGGGAGACGGGTCAGAAACGGGAGGGAGCATGGGCTATAACAGAGGTAAAGGAGGGGAAAAAAATCAAATCAATATCTTAGCTGTCTGTATAGAAATGCAGGAAGTACGGGGTATACACAGAAAGACCTTGAAGTGCTAGTAAATAAATACCATTATGACATAGTTGGGATCACAGAGACTTGGTGGAATAACACATGATTGGAACAGTGGCATAGAAGGGTACAGCTTGCTAAGGGAGGCGGTGTTGCCTTATATATCAACAATGTATACACTGGGACTGAGATGGAGACGAATGTAGGACACAGTCTTGTCGAGAGTCTCTGGATTAGCTTAAAAGGGGTAAAAAACCCAAGGGTGATGTCATGCTAGGAGTCCACTACAGACCACCTACCCAGGTAGAAGAGGCTTTTGTTAAACTACTAACAAAATCATCCAAAGCGCAGGATTTGGTGGTAATGGGGGACTTCAACTATCCAGACATTTGTTGGGAAACTAACAGCAGGGCACAGATTATCCAACAAGTTCTTGGACTGCATTGGAGAATTTTTTTATTTCAGGAGGTTGAGAAAGCTCCTGGGGGAAGCTGTTCTACATTTAATTTTAACAAATAGGGAAGAACAGGTTGAGAATTTGAAAGTGGAAGGGAGCTTAGGTGAAAGTGACCATGAAATCATAGAGTACATGATTCTAAAGAATGGTAGAAGGGAGAACAGCAAAATGGAGACAATGGATTTCAGCAGATTTTAGTAACCTCAGAGAGCTGGTGGGTAAGATCCCATGGGAAACAAGTCTAAAAGGAAAAACAATTCAAGACAGTTGGCAATTTTTTTAAAGGGACATCATTAAGGGCCCAAAAGCAAGCAAACACAGGAAGGACAGAAAGTATGGCAGGACCGCCCTGGCTTAATCTGAAAATGTTACATCATACAACTCCTTTTTATTTTTAGATAAAAAGTGGAAATTAGGTCAAAGTATAAAGAATGAATGTAAGCAAATAACGAAAGTACGTAGGGGCAAAATTAGAAAGGCGAAGACACAAAATGAGTTCAATCGAGCTAGGGACATAAAGGGTAATAAGAAAATAGTCTACAAAAATATTAGAAGAGGAAGACCAAGGTCAGGGTAGGCCCATTGCTCAATCAAGAGGGAGAAACAATAACAATAAATGTGGAAATGACAAAGATGCTTAATGACTTCTTTGTTTTGGTTTTCACCAAGATTGGTGATGACTGGATGCCTAACATAGTGAATGCTAGTGGAAACGAGGTAGGTTTAGAAGTTATAGTAGGAAAAGAAAAAGTTAAAAATTACTTAGAGAAGTTACATGTCTTCACATCACAAGGGCCTGATGAAATGCATCCTAGAATATTCAAGGAAATGACAGAGGAGGTATCTGAGCCATTAGCGATCATCTTTGAAAAGTCATGGAACTCAGGAGAGATTCAAGAAGACTGGGAAAGGGCCAATACAGCGCCCATCTCTACTAAAGGAAATAACAACCCTGGCAACTACAGATCAGTCAGCTTAACTTCTGTGCTAGGGAAGAGAATGGAGCAAATAATCAAGGAATTTCTCTACAAACATCATAGATTTGAAAAGAACAAATACCACCAAGCTGAGATGGGTTGCCAACAGTGTTCCCTCGAAGGTGCGCGTCTGCACGGCCACACAAAAAATTCTAATCCCACCCCCCTCCTTCACATAGTTGTGCAGCAGCGCTCACCTTGCTCTAGATATGGAAGGTGAGTGGCATGGCTGCTCCCACGGCTGGAGCCGCATGGCAGCCGCCGCCAGGGCTTGGGGCCACGGACTAGTGGGTGGCTGCTGCCAAGGGTTGAGGCAGCGGCTGCATGGCTGGCAGGCGGCTGGGCCGGGGCTGTGTGGCTCAAACACTGGGGTGAAGGTAGGAGGGTAGAAAAGACGACTCAGATAATGTAAGAGCAAAATCAACATTTCTTCAGTCTTGAGTGGGACTGATTCTGCTCTCACGCAGCTGTAAATCAGCAAAAGTGAGAAAACAGGTATGTGAATAAATGTTTACACTTCTTTTAAAAAAAGAACAGATGAACACAAAATAACCTTTTGGGAGCTGTTTTACTACAGCTCTAGTTTTGGAGCTTACTCTGTAAATTTATATTCTTATGCATTAGAAATGGAATCAGTTTTGTACAGCCCTTGAAGACTAAAATGTAGTGTTTTTACAGCTGTTGGTGGTATGCTTAATGTACTTGATATTAGACTTCATTCTCCCATACTTGTACTCAAATGAATCTTTAAAAATGGAAAGAGAGATTTGTGGTAGTAATCAGCAGCACTGGAATATGGAAAATCTTAACATTCTTCAATATTGCACAAAGCAAAGGTTCGTGTAAAACAAACACATCTCTGTGTTACTCAGCTTTAAAAAGCATGTTGAGTGAGGGTTAAAGTTGTCTCATTTTGAACCAGAAACGAGAAGCTGCTGGTTGTGCTAATAGTAACAATAAAGCACAGGTCAGAGCAATGCTGTGCAACTCTTCCTTTGTATTCTTCCTTGAAACATTCTTCATCTGAAATTATTACTTGCTTGGAGCTCTCTGTGAAACTACTGATAGTGACATTTTTACTACTAAATGCAACTAAAACTGTTGTCAGATGCACTCTTCATCTCCCAGTACTGACTGGTACAAACATTATTTACCAGCTTAGCATAAGCTTCTTGTGATTTTGCCATAAATTACGTGTCATTAATAGTACCCATTTCTGGTTACTCTTCCCAATACAGTCCACAAGACATATTCCACTTTCCTCTATAGCTATAGTAAGTAAAAGAAATCCAGTATTACGATAGTATAATTGAGAGTCTGCATGTTCCTGTGGAAGACCCAACGAATTAACTCTAGATGCACACTGATAATAAATAGTTCTCCCTAGCTGGTGATCTACCTGGCTAGGACACTGTTGTACTAGTGTCTTTAACTATACACTGAAGACATTTGTCTAAATATCAAGCATGAACTGGCCCAATGACAGCTCAGGTACATGTGATTATTATCTGCAATTTTCAGGCTGCTGCGGCTGAGTCGTCTGTCAGCAGGCCTGGCCAAGTCTACATTGGCCACGGAACGACAAAACCTAAGTCCTTCAGAGGTGTTACCCCTCACCTCCCAAGACAAAACTTTTGCAGTGGCAAGTACCAGTGTGATCAGGATCTGCTCTCCTGATGACACTGTGAATGTCACTCATTTGGGGGTGGCATTATTTTGTCAGCAAGAATTGATAAACAGCAGCTGCACTGCCTGACTTTTAGTGGCATGCACGTGTTGCCACCAATCCCAGGAGCTATTGCCCTGCCAGGCCTGTCAAGGGGAAGAGGGAGGGGAAGGGAAAAGAGGGCAGATTCCTGGGGGGGACTCAGTGATTCTAAAGGGCCTGGGGCTATGAGGGAAGACTGAAATAATTGGGCTTGTTTAAGTTTAGAAGAGAGAAGACCGAGAGGGGATATGATCGTGGTTTTCAAGTATCTAAAAGGGTGTCACAGGGAGGAGGAAGAAAAATTATTTTCCTTGGTCTCTGAGGATAGAACAAGAAGCAATGGGCTTAAATTGTAGCAAGGGAGGTTTAGGTTGGACATTAGGAAAAACTTCCTACCGGTCAGGATGGTTAAACACTGGAATAAGTTGCCTAGGAAGGTTATGGAATCTCCATCACAGGAGATATTTAAGAGCAGGTTAGACAGACATTCATCAGGGATGATCTAGACAGAGCTTGGTCCTGCCATGAGGGCAGGGAACTGGATTTGATGACTCTGAGGTCCCTTTCAGTCCTAGTAGTCTATGAACCTATGACAATCTGGATAATGTCACAGATTTCCTGGCTCTGTGCTACGCCCCATCTTTTAAACAGTCCCTGGTGGGTACTCCTTCGTCATGCCAGACCCTCAGGGGGTCCTTCCTGTCCACAAGGATAGGCCACAGAGCCTCAATACCTTATGCTCCCAGCTTCAATACCTTCAAACTTAGCCTTTGGGCTCCAGCACTCCAAAGACCCACTTTGTCAGATGCATGTAGAGGAAATTTCAAGAGGCAGGTTTAAATATGCAGGCAAGAATCAGGCTACAGATAAGGAGGTAAATTCAATCAGGGAGGAGGCCCACTTCTAGCAGCTGATCTGGAGGTGTGAATACCAAGAGAGGAGAAGCTGCTTTTGTAATTAGCGAGCCATTCACAGTCTTTGTTTAATCCTGAGCTGATGGTGTCAAATTTGCAGATGAACTGCAGCTCAGCAGTTTCTCTCTGAAGTCTGGTCCTGAAGTTTTTTTGCTGCAGGATGGCTACCTTTAAATCTGCTAGTGTGTGTCCAGGGAGATTGAAGTGTTCTCCTACAGGTTTTTGTATATTGCCATTCCTAATATTCAGAGATCTGTGCACTAGACCAGTATTTGCAGGGACCCCCAGCAGCCTTTTCAAAGGAGCTTTTACTCAACTGAAGCACAGCACCAGGAAATCCCTAGATTACACAGACAAGCAGAAGTGAAGACCTACTCCGCTCTGGATGAAGACCTCTACCGTTATCTCTCTCAGAGTCCTAAGTGAGAGCTCCTGTATCCCTCCCAAGCCAGCTCTTATCCTAATCTCGTCACCTCTGTCTGCAGAACCACCCTCAGGCTGCTGGAAAGGTTGCCCATGGATGGGTGTCAAGTCCCCAGCCTTTGGGGTTCCCATTTTCTTCCCGATCCTCCACTGATATGAGTCTTTAATGAGCCAGCCACACCATTCTAGACACTTAGGTGACACGCATATCCCCTTTGTTCTAAGAGCATTCTAACCCTGTGTCATACGCTATATAATGATCAACAATCAAGCCAGTAATTGCAGTGACTATCAGTCATAAAAATAGCAAAACTCCCATAGTAGGAAACCACATCTCGGTTGCATTACGTCACTGCAGGAAATTCCCTAGCAATGGGCTCCATCCCCCGCCAAAATAAAGGGACCTCCTCACCTGCTCCATCTCTTCCAGTGCATCCCTGACCACACCCAGATAGATGGTCATGGCTGACAAGACTGCTGCCTGGTTATCTGCACACAGAGGTCAGAGAGAGAAGCACGAAAGGAGACTGTACGGCTCTTACAGATCTTACCCACCACACTCCCCTAGACTCCCCCAGGTTGCATCAGTCCCCTTCAGAGAATTACCAGGTCACCATGCAGGTCACCCCACCTGGCTCCTCAGCATGGAATGGTACCACTTCTGCTGCAGGGCCCGGTTCCAAGAAAGCAGCTGCGGCACTCCCTTACAGGAGGGGCAAGTGCTGTCAAGCCCACATCCCCAACTCCAGTTGAGAGTGCAGGACTCTGCTGTCTTTGTATCTGTGTCACTCACCTCGTGGAAGGTGGGAAATCTGCTCACATGCCTCCCATATGCTGCCAGTGGATATTAGCTGCTCCTGAGACAAACTGAAAAAGAGAGAGACCCTCAGGGTGCTGGGAACTGTAAACATTGACAAGGGGATATGTAGATTGCACAAGCTACCCACCATCTTCACAACACTCCGTCCTCTCCCAGGCCTTCCCTTCCTGCCCATGCAGACCTACATTCAGCCCTTGGTGCCCAGTCGGTTATTGTTTGGGGATGAGAGCACGTGTATGGGGCTTTCGTTTTCTTTTCCCAGCTTATTTAACCTTGCGGCATTTAATGGAAGCCTGATGGATCAGTATTACCTCGACAGTTGAGTACTGAGAATCACGTCCGTAAGTTGAATCATTCCTTCCACTACCCCGACAGTGGCATCTCGCACCATCTTCCGCAGAGTAATACCTAGATGCGATTGAGCAAGGAATGATGCAGCCTGATACTACCACAGTGAAACAGCCCCCCTCCCCCGTTTCAAACACAGAAAGTCCAACACGCATCTGCTCTTCCTCTCTCAACTCCCTTACCCCCCACATCTGTGCCTTCTGTACAAAGCCCGCTCAGGGTAAGCACATGTGCCTCCGAAATGAATCTTTTGTTCACCTACCCTCACTCTCCTATAGCACTTTGCACAAGGATCTCAACACACTTGATAAACATGAATTAAGATTCACTGCTCCCTACATTGGCCCCGTTTATAGATGGGGAGAGAGAGACAAGATTGACTTACTCAAAACCACACTGCAAGTCTGTAACAGAGCTGAGAATGGGAGTGGCCTTGCCTCCGGCTCTACCTATTGAAACTTGGCCCTAAGGAATGTCAACTTTCCTTTCTGAAGGGAAGAAGAATTGGCACAAACTTGCTCTCACTGCCTCACCTTGGTCCTTGGGAAGCCAGTAATATGCAGTGGCAGCTGCTAAGACAGCATTCTGGATTCCTTCACTCAGTTTCTGACAGTCCTGAAAACAGTGAACAAAGAGGATCAGGAATGAGAGAGGTGCAGCTGCAAACCCATTAACATCCCCCAGCTCCATCTAAAGGCAGATCACTGTCTTATACTCTGTTGCTCTCAGGTGGAGATTCTGCTAATGGGTGCAGGAGAGTCAAAAAGGCTGCTGGCAACAACGGGAGAAGGTGGTGAAGGACCAGAGTCCAATACACTTAGAATTGTTTGAAATGTAACAACAGAGTAAGGCCCAGTCTGGAGCTCAGCTGCCTAATGCCACGCCATACTCTAGTGCTGCATCCGACAAAATGGTTTTTACCCACAAAATCTTATGCCCAAGTAAATCCGTTGAGTCTTGTGGCACCTTAAAAATTCTCGTCGTTTTGCCCATACTCTGGGCATCAGAGAGCCTTCTTCCTACCTCAAGAGTCTCACATTTTGGTAACCTGGTGGTATCAGGCTAGCAGGGAGGAACTCATGCTACTGCCCTGAACTACATGGCTCTTTTCCCATAAAAACCTGGGTTGAAACCTTCAAAGGCCAATGAACAGCTCTGACAACTCCCTATGCAACCAGACTGGGTTGCATGCCATCCTGAAGAAGAGTGAAAGGGTGGGATTACATCCCACAAACATCAGTGAGAAGAACCATTGTTTTACTTCTAACCCAAACTTTGCTCCAGTTCAGGGGAACAAGCCACACAAAGGGACCGCAACATGGGAGAAACCTTGAGATCCTCCTTGATGCAGGGCATGTAACCCACCTCTGAAGAAGGCAACGGAGGCCTTGAGAATGCCAGACTCAACTTCGTAGCTTCCTGGGATGTTGCTTTGAATGTCTGACCTAAGAAACAATTCAATGGAGTCAGGCCATTAGGAAGGGTTTCAGGAAAATGGAGAGATACCAGGACAGACAGTCATACAGCTCCTTTTCCTCCATCTGTCCCACCTGCTAGATAAAGCCTCCATCTGTTCCCAGTTCAGAAACTCAGTTCAAGGAAAGAGATGGAAGCAATTCAGAGGAGCACAAGCTGCTGAACTGATCAGATACAGGCCCAGTGAGCCCAAGCCCCTGGCTGCAATGGGACCAGCTGCTTGACAGGGAAGAGCAAAAAACTCTGTAATATTTGTAAACAAAGTTATGAAATTAAAGAAAATTACATATTTGCTAATAAGAAAACAACCTACTCAGAAAAAAACCCTAAAGACTGAAAGTAATAAGCTATAAGACTACAATGTAAAATGTATATCTATATATTGTTCAAAAACATAGTTAATAGAATAAAAAACTGCAATAATATGACAAAAATGCCTTAGAAAAAACAAGCATAAACCTCTCCACTGTTCTGTTGGTAAGCAAGAAGGGGAGGAGGAAACAAGAAAGGAAAATCATGGAGGAAGGAATGCATCAATGTTAAACTGCTTCAGCAAATTAGCTGAAAGGTATGAAGCTGAGGTAGGGAACCTAAGGCCCAGAGGCCGGATCTGACCCCCCAAGGCTTGGGGCTTCTCCCAACATTAGGGAGCCACCTGCAAGCTGCCTTCTCCCTCCCAGCACGGCTGGAGCACCAGCGTCAACTCCCCACTGGGGGGGGGGGAGCCCCGAGCCTCGTGGGCAGGAGTAAAGCAAGCCGGATCCCGGATCTGACCCACAGGTTGTGCCTGGTGGGGGGTGGAAGTAGCTCCTGCACTCTCCTTCTGCCCAGACCTCCCATATGTACTTCGTTCCTGCACCCTACCTCCCATCCAGCCCTCCCACCCTGACCCTGCTCCTGCACCGACCCACCTACCAGCCCCCACACTTCAAGCCTGCTTCCCAGCAGCCCCCCTACACACACATTTGTTTTTTGCAGGTAAGTGGCCCTTGACCCAAAAAAGGGTCCCCACCCCAGTATAAAGAGAGCTATGAATCTGAAGGTTCTTTACCAGATCTGATCCAATAATGCTGAGGAAAACCAGGTTAAGAGGACTATTCTCTAATCTAGCCTCTCTCTGAGTTAATCCATCCTAAATTTATGGACATGTGTTGCTGTATTGGATGTCACAAACTACTTATTATTTAGACTTTTCTAAAGCATTTAAAACAATTTTGTAGATACCATTTGGCCTTCAGACTTAATAAAAGATTATTTGGTTAATGTCTGATGATGCCCTGTAATATTAATATTCATAAATACCAAAAATTTTAAAAAGTCTCTTCGGTTTTAAATATAATGCCTTTATTATCAAACATCCCTAATTCACCTTCTCACAGCCATTTGTTGCTTGGAATACATTTATCGTGTTTGCCCCTCCCCCCATCATTTATCTCCAAAACTAAACAGTCCTAGTACTTTAATTCTCTTCAAATAGCGCACTCTCTACAGGCCAGTCTTGCCTCCCGTCTCTGAATTCCCTCTATTGCTCCTACACTCTTTAGCGACAGGGTGCCTAGCACAGACACAGTGTTGCTGCTGCTGAGGGGGCACCACTATGTTCAGTGTCCTATTTGCTATGCCGTCCCATGCATCGGAACGCTCTGACCAGTGAGACATGGCGTACAAAGGAATGCTTCACTGTCCAAAACAAGGTGCACATCTTTTTCCTGACTAACCGCAGTTCATTTGAAACCTGATTTATTTTTCTTCCAAGGCATAACCTTGCCTAACACTAACTTTTTCTTGTTACTATACTATGGATCACTCAGTGTTACCCAATCACTTACCTTAGTTAGATCCTTATGAAGTCCCTGAAAGACTTCTCTGATTTTGCCTCATCTACAAAATTTGCCACTTCACTGGTCATTTCCATTTTCAGATCATTAACAAAAAGAAAGCACCTATCACTGTCAGTATAGAGACCCACAGGGCACCCTTTGCTAGACTGGTCCCTTAGCCAGTGTTCAATCCATGACAGCACTTTCCCTCTCACTCTATGAATTTCGGCAAAAGATTTTCAAAGATGTAACTTATCTGCTGATTCTCATTTTTCTGTACAGAAATTGTTCTATGTTGATTCTGCTAAGTAAAGAAACTAAATACTTTTCAATTTTTTATTTATAGTTCAAGCTCTTAACCAAATTCTGAAATAAGGCTCACTGGTCTGCAACTCACAGGATCACCATAGGTCCTCCTTAAAAAGGGATACCATTTTTATTGTTTTTAGTAATAGTTCAGCTAAATCCTGGTAAATCTGTTCTCAGCTCTTGAATGTATGATGCTTTGTAATCTGTTGCTTTTTAATTTAGGTATTTAGTCCAGCACCTCCTGGTTTGGGTTGATTTAGTTGGGATCGGTCCTGCTTTGGGCAGGGGGCTGGACTTGATGACCTCCTGAGGTCTCTTCCAGCTCTATGATCATCCTCTGACAGGTTCATATCCATTAACTGAAAAAGCAATGAAGTGGCTTCCCCAATCACTGGACTGAATTTAGCAAACCTCAAAAGTGCTGCCATAAATTCAACTTGCAAATTTCTCCAAGAGTGAACATGTTAAGACTCCCATGACGTTTTTTAATCTTGCAATCTGATACTGAGGGCAGGGCTCGTAAAACCTTTGGAAGCTGTTCTGAGGGAAATCGTTTGCACCTGGGGGCCAAGTACCAGCACAACATGGGGTCCCCGGTGTGGTCCCGGGCCGACCAACAGAAGCTCCTGGGCGGTTTATTTTCCACACTGATCCCATTAGCGCACCACTCTTCGGCCGGACTCCTCCACTGCAGCCCGGGGCGTGGGGGCTGGGGAGTCCTGGGCCCGGCTACCGAGCCCGGAGGGACCCGCCCACCACACCAGGCCCTTACCCAGAGTGTCCCAGAAGCGCTGCTGCTCGAAGGCCTCACTGCTCTCCCGCGACTCCCCGTCTGTAAAGACACCAGCGTGGCGCTCAGAAAGGGCCGTCCCCCGGATCTCCCCCCTCCCCGGATCCCCCCGGGGCCACCGCCGCGTCCCCCG
>JANRFK010002932.1:31982279-32000817 GCA_030068395.1 Apalone spinifera | reverse complement strand
CATTTGCATAGCTTTGGCGCAAAAGCGCGCCAATGTAGACGTAGCCTTACAGGTGCTGCCTGCATCTTATTTAATGTAATCTGAAGGTGAGATGTATTCTCATAACACTTTTGTAACTGGCTGTAATGGGCTCCACCCTTCTTATGCATCCCTTGGTGGTTAAGGGGAGTCTTGTAGTCTCTCTGCCCAGCTGTCTGCAGGAGAGGAAGTGTCCAGTGCATGGCCTGGGACCAGACTTCTTGCACCCTGTTGTGGCTCCTGCGGGTTAGGGGGGAGCCAGGCCTGCTCACTCCTCTGGGTCCCAGCCCAGGGATCCTGTAAGTAGCAGTTACCTGCTGAGTCTCAAAGAGGCTGGTTGATGTCACGTTCCCCCAGCTACTTCCCCAGGAAGCTGCTCTGTCCAGCCCTTTCTCTTGGACCTTGTAGTCAAGTCCTCCCTGTCCAAGGTTCTACAAAGTGTTGCCGTTGTCTTACTGGCTAGTCTTCAGCTGTTGGACCTGGTTCTGACCAAGTCTGAAGTCCTGCTCCAACTCGGAGCTGTCCAGAGTTACCCTGAGCGTCCACAGGTACAGCTGCTCGCAGCTCCCAGTTGCTCATGGTTCACCATTCACAGCCAATGGGAGTTATGGGATGCAGTGGCCCAGCCTGTACTGTATCCCCCAGTTCCCACTGGCTGGGCACAGCGAACCACGGCCAATGGGAGCTGGAAGAAGCTATACCCACGCTCACTCAAGTAAATAAAGCACCTGGTATCCCACTAGGGGCTAGGTCCAGCCAACCACATCCAGCCCACCCACTTACTGCCCACCTCTCTTTTAGGCTCTAAATAGGGATGGGGCACCTAAGGCCTGAGGACTGGATGCAGCCCCCCCCGGCTTGGGGTTCCCCCCAGCATTAGGGAGCCCACACTGGTGCTCCAGCTGCCTGCCAACCTCCCTTGGAGCTGGAGCCCACAAAACCTACTAGCCTGAGCCCCTATAGACTCTAGTGTGTAAGGGGAATGGGGGGAGTGTCTTTCTCCTCCTCAGTCAGGGCTCACAGCAGTGAGGGTTTTTGCTTCTCACTTGTGTGCTGCCCCCAACAGATTTCTGTGGCTCAGCAGCCCCCACCCCAAAAAAGGTTCCACATCCCTGCTCTAAAGTTTTATATTGTTTTATTTTAGAATGTAGGGGTTTTTTAACATAATTCTACATTTGTAAGTTCAACTTTCAAGTGATTGCACTGCAGGATTTATATTTGGTGAACAGAAAAATACTATTTGTTTATTATACGAATATTTATAATAAAAAATAAATATAAAAGTGGGCACTATACACTTCATAATTTGTGGTATTGAAATGTAAATATCTGAAAATGTAGAAGACATTAAAATATTTAAATAGTCTTCTATTATTGTTTAATCATGCAATTAACTTTTTAAAATTGTGCGATTAATTGCAATCGCTTGAAAGCTCCAAATTATTTCTTTCAATTAAGTCACTTTCTGGGATTGACACTATTGTCTTTCGGACACCTTTGCTCCCACAACAGAAAAGCTAGACTGTAACAGGCTCAAGAGGTAGAAAAAAAAACATGTAATGGGCAGGTTTTTAAAAAAAAAACTTTGGAAGATGAAAGAACCTCTTGTCAGTCAGTGAATAACTGATTCTCCTAATATCTGCGTTGTCCAGATCAGCATTGTGTAACGGTATGGATAATGATTCCACTCAGCTTCATTTTCTATGTGGAAAAACTGAGCAGTTAATTTAGGATGCAGTGGATAAACAAACACTGAATAGCATCTTTGTATTAATGGATTTTTCTACATTTGTGTTTTGAATGCAGGGGTGGGGAGTGTTCTTTGTGACCAGAGTTCTGATAAATTTCTGTATATGGAGTATCACAACAGTGATCTGTTCACATAAGTCAAATGCTAAGAAAGAGATTTCAGGGACTTCAAGAGAGGAAATTAACAGGAAGAGGTGAACGGGATGGGGTGGGGACTCTAATGCACAGAGGAGTGCAGAGCAAGGAGCAGGCATCGCTTATGTAGGAAGACAAACAGCCACCAGGCTTGGATTTGCAAAAGTGTGTTTCAAGCAGGATGGCTGAAGCAATCCTGAGGAAACCAGGTTAAACAGAAGGCATGTTGTTAAATAAAGCTCTGGAATGCATTATGATTTTAGTTTCTTTGTAACCATTTGTTTGCAATATTTCTATTTGCTAGCATTACACCTCTAAGCTTTGTTCAATCAACTTTGTGTTCTGTTTTTTTGCTATAAAGCAAAGTGCTGTACATTAAACAGAGCTGTGATCCAGTGTGTAAGTAGCAAGTTGAAGTGTTCTGTTCCTTTGGGAGCAAAGAATCTGGGTCCTCTGAGTATCCCATAGATCAGGACCTGGGCTCTCCAGGGAGACACGGGTTGGACTGTATCTATCACTAACCTCCACAGGCATAGCGGAACCTGTGTAGGCTAAGAGGAGAGTGCTCATGATGGCTGTGGCTGATGAAGTCAGGCTGCCCCAGCAGGCTCAGACAAGGTTCCCTCATGTAAAGGGCAGGTGGTAGCTAGGGGCCTCACTACCCTGCGGAAGCACCACAAATGGGCATTAAGTGTGGTCTGGGATCTTTGCTTCTACCAAGTTCCTAACCATCTCCTTCGGCATGAACTACCCAAACAGCTCATGGAGGAGAAATGGTGGGGAAAGTCACATAACTGGAAGATTAGAATAGAAGAGAGCAGCTTGTTCAGGCAGACAAACAAGGGAGGCATTGTGGCCCTGTGTATCAAAGATGTATACTGTTGCACAGAGGGGGAGAGGGAAGTGGGAAGCAAACCTGCTGAAAACCTCAGGGAAAGGATAAAAGAGGTAAAAAAACAAGGGTGATGTCAGTATAGGTGTCTACTACAGATAATCTAAATTAGGAAGACATGTTAGAGGGGTGTTTTTATGGTTTTTAAAACAACAAAATCATCTAAAACAAAGGACTTGCTGGGGGGAACTTCAACTTCCCCACCTGCTTTTGGGAAAATAATAGAGCAGGGCACAGATTATCTAACATTCATGGAATGCACTGGATACAACTTTTTATTGAAGCTGGAGAAAGCAACTAGGAGAGAAGTTTTTCTGGATTTGGTTCTCACAAACAAGGACATAGCTAGAAGGCAACTTGGGTGAAAAGTGGTCATTAATCCCTGGGACAATTTAGCAACCATCATGGAGGTTTTTCTATCACTCACATTTTTTCAATCAAGACTGGGTGTTAAGACGACCTATGGCCTGTGTATACAGGAAGTCAGACTACATGGTCACAATGATCATTTTTGGCCTGGGAATTGATGAATCCTTCTTGAATTGTGAACATTGGAACTGATCACAGTATTCCAATAGCAGAGACACCAGTGCCAAATGCAGAACACACACACTACTAATTCCCCCTTGATATTTTCTTGTTTATACATCCATACAGTGCATCAGCCCTTTGGGCCACAATTGCACTGGCAAGCTCATGATTAGCCGGTTATCTATCATGACTTTCCAGTCTCTTCCCGATAGTCCCCTCCAGTCCTGCACACAGAGCCTGAGTTACTTGTTCAGGAACATAAGTCCTGACACTTAAAATATGGCTTCTTTGCACCCAACTTAGCAAATGATCCAGTTCACACTGAGTGATCTGTAGTCTTCATTATTTACCATTCCCCCAATATCTGGGTCATCTGCCAACTTGATACCAGTGATAAAAATGTTAAATAAAGTAGTACCAAGAAATGATCCCTTGACCCCGTTAGAAACACATCTACTCAATGATTCCTCATTTACCATTCCTTTTTGAGTGAATAGGTAGCAGTTTTAAAACAAACAAAAGGAAGATTTTCTTCACGCAGCACACAGTCAACCTGTGGAACTCCTTGTCAGAGGATGTTGTGAAGACCAGGATGTTAACAGGGTTTAAAAAGAACTAGATAAATCCATGAAAATTAGGTCCATCAATACCTACTAGCCAGAATAGTGTCCCTACCCTCTCTTTGCCAGAGGCCAGAAATGGGTGACAGGAGAGACTCACATGATGATTCCTCTTCTATTCATTACCTCTGGGACATCTGTCATTGGCCACTGTCAAAAGACAGCATACCGGGCTAGATGGACCTTTGGTCTGACCCAGTTTGGCCTTTCTTATATAGATCACTCAGCCAATTTTTAATCTATTTATTGCATTTTACGCTAATTTTGTATCAGCCTGGTTTTCTACCCAAAATACACAGAACCATATCAGATGCCTTATGGAAGTGTAAGTGTACTGCACAAGCACTGGAGCATTACAAATTCATCTACTGAATGGTTATTCCTCATTTACATATAGCCTCCTCAAAACACATATGTGAAAGATAGATCCTAACTTGATCTTTTCAGATCTTTGTATTTACCTCTTTATAATATTGGTAAAACAGTAACTTCTTTGTAACCTTTTGGAACTTCCTCAGTGTTCCAAGATTTAGCGAAAATTAATTTTACTGGTCCATTCAGCCATCTCTAAACATTTTTGGATGTAAGCTATCCAGATGTGCTGATTTAAATGTCTAACTTTAGTAGCTACTGCTTAACAGCCTTCTGATGTACTGCTGGGATAGGAAGTATTTCATCATCATATGGCTACATGCGTTTTTCCCTTGAACACTAGGGTTGCCAGATAGTTTCACAAAAAATACCGAACATGGCAGGGGAAAAAAATTGGTTGAGCCAAAAAAACACCCCCAAAACCGCACCACACATACATGGAGACCAAAGTTAAGAAGAAAAAAAAAAGCCACACACCACACAACAACTGCACACACACATACAAAAAAAAGGGCATGGTGCCTCTAAATCCCCATGCTCCCCACACCCCCACCAGATGCGGCAGGGGAACAATGTCCCAAATGGCCTTCCATCTGAGAAAAACAGAAAATATCGGACATTTTACATGTCCGGTATTTTCTGGTGGGGTTTTTTTGTTGTTTTTTAACCAGATAGAAGCCGCAAATGCCAGGCTGTCTGGGCCAATACCGGACACCTGGAAACCCTATTGAACATACAATATTTATTCAACTTGTAACCAAGAATAAAAGCTATTAAGGATATAGAAGTGAAATGTAAGTGACCCAGGGCCCATAGGCCTCAGGCCTGTAAGATGATATTAAGGCTATAGAAGTGAAATGTAAGTATTCATTAATGTTGTGATACAGGCCTATAGGCCTCACGCTTAGACACTCAAGGCCTTAGATCTGAAACAGATTGCCACCCTGTACCAGTAAAGCATAAAATTACTTTGAGAGATGTGTTAAGTGCTCATGTTCCAGAAACTATGTAGCAATAGATCGCAAAATGTGCTGCAAATGCTAGCTAATGGCTGATAGTAACATTTGGAGGCATTCTGTAATAACCTCAAATCCCTATGGTAACTGATTGACAGACATTAATGAAAAAAGAGAAGCTAGGAGGATAGCCAATGAGAAGTGGAGCACCCCTAAAATAGTGAGGATAAGTATGGATAAGCAAAAAGAGGCTGGAACCTTTATCTGTATGTATGAGCTTAGTAGATGTACTAAAGATTTTTTAAAGTGCTCCCTTGCTGCAACTCTTGGATGGAAATGCCTCAGGAGACACTAGGCTGACAACCAGATGAACCTACATACTACTATAAAAGGAGAGGAGTCCATCACGCCATGGGTCACAGAGAAGACGTGAGAAGTTTCTAGGGGAAGGCAGACCCCCAGCCCCAACCCATAGCCCTGCCCCCACCATGGGGAGGGGAAAAAAGCGCACATGCATGCCCCAGCACCCCCAGAGCAGCAGGGAGGGAAGAGGCTGCACAGCACGAACCTCCCCACCCCCAGAAGCAGCGTGCCCAAGCCTCCCCAGCCCCGGGAGCAGCGGAGAGGGAGAAGGCCCCGTTGTAACAATATGGTTTTTCTGTAACCATGATGGAAGGCCTGGAGCCATATTGGCAGCCAAAGCCGCCTTCTGCAGCCAGACTGAAGAGCAGCAGCCATTAGCTGTAAGGCCTAGAGTCACACACTCACATTCCATCTCAATTGTCTCAAAATAGTGCCACCCCAGGCTGCGAGGAGGGGGATTGTGTCCAGATAGCCCCCCACTGTCACCAGATAAAGAGACAGATCTCAAGATGGGTAAAGAAAACTGAAGTCACACCATTCTGTCTGGCCAGAAACTGCTTCTCCATACTTGAGGCTGTGGAATCCTCATTCTATGATCACTGTCATCACACTTTCCTATTGTTTGACTGTGTGATCTCGGTCTGGTTTGTAACCGTTTCTGTCTGCTGTATAATTAATTTTGCTTCGTGTAAATCAATTAAGGTGGCGGGGTATGATTGGTTATGTAGTTTTGTTATGATTGATTAGTAAAATCATGCTAAAAAAACTGGTTATGGTATAGCTAAGCAGGACTCAGGTTTCATTATATAAACTGGGGTCCAAGAAGGAGACCAGGAAGAAGATTGGAAGTAATAGAAGCAGAAGGAAAGAAGCAAAAAGCTGGAAGAAGACCAAAGGGAGGCAAGGAATACCAAGAAGAAGGTGGAAGACCTGGAAGAAGAACTCATCTTCTAGACACAGCCTAAATATACCTCTCTCCTAGAGCTGAAAGGGACCTTGAAAGGTCATCGAATCCAGTCCCCTGCCCTCACAGCAGGACCAAGTACCATCCCTAACAAATTTGCCCCAGATCCCTAAATGGCCTCCTCAAGGATTGAACTCAGAACCCTGGGTTTAGCAGGCCAATACTCGAACCACTTAGCTACCCCTCCCGCCTAAGATAAAAGCTGCCAGGATTCTCCTGCATGACCATGAGTGCAGCAGTTAAGTTCCAGAGAGACTGATACTGCCTGGCCACCAGGGGAAGTCTGCCTGTACTGGATTGGTGAGCATAGCACTGTGTGCTTAACATGTACTCTGCTTGTTTGGGAATTGTCAATAAATAGAGGATAAGGATATTACTGTGTAAGGCTCTTTCAGTGGCTAAAGATCCTGCAAAACCCGCAGGAAGTTGTAGCCTGAGCTCTCGGAACTGGGTACGGACGGGTGTGTAAATTAACAGGGTTGCACCTTGAGCTCTAGGAACTGTCCACATTGTAGGGACACACCTTTACCCAGTTCCTAGGGCTCAAGGAGCAACCCTGTGAATCCCTGCAGGATCTTTAGCCACTGACAGAATAAAAATCTCTTCCTTGTTGTGCCGAACTCTGGTAGCCATAGATTTCTCGGTATGTCTCTGATTTTCTATCAATATTCTATGATTCCATGTCCTTTTGCTTTATCAGCTTTCTAGAGTTCCTAACTTCTGATTTATGAATAGATATTTTCCTTTCTTCTATTTGAATTTATTTATGTACAAATGTATAGCTGCCTTCATTTCCCCTCTATGCCTGATGGAACTTTTCATCACTATGGCAGTCTGTTTTATGGGGCCTTTTCTGCATCCAGTAAAATGTTCTTAAATAATTACCAATTATCATTCACTTTTCAGTTTAATTTCTTCCCAACTGATTTGGCTCATAATAGTTTTCATCCTGTGAAAATGGGCTATTTTAAAGTTTAGACTTTATTCTGTTTCCACACAATAAATGAGATCAAGTTATGATCACTTGGTGTAACAGGGAATTTTTCATAATATACTGGATGAATACTGGGTGTCTTAGTTTCCCCTAAGTGCTGCATGATTACTGAGGGGAGGGGAGGGGGGAAGAGTTACTCACCCTGTGCAGTAACGGGGGTTCTTTGAGATGGGCACTCCATTCTGGGCGCTGGTGTGTTTTCACACCAGTGACTGGAGATTTTGCTAGCAGCACCCTGCTGCGTGTGCACCGTGGCGCCTCCTTGTGCTGTTGGTGTCCTTTAGGCGCGTGCAGCTCCCTCCGTTCCTTCTCTGTGCTGGCTATGGCCCCAGAAGAGGCTCCAAAGCAGGGGAAGGAGGGAGGGTAGTGGACCACACACGGGGACACACATTTCAAAGAACCCCCAATTAGTGCACAGGGAGAGTAACTCTCTTTTCTTCTTCGAGTGATGTCCCCATGGATGCTCCGCTCCGGGTGAGCAGTAGTCGTGACAGGGAGGGGGTTAGGAGCCCTTGCTAGTGCAGTTGAGGATAGCGCTGCTTGTCCAACCGCCATGGATGAAGTAATCGCAGAGGTAAGAGCATCGTGTTTTATGAAAGTGTGGTTGGATGACCAAGTGGCTGCCTTCCAAATGTCTTCTAAAGGCATATTTTTGAGGAAGGCTGTTGTAGAGGCAACCGCTCTGATAGACTGAGCAGTGATGGTATCTGGTGGCTGCTTGTTGTGAATGATGTAGCAAGCATGGATGCAACATGAGTTCCATGTGGATATTCTTTGTGAGGAGACAGCTTGACCTCTGGACTGTTCAGTGAATAAGAAAAGTCTGGTTGATTTTCTCTATGGTCTTACCTGACTTAGGTAGAAAGAGCGTGCTCTTTGAATGGCCAGGGCATATAATGCCACTTGAGATGGATTGGCATGCAGTTTGGGAAAGAATACAGGTAAGTACTGTGGCAGGGTCAAGGCCCACTCCTGGGCCCCTGACCCCTGTTCAGCCCACTGTCCTACAGTCTAGAAGCCACAGTAATATGGCTTACTCGCCTTGGTTTGAGTTTTGTCGTCTCCCTGTAGTCTTTTAACAAGGTCAATGCTGACTCCTCTGGTGCCATCGTTGGTTCTATGGAAGGCTGCTATTGCTGCTGCATGAACCTTAATAGTACTGAAAGAGAAGCCTATTTCTTTTAGTTCCAATGGGTAGTCTAACATAGTGGGGATGGGCATGGTGTGGGATGGTTCTGTTTGATCCACTCAGAGAACCTCGCCCACTTGTACAGGTAAGTTTTCCTCACGGATTCTTTTCTACTGTTAATTAATATCTATTTTATTCTGAGCAGGTATTTTTAGCATTCTGGAGCTATGAAGGAGCCATGCCCGGAGGTGGAGTTTGCGTAGATCGGGATGGAGAATGCTGCCGTGCTGTTGAGTGAGAAGATTGCATTGCAGGGGAAAGATGTGAGGATCTGCTATCGCTAATCTGTGCAGGTAAGGGAACCAAGTTTGCCTCAACCATGCTGGTGGAATCAAGACCACACGAGCGTGTTCTTGACCAATTTTCATGATAACTCTTCGCATTAAGGAATCGGTGGCAACATGTATAGGAGGGCGGTGGCCCATTTAAGGGAGAAAGCATCTCCTGCTCCAGAGAAGACCTGGAAAGGGATCTCTAGACTAGATGGCATTTTCGGTTGGCTCTGCTTGCAAATAGGTCTATGTCCGACTGCCCCCATTTCAGAAATACTTCCTTGAGGGCTCAAGGGTCTCTCCCCCCCCATTCATGATGATTGGGGAAGATGCAGCTGAGGGTGTCTGCCGTCACGTTGAGGGGGTCCCTGAAGAGGGACGGGGAGAAGGGATAGGTAGGGAGAATAGAGATGAAGGAGATGGAGTAGCCCACTTTGATGAGCTCTAGTACCCATATGTACGATGTTATTTGTGCCCACTGGTGTAAAAAGGGCCAGAAGCGGTGTTGTACAGTTGATGATGTGCCCATAGCAGGGGTGTCTCTCCAGCTCCTGACCAAACCTTCAAATTTGTTGTTTAGATGATGAAGGCTGGAATGTTGTGGGTTGCTGTTGGTGCTGAGGTTTGCGCCATTGCGGTCTGTGTTCTGTCTAAAATTGTAATGAGGTTGTTGTCCGCACTGCTCCCTAGGTCTCAGATAACTGTTGCACCGGCATCTCTTATCAGGTGCTGTGCACATGACAAGAGTTCTCAGAGTTGTACTAGAATCCTCCATGGAGTGTAAGACTTCATCCGTTTTTGCGGCAAAAAGGTTAGTTTTATTGAACGGGAGGTCTTCAATTTTGTGATGTAGCTCCCTGGGTACACCAGATGCCTGGAGCCACAAAGCCCTACGCATGACGATGGCGGTTACAGTGGTGCACACTGTGGTGTCGGCCACATCCATAGCGGATTGTAACGCAGTGCATGAGCTGGTGTCTCCCTCCCCCCGCATAATACTCAGGAATATTGGCCTTTTGTGCTCTGGCAGGAACTGGAGGAGCTCTTGCAGCTTGAAGTCGTTTGTATAATTGTAGTCAGTGAGGATGGCGATGTAGTTAGCCACACTTAATAGTACGGTCACCAACGAGTATACCTTTCTGCAAGCCTCTTGTGCTCTTTGTCTTGGGGAGCAGATCTCATATTTGGTGTTTTGGCTTTGTGTCTGACTGAGTCAACCACCTGGGAGTTAGGTGGCAGGTGTGAAAAAATGAAGTCCATGCCGTTAGGTATGATGAAGTATATACGGTCAGCCCTCTTGTTAGTGGGTGTAATCGATGCTGGAGTCTGCCAGATATTATCGGCAGGGCCCATGATGTTCTCATCTATGGGAAGTGCGATCCTTGAAAACGTCAGAGGCTGCAGTGCGTGCAAAAGTCTGTACTGTTTTACTTGTATCTCTTGCAGGTCATGTTCCTGTGCTAAGGCTATCCCCTTGAAGAGTTCTTGGAATTGTCTGGAATCATCTGATGGTGGTGGGAAATGATGGCTTCATCGGGTGATGAAGGGGAGTTGTGTAATGGGGATCTGTCTTTCCCTTCTGAGAAGGAGTCCTCCCCCTCTGATTGTGAACGGTCTGGGGAGTTTAGTGTCGTGTCTCCAGGTGCAGACTGAGGAGATTGTGGTGCTCTCTTGCATGGTGTGGTAGGAGCAGTGTAGTGGCTCCTGTGCAAAGACCAAGTATTCAAGGAATGCCATTGGCCAGAGTAAGGAGGTGGTGGGTAAGGCCAATGGTGTGAATACAAGAGGTGGTAGAGGCAGATGCGATGATCTGGAGGAGCAGGACACCTAAGGAGAGTGTTACTGAGTAGGGCTGGTATGTTAAGAAAAATGGCTTTGCAAACCGCTGCCAGCCTCACTAAGTGAAACAGATGGAACTGGAGACCTTGGTAAATGAACAGAATGCACCGACGATGATGGAGATGGCAGTGCTGATGAAGCGCAGGCTAGCATTGGTGTACGGTGCTGTGCGCGGTAAGTGGCAGTGCCAAGGCTGAATGGGCCATGGTCGGTGCTGCTGATAGCATCGGAGACAGTGCCTTCGGAGGGGGCATGTCAGTGCAGGGTTTTTTAGGTGCTGCATGCAATGCCACCTCCTATGTTGTTTTCGGCATGGATTTGCGATGTTTAGCCAGCAGCATGAATTGAGCTGGCATGGCCAGTGCCGTAGGAGCCAATGTTTTCTGCCCGGGCTCTGAATGACCTCTCTTCTGCAGCACCATGTATACAGGAAATGCCGTGCCAGACTTATCGCCTACATTCACACTAGCTGAGCTCGGTGCCAGAGGCAGCAATTTCGCCGGGGAAACCCAGGTTTTCGCTTTCGATTTGTCAGATGAGGTAAAGGGACAACCTTTGTCCATACTTCTTGACTTGACTGATTCCTTGCCTCTGCATAGGGGAGGATGGGTCGTCGTCACGTGGTGACTGAAGCAATTTTTCATATAAGTAGATCTTCAGTCTACTGGCACAGTCGCACCATGCTCTGCCCATGAGACTCGAGCAGTGTGCACACTTTTGCATCAAGTGGGCCTCCCCAAAACACCTTATGCAGGAGGCATGCCTGTCTGAGACTGGCATAGCCTCCCAGCAAGAATCACAACGTTTGAAGCATGGAGAGCCAGGCATGGGGAAAAACGAGGTGACAAACACCGAAGAACCTTTTTTGGGGGGGCAGTTAAGTAGGAGTTGAAGGAGAAAACTAAGGAGAATTAACACATTTTTGTTGGCTTTTTAGATGAGGAAAGGGTGAATCAACAAAGCTCCATCTGCCACTGAGGACAGTAGAGAAGGAACTGAGGGAACCGCACTGCGCGAACCTAATGGACACCAACAGCATGAGAAGGCACCATGGCGCATGTGCGGTGCAGCAGAGCACTGCTAGAAAAGTCTCCAGTCACTGACATGAGGATGCACTAGCGCCTAGAGTGGAGCACCCACAGGGACATCACTCAAAGAACTACTACTGTTTACTCTTTGTAGAGCTCCAGATATGACTGGTGCTTGGCTCCCTTGCCCTAGAAATTCATAGAAGAAAATGGACTAGACATTTGGAAATTAGACCTCTGCAGGAAGCCAGAAATGTTTACCAGCTGGAGAACAAAGAGCTAAGATAGCCAGGGGAGGAAGTTTTTACCTGGGAAAAAACCAAACCTAAGGCAGGTCAGGGGGATTGTTAAGAGTGGGCTGCTAGAAGCAGGAGTCTCTTCTGAACTGCGGTTAACAGCATGGGGATCTGCACAGACCCAGATGGATTCTGCTGTAATTCTTCTATTCTCTGTGCTAATCTAAGGACTTTCTATCTCTGTTCCAGATATCTAGTACATTTTTCTGTTTTTACATTGTTGCTTAGAGTCACTCCAAATTAAGTTGGGGGTACATTGCTCCCTACGGGTGTGCAAGTCTTCTCCAGGTGTCCAATTCAGATGGACTCACAGAAGGGACCTCACAGCATGAAACAGGGGTGCTGAAGGCTTAGGTTCAATCCCAGGAGATGACAACCCAAGAGGCCAGCCCAATGAGCATGATACCTGATGGGGGTTAACACAGTGAAGGGGTCCTCTCAAAGACTGTTCGAGAGCACCGGACCAGTGGATCAATGACATCTGTACCTACATTATTGCTAATTTTTAGTTCTGTGATTCAATTCGCCTTTATCTGTCAAGATACAGAATTCCCTCATGTTGGGTGCAACACTTCAAATGATCAGAAATTATCTATAAAATATTTAGGAATTCCAAGGATAGTTTAGTACTGACAGCATGCCATCTCCAACATCTGTCAAGCAGACGGAAGTCCCCCATAAATTAGAAGAATATTTTTCCTGCCCTTAAGTCCTCACACAGCTAAACATCCTGTTCCCTAATGTGACTTTGTGGTCTTTAGCAGACACCAGATAATACCCTATCTTATGCTATATCCATTAGGATACTCATCAATAAGCATTCAAGATCATTTTTCCAAGATGTCAGTGACTCAGAAATAGATTGTGTAATTTTTAACTGACTACTTCCACTCCTCTTTTGCCCACTCAGTCCCTCTTAAGTTATTGCCATTGATTTTAACATTTCAGTCATTCAAATCATCCCACCAAATACCAACCAGGTTAAAATTTTGCTAAGAAATGTGCAATTCTAATTCCTTATTTATTGTTAGTCAGGTACCTAACCTGTATGGACCATTTATAAATTTCCTCTATTCACGTCCTTTGGTTTCTTGATTAATTTTGTACTAATCATGATTGTGCTGAATGAGTGCTCATTTGGGCCCTCTTTCCACCTTCTTTTTGTACAGTTTAACACATGACTTACTACTCTAGCCAACCTGTGCTTAAGATACCTTCCATTTGAGTAGAAGTGGAGCCAATCTAAATCCAAACTGAACAGTCTCCCCCCCCCCCCCCCCCCCCCCGCCCAAGGAGGTGGACCAATATTCCACAAACCAAAGACTAACTACCTTCCACCACTAACCTGCCTAGCAGTTCACTCCCAGCATCTTCTTTCTTTCCTCACTTATGAAACAGGAAGCATCTCCAAGATCATTTGACATTCTTCTCCTTCAGAACCCATCTGAGTTCCCTGAAGCCATTCATAATTATGATATCCTACAATGCAGTGTCATTAGCAGATCCATCCCTGCTATCTTCCAAAGCCTATCTACTCTAAAGTGATGTCTCATGTCTTGGTTCCTAGAAAGCAGCACACTATCCTGTTATCCACCCCTTGCAAAAATGTGCTATCCATTTTCCTTAGGATACAGTTCCCAACAAGGCATGTCTAAGTTCTTCCTTGGACAATTGAACACCTTCGTGGGCATGCTATTTTTCTTGCCTATTGAGCAGCCATCCACAGGTGGTATCCCATACATTTTTCTATTGCACTTCACCAGCTGGATCTTCAGAGATTTTCAGCAGTTTCCACATAGAATACCTGGTGTAATTTGAAAACCTCTTGATGTGTGGAATTTGGCCTGGTCATCGTCTTCCTGATGGACACAGCCCACCTCTCTGCATGTAGCATGCTGTTTCATCCTCTTGCATCCAATGGTTATGAATTGCCAAGCCTCCACTGATTCCTTGGTGGCCAATTCCTTTCTTCCTTGAATCTGGAGCACTGATGAAACCCTCCCTGATGCTGCATAATGGCTGCACTTGCCCTTCCAATCCAAGAATCTGTTCTTCCAGCACAGCCACCAGTTTCCATGTCCTACACAGTAAGACCCTTCTGACTTCAGGCAGGAAAGAAAACATGGCCTATCCAGGGCAGGTCCCAGCTGCCGCACTGCAGGCCATAACATAATTGAGAGTTGGACTGTACGTAGAAGAAAAGCCTCTTGCACTCCCGTCAAACTCCCTCTGAAACTCAGCTGCCCGTTTGAGGCTCACAAATTTGCCAAACAACTGACTTTTTATCCTGCTTAGCTCCACCTTCTACTAGCAGAGACTTCACGCGAGGGGCTGATCAAAGGGCCATAAGTCAAAGGTACAGGGCCCTTACCAAGACATCACCAGATAGATTTGTCGGAGCTGCTAATTCAAAGGCCCATGGACCAGCTCCTCAGCCTATACAGAGAGCAAGTCACCACCACTCACCAAGACCCTCTACCCTCAAGCACAGAATTCACTGCTTCAACCTCAAACTCCCGTTATCTTCCCCAGTCTGTGGCTTTTCGTGCGCACACGCACACACACACTTCCCCCCCCCCCCCCCCCCCCCCCCCCCCCCCCGATCACTCCTGGAGATGGAGTCCACTGGGAGCTGTGTCCCTCAACTGACCTGGGATGCAGTGATGGTTATTCCCCAAATGCCACTCACCTGTAGTTGTCATCCCTACAACCAGGGCCTCCTTGAGAATGCAGAGATCTTCCTGCAGCCTCAGTTCTGCCAATCTCTCTGCTGCACCCTGGTACTGCTGCTCATGCTGCAGGATCTTGCGTCGAATCTCTCCCTGGTACATCTGTAGCCAGCGCCTGGAAAGGGGCACGATCCACAAATGAGGAGTGAAAGTTCAGTGCTTAGGACACTAGCCTGTTACTCAGACTGCACATGACCTTGGTCAAACCATTTAGTGCCTTAGTCCCCCCCCCCCCCATCTGTCAAATGGGGATAACAGCCTACACTCCGCCACAGAGTGCAAGAGGAGAAATCCATCAGAACTGGTGCAGAGCTCAGCTACTGTCATGGGCATAGGATACTTTACACTGCCTGCACACCACAATCCAGAACAGTTACCTGTAGAGCCTCCAGCGGGAGCTGAGGTCCAGCTGCCACAGGTTCTGGATAGCCCCCGCCTCCTCATCTGTCATCGCATTCAGTTTACGGAGCTCAGCTTTCATCTTCTGCTTCATTTTCCTCCTCTGAGCTGGTTGCATCTGCAGGAAGACGTCTCATCAAACAGTCATACTTATCTCTGCACTACCTTCCACTGCCTCTCTCATATTAACATCATGGGAAATAGCATCACTCCCTCCCTGTCCTGATAGAGCAAGAGAGCAAAGAAACAAGCCACCCAATCCCAGGCCATGTGTGTTTACCTCCCACTCCATGGCTTCCTGCTGTGGCTGCGCTGCCCCTTGGCCCTGCTTTTCCAGCTTAATGGCCAGCAGCATATTTGCCAGTTCCATCACAGCACCAGTCTCATCTTCCTTCTTCTGCTGAGGCCTGGCTGCCTCCTCCTCCTCAATCACTCGGTCTGCCTGAATCAGGTCCGCCTCCTCTGGGATCTCCACCAGCTGTTCCTCCTCCTCCTCACCTTCCTGCTCCTCCTCTCCCTCCTGCTGGCCACCTACAAGAGAGCCACCCAGCCACACATGAATTGATGTAGGAGGGCAATGCAGCGAAAGGGAAAACACACACTGAAGAAGGCTGGGAATACAGCAGTAGAGAGGGGCATGATGGGATTTTAATTATCCATGGTACTTTTCAAACTATTATCTCCCATCCCTTCCCCACCAATACTGGGCACTTCTCAGAGTGTGTTAGACAGTCCCTCCCCATCACCAAGCACCTCCTGGCTCATTCCGTCACTCCCTGACCATAGGGCTCATGCATGGATATACACCTGTGTTCACATACCTGACGGGGGGGGTGAGCCTCTTACCTGCATTCTCAGCCACTGGGTTCTCTGCACCACTCTGGGTGAAGACAGTAACGCCAAGGCCCAACCACTCCAGAATCATTGAGTTCCTTGAGCCCTTGTAGCAAAACCACTCATCATCCTAGTGCAATGAGAAAAATCAATCAGCAAGGCCTGTGCAGCAGTGTGAAGCCAAACCATCACACACACTCTTCAATATGCACACCCGGAGGAAGCTTAATTAAGGCCAGACCCTCATCGGTCAGCAAGACCAGCTT
Organism: Apalone spinifera; assembly: GCA_030068395.1. Taxonomy (NCBI): domain Eukaryota; kingdom Metazoa; phylum Chordata; order Testudines; family Trionychidae; genus Apalone; species Apalone spinifera. The sequence goes on along the minus strand of JANRFK010002932.1, from coordinate 31,984,371 downwards.
GCTGCATCAGTGCAGCAGGAGGGGAAAATCTGTGGCAGCTTTAGATACCTTCAGAAATCAAGATTTTTACCGATTTCATATAGGACAATTTCCTTTCATTATTGGTGTTTTATATTGATAATGATGGGAATATCCTGAAATCCAGGTAATTTCAAAGCATGAGTTTAAAGCAGTCTCTGGTCCTACACCAGTGCTATATCCCCCCACCACACCTCTCTACCCTAGGACCGGGTCCAATGTTGATGGGTCAGCAGCCACATACTGCTTCAATAACTCCTCTCTTCCTTGTGGCTAGGTGAGATCCAGAGGAAACACTCCACAGGGAAAAGCTGACACTTCATAAAGAGCGCTGCCAATTGCACAGAGGTAAACCCAAGAAAAAGATGTTTCCCTTTTAAATCCTGATCCTGCCCAGAGTTCTGCCACTGGGGCTCTGCACAAGCCTGCCCACTCCCAGCTGCTCGCAGGCCCAGGGCCTTAGCTAATGCAGTGCTATTCACAGGCACAGATAAAGCATTTTCAGACCAATGAAGCTGAAAGGGTCACTTTGAATTCGGTTTATTTTACTGTGCCCCATTCCAGCCTGTTTGCCTCAGACCTCTACGCTGAGGAGGAGAAACCACATCATAGTATCGGGAGGGCAGAGGAAGGATTTGGCAGCAGCTAGGGGGACAGCTGAGGATTTTGGTACTTAAGACGACAGGAAGGGCACTGAGGTTTTGAGAAGTGGGGAAGGGGGGAGCTCCCTAACCCCTGGGAACATGCTCAGAGAAAATGCTGAGTCCTCTTCCCCACTGGTGCTTGATGTCAACCAGTAATCCCACTGCATCCACTGGAGGTCAGCAGACACATTCAACTCTTACGCTTACATAGTCAGCAGAGAAAGTTAATTCTGACAGTACAGGTGCCATCATTCTGTTTCACAGTTTGAAGTCTACTGAGATGAATGGCATAGTTCAGATGTCAGAGCTATTGTTTTAGGCTGCCTGCGTCAATTATGTTCAAGGGAAATTGGGGAGACTTCTCTGTATCCTAAGGGTAAGTGTAAAGAGTACCATGTTTCAACAGACAATTCTGCAGCCATGAAACCCTCAGGACACTGATAAGTGAGGTTCACGTTTTTAGTCAAACTCGCAGGCAATTAACCCCAGAAGCCTCAGCCCTGCCAACTGGGGCTGAAGTCACAGAGGTCAACTTAAAAAAAAAAAAAAAAAGTCTGTGACCAATTTGTAGCCTTACTTATAAAACTCCCAGACTATTCACTGTGGCCTTCTTGTCTTGAACTCCTCAGTCAGTGAAACTAGTACTTCACTGCAAGCAGTGAGGCCTGCTGGAAATGGCTGGGACTTTCCTAGCAGCTAGCACTGAATCCCTGTACCTAAGGATTACGTACAGAAGAGGCAGAGCCAGGCACTTGGGGTAGTGGCCTGGAATGCCAGGATTCCTCTTACCAGGCCATTCATCAGGCTGTTCCAATGTTGGCTGGTGATGTGTCTTGCCAAGTGGCGTTCGTGCAGCACCCCATAGGTTGTGCACTCTAAGTGCCGTGCTCCTTCACGCAGCTCCTGCTCTGACTGTTTCATCTCAGTGGTTATCTGTGCAAAAGGAAAACAGAGCGAGGCTTTCAGGAGTTATGCTCTGGAAATCCAAGCTCTGAGAAAAAAGCATCAAGCAACAGCATACGGAAAAGTCAGGGCTGAAGAGCAAATGACAATGAGAGACTCAGCAGATGGGCTTCAGCATGAGACGGAGATTAAAGGGGGATATGGAGAGGAGTGGGCCTGGATGGGTAACAACTGTACTTCCCCACATTGATTAACTACTGCATCTGCAGCCTTTGCCCCAGAGATTTTCCAACAAAGCCACATACGTACATTCATGTAGGCCCTGCGGAGGTGCGTGGGTAGGCCGCGGCGAAACTCACACTTCTTACGCAGCTCTCGCAGGGTAAACTGCTTCAGGACCTCACTACTGCTTCTCCCTCCGACTCGCACAATCCCACTCTTCTGAGAGGCGTAGATTCCTGAGCATGAAAGAAGTACAGTAAAACTCCATTGGTCTGGCATCTGATGGTCTGGCACTCCTGATGGTC
>JANRFK010002932.1:31953084-31972438 GCA_030068395.1 Apalone spinifera | reverse complement strand
GACATGGCAGCAGAGGGAAAAGGTAGAGGTTTATGAGATATTTATTAATAACTTATTAGTAATTACTGTTTTTATTCTTATTAGGAATGTATGCCATTAAAAAACACTTTTGGGGGGGGAGGTGGCGAGTCCCTTTTTTGTCTGGCGAGTAGGGTTTTCTATAATTTGTCGAGCTCTGGGCATAAGCGCTAGCCCTGGGAGAATCAGTATTTTCTAGTGCAAAATAAGAGATTTTCACTGCACAGATCACATCTAGATTGAGATGTTCCCTTTCTTCTATCTGATGGTTAACTGTTCTGTTTCCTTGGTAGGCAATCACAGCGCTGGGCTTCAAGCAGCCAACCCCAATCCAGAAGGCCTGTATCCCTGTGGGTCTGCTGGGGAAGGATATTTGTGCTTGTGCTGCCACTGGAACAGGTAAGAGCTTGGTTGAGGGCTGAAATGTTCCAGGGAAGCATCATGTTTGGGGATGAGATAATCCTTGATGCCCTTTGTTCTTAAGGTAAAACAGCTGCATTCACCCTACCTGTTCTGGAGCGCTTGATCTACAAACCTCGCCAGGCTCCAGTGACTCGGGTGTTGGTTCTGGTGCCAACACGTGAGTTAGGCATTCAGGTGCATTCTGTCACCAAACAGCTGGCCCAGTTCAGCAGTGTCACAGTCTGCCTTGCTGTGGGTGAGTATGAGCCATGGGGCTTAGAGTTCAGTTCGCATGGTCCACACCATCACTTCCCAAACTATTCAAGGTAACCCCTTACTGGAAGGGATAGGAGTATTGAGAACCTGGAGTCCCATGATTAGAGCCAGTCAAGCTATAGGGCAGCTGTGCACCTGTTCCCAATGTGTATACACAGAAATGCTTTAACCTGGAATAATGTCCTATGCTTCTCCCATGGCCTCTGGGAACAGAGCAGCTGTGCTATCAAGGGGGTCACTTTTGGGTCTGGTACCTGAGGTACTCACTGTGGGGGGTGAAGATCCCTTTCAGAGGATGCAGGCTTGGGGGGGGAGGGGGAAACCCTCTCATCCTGCTCCATGATCTCATGGTCCTTGCTGGGTTTTTTTGCCATCACAGGGGGCTTGGATGTGAAGACTCAGGAGGCAGCTTTGCGCTCTGGGCCAGACGTTCTCATTGCCACCCCTGGGCGCCTGATAGATCATCTCCACAACTGCCCCTCCTTCCACCTGAGCAGCATCGAGGTGTTGATCTTGGATGAGGCAGACAGGTAAGCTGAGTGGGTGGAGGAGAATGAGGCATTGGATTCTAGCTTGCTCATAGCTGTGAGAGGAGAGTTTGCTTGGTCTCTTAGAACAGCAGCTAGGCAGGAGTGATGGGTACAGCAGTGTCTGCTACAGTTTCTCTCCTTTCTAGGATGTTGGATGAGTACTTTGAGGAACAGATGAAGGAGATAATTCGGCTGTGCTCCCATCACCGTCAGACCATGCTGTTTTCCGCCACTATGACAGATGAGGTAAGGACGGGCCCTAATCAGCTTATTAGGAGGCATGATCGGTTCAGACGGGAGGGTGGATTGGGGGTTTGGGCACTCTTCCCTTTTTCAGTGGGTGGAGTGAAGCTTCTGTTTCTTCATTTGAATAGGTGAAAGATTTGGCTGCTGTTTCCCTGAAGAATCCTGTCCGGATTTTTGTGAATAGCAACACAGATGTAGCCCCTTTCCTGCGGCAGGAATTCGTCCGGATCCGTCCTAACAGAGAAGGGGACAGAGAGGCTATCGTATCTGGTGGGTAATGGGAGTGAGAGGAGCAGTTGGGAAGTGAACCCTAGCAACTGGCATGGGAAAGCTGGAAGCAGTGTTTTATTGCAGGGCAGCTTTGTAGGAACACCTGGAGCTGCCTTGGTTACTCGCTGACGGGACTTTCTTTTAGCTCTGCTGACACGGACTTTCACGGACCATGTGATGCTTTTCACCCAGACCAAGAAGCAGGCTCATCGCATGCACATCCTGCTGGGGTTGATGGGTCTGCAGGTGGGGGAGCTGCATGGGAACCTCTCTCAGACACAGCGCCTGGAGGCCCTCAGGTACTGGCATAGTGGATAGCCCCAACATGGGAGGAGAATGGCTTTGGTGGGAATTGGAGAGGGAGCCCACTGCTTGCATAACAGGCTTGTATTCTCTGTGCTCAGGCGCTTTAAAGATGAGCAGATTGATGTCCTGGTAGCTACAGATGTTGCGGCCCGAGGACTTGACATTGAGGGTGTGAAAACGGTGAGTGCGTGAGGCTATGAACCTTCGAGCTGGTTTTGGCCTTGCTTCCCTACTAACCCTGTCTCGCTCTTCAAGGTAATCAACTTTACCATGCCAAACACCATCAAGCACTATGTGCACCGGGTGGGGCGCACAGCGCGGGCTGGTCGGGTTGGCCGCTCAATCTCCCTGGTGGGAGAGGAGGAGCGCAAGATGCTGAAGGAGATTGTGAAGACAGCCAAGATGCCAGTGAAGGCCAGAATCCTCCCCCAGGGTAAGTAGAGGGTTGTAGACGAGACCTGTGGGGGATGGAGGTAGGAGGTGCTGAACTCCAGAGAATTTTCACAGGGACCCTGTCTCTTTCTCTCTGGCCCTTGCTGGGTGCCTTTGCAGATGTGATCCTGAAATTCCGGGAGAAGATTGAGAAGCTGGAGAAAGATGTGTATGCGGTGCTGTGCCTAGAGCGTGAAGAGCGAGAGATGCAGCAGTCAGAGGCTCAGGTGAAGGGAACGAGAGCTTGCTCCTACAACCGGCACTGGGCAGGGCACTGAAATGTGGGGAACTCACTCCCTTGCCTGTGGGCTAGCTACTCTGGAGGATGGGCAGGGCAAAGCTCCTAGCCCAGGGTAGGGCACTGGTAGGGGGAATGTGCCCCCACTCATCTAGTGAAGGTGAGCAGGGCTTCCTGAGGCTCTTTGCACTCTGACCTCTCTGTTCCAGGGGCTTCTATGCACAAATGCTGACAGTGACCCAGTGCAGGGCTGAGATGGGAAAAGCTATGTCCTGCCCTAGCGGCCCCAGGCTGGGTAGTGGTCACTGAGTCAGTGAGCTCCCCGTCTGCTTGGGCCCATCCCACAGATCAACATGGCAAAGAAGCGACTGGAGGCAGGAGAACAGAAGGTGGAAGAGGGACCTGAGCGGAGCTGGTTCCAGAGCCGAGAGGAGAGGAAAAAAGAGAAATGTGAGTCCCTGGAAGAGGGAGGTGTTGGGTTGAGGAGCAATGGGCCTATTCAAATGATGCATCTCTGAATTGGTCTGAAATTGTCCTCTTGAACCCTCTGTATTCCCTCATGCCCTGTCTTTCTCTCTCTGTCCCCCCACCCACAGTGGCTAAAGCCCTTCAGGAATTTGACTTGGCTTTGAGAGGAAAGAAGAAGAGAAAGAAATTTATGCAGGATACTCAGAAAAAAGGCCAAATGACAGTGAGTGAGGGGGGGTCTGAGAGGAGCCAGGGGGCTGGTATGTTCCCCTGTATAGGGGCATATGAACTGCAAACTTAGATTTCTGTCTTTCCCAGCCAGAGGAGAGATCACAATTTGAAATCCTGAAGTCACAGATGTATGCAGAGCGTGTGGCAAAGAGGAACCGCCGAGCAAAGCGAGCTCGAGCCGTGCCAGAGGATGAGCCTCCTTCAGCAGCAGGTAGGAGGAGAATGCCTGTTTTCCATGAAAGCAGCTCAGCGAATGCTTAAACTCATTTTCCAGTGGCAACGTGGCTGCTCCTGGATAGCTCTCACAAGCAGCATCACCAAGCTAAGACATGCTGGGGCAGGAGGGTTTGCTGCTAGCATTCATTGTAATGCGGGTTACACTGGTGTTACGCTACAACAGCTCTGATCAATAGAAAGTGAGCTGGGAGTTTGGAATAGAGGAGACTGCAGGCAGTGAGGGGAGAAGCCATTACCAGTCAGTAAAATTTGTTGCCAGTGCCCAAACCCACCACTGGCAGGGCTGAGGCTAGTCTTTTTGTTCTGCATTTGAACAGCATCTAAGATGATGGGGCACTGGTCTGTGACTTGAGTTCCTAGGTATTATTAAAGTCATGCAAATAATGTTGTGGACCTTGTGACCATAGCAAGGACCCTGCTTCTGTATGTTAAGCCTTGCTAATCGTTGGTTCTGTTTCTTGTTCTCCCAGGCCCCAGATGGAAAAAGCGGTCATCTGTCTTTGACGAGGAGCTCACCAACACAAGCAGGAAGGCCCTAAAACAGTATCGTGCTGGGTAACTTGGCTCAACGTCACTGGTTTTGCATAAGCTGTGGGGGAGGCATTCTACCCCTGCACATTCGTGGAAATCTTTGCCAGATATACCCTTTGCACACAGTAGATTAGGGCTCAGACTTCATCATGCTTCTTTGAAGGGCAGCAGTGTGGGAGTTACACGGGAGTCATTCTTGTGGGGAGAGCAGCGGGTGTGCATCTCTGTCACTGATCAGGGGTACTGCTGCCAATAGGCCATTTCAGGTCTTGGGGGCAGGATGAGATGAAGTGGGTGAGTGGGAAACCGCTTCTCTTGCATCGGCAGTGCAGCGAGTGAGCAAAGGGATACTTTTCTGAGTTCAGAATATGCACCCTGTCAGCACCAGAGAAGTGCGTAATCAGGGCAGGTAAAACCAATCTCCATGGACAACAAACACATGAACCAAGTGGTGAAGTAGATAGCATCCCATTTCAGGGTGCATGGCTGTCTCACCGAACTTTTTCCCATGCAGCCCGTCCTTTGAAGAGCGGAAGCGTTTGGGCATAGCCCAGCACAGGAAAGGAGGGAACTTCAAATCCAGGTCCAGGTAAATGGCCTTGTTACTGTAATAGTCAGACATCACTGTTCTGGTGTCCTGACTGGTCTTTTGCTCTGTCCAATGATGATAACCATTCCGCTGCGTGTGTCTATGCTCCTCCTGTGTGCTGTGTTAACTGTGTGCAAGTAGTCAACACAGCAGACTCCGGAAGAGCCCCCAAAGACAAGGATCGAAGGCACCAGGCTAGATGTCTTGGCAGACAAAGTACAGTAATAGTTGCCAGTTGATTCTTCCGAACCACTATGCCCACGGTGTCCAAACAGTTCTAAAGCAGTAACCACTATAGTGGCTACTGCTATAGAGAACTAGCCCCACTCAACCAGCCACATGTGGCTAGCATGTTGGACACCACAGCATGCAAATGTACTTCCTGACAATGGATCATCCCGTTAGTGGGCTGTCCCACTGCCCCTAGGCCAGCCAAAGACAGCCCATTCTAAGATACAACTCTATATATAGGTACAAATTGCACATCATTCCTGACATGACAGGTGGCCATCCTCTTGGTGTGGGGGTGCGAGAGTTGAGAGGTGGGAGCTGGTACGTGTGGGGAGCAGACTTAAAAGCTGGCTCCTGGGGAACAACTATACACACCAATTTTTCAGCAGTTATACGTTTACTTGAATGAACACACTTTAACATCCCTAGTTCATGGCAAGTTCCGTGCACAGGAGCCTGCCTCTTACTCACAGCTTAGCATTAGGAAAGTCCTTGACCATTGTTAGCACAGGCCTGGTGTGAGACCTGAGGCTTAGCTTTGTGGGCTTTTTGTTTCAGGCTCTCATCTTACTGCGGTTATCTTTACAATTTTTCTCTTGGCCTGGTCTGTCCCATTTCCTCCTCCAAGGACAATGGCAGACAAGTACCCACAGTGCTAAGTTGGATAGAAAAGTCAGTTGTCAGCTTCAAGTCTGGAACACACATGGAGAGCTGTATTTTATTGGCACACTTGTGGACTGCTTCTGAAGAGGCCAGCATTGCCTTTGCCTGGGGACTTATTTACACCTTTCCTGTCCTTTTTATCATTGGTGCAGGCATTTGGGGTGGATGGAACTTCCAATCTTATCTTTTTACAGGTATAAGAGGAAGTGACAGCAGCTGTTTGCCAGAGGGATTCCCTGGAAAGTGTAACTGTAAGAGGCTTTCTGCATCTTCCAGAAAAACTTTCATTTTTATATTTGCTAGAATAATGTAGCCTCTTAAGTGGCATGAATTTCTAATGTGTTTAATTCTTGGACTCTGTAAATGCACCAGCATCTACTGAATTAGCACATAAAGGAAAAGGCCATGTTTTCTGCAGTTGTATTGCAGGATTTGACTTCTTCATACTTTTGATTGACTCTTCCATTACTTTCCATTATAGACTTACCCAGGTTTTAATAAAAGAACAGGTGGTATTAGTAAGCTTGTAGGACCATTTTTAGTTGTCAACAGTGAGATGTAGACAGGGCCCTTGTATTGGCATAATGAGACATACCAAACCATTGTATTTCGCTGACTTCATAATTCAGGGCCAGCTCTTGGAAAATCTTACAGCAGACACAAAATTTTCTCTGAAGTTTAAAAACTAAGCCATGTATAACCCAACCAGTGGTAGCTGCCTGAGGCTGAAGAAATTGTGAAGAAAAGCTCTAAATAGTAAATACTAGAATTCATTGTTCTGGGAGACTTGGACGAATTGCTGTTAACATAAGAGAAGCTATCTGTTTGATCAGACCAGCAGTCCATCCAACCTAGTATCCTGTCTTCTGACAGTGGCCAGTCCCAGGAGCTTCAGAGGGAATGATCAGAACAGGAAGATTGAGGGATCCAGTCCCAGTTAGCCAATCCCAGTTTTTGGCATTTAGAGGCTGAGGTACTGTAGCATGGGATTGCATTTCTGACCGTGTTGGCTGCATAGCCATTCATATACTTATTATCTGGGAACTTACCTCATTATTTTTTAACCCAGTTATACTTTTGGTCTTTGCAAGATTTCCTGGAAACTACACAACACACAACTAACCTGTGGAAGTAAAGTATTTCCTTTTGTTTAAACCTGCTCCTTATAAATTTCATTGGGTGAACCCTGGTTCTTGTGTTATATGGAGGAGAAAATAACACTTCCTTATTCACTTTCTCTACTCCGTTAATGTTTGGATAGCTCTATCACATTCTCTCACCCTTAGTTGGCCCTTATCCAAGCTGAACAATTCCTGTCTAATTTCTTGTGGAAGCTGTTCCATATGCTTAATCATTTTAGTTGCCGCTGTCTATACCTTTTCCATTTCTAATATCTTGTTTGAGATGGGACAGCTAGAACTGCACAAAGTTTGAGTGTGTGTACATCTCAGATTTATACAAATCCCATTGACTAGTCGATTAGTTAAATTAAGATTAATTAATGTCCCTAGTTTTGCCCATGAAAACTCATGAAATATACTCTCATATAAAATGTGCTAGTCTGTGAGGTGCTACAGGACTACTCCTTTCTTCTCATCGCTATTGGGGAGTAAATCAGAATGGATGTGGCTAATTAGCAGTATTACACTCCTGCCTATGTCCTTTTCCCCCCGCGGTCTTTTTGTCTTCAGCATCTGAGGAAGTGTTTTAATTCACAAAAGCTTGTGCTGCAATCAGTGTTCTCTAACATTTTCTATTCTTGGGTGGCGTAATAGTCTCAGGCTGAGGGCGGCCTCGCTGTCTCCCTACACTTAGTCCCAGAGCCCCTTCGCAGGGTCAGGGCAATGCAAACAAACAGTTTATAACCCTGGGCCCTGGTTCAGGGCAGAGCTGCAGGCAAGCAGTTTGAGCCAGGCCCTGGGATTAGGGTGGGGCAAACATAGTAAGCAAGCCAGAGAAGTCAAGGGTGCAGGCCTGGCTGCAGGCTGAACAAGGCGTCAGATCTTCTTGCTGGAAGAGAGCTGACAGGCACAAGTGATTTCTTCCTTCAGGAGGGACATAGGGCCACCCGCTCCGCTGTGTCCGAGCCCAGGGCCCTAATCAGCCGCCACTGGGTCAGCAGGGATCTTGACGGTAACACGCTGAGTTGGTCATTGGGGATCCAGAACTCAACATGCAGCCCAGCTGACCTCTGTGTCCTCAGCTGAAACTGAGTCAGCTCCCCTGGGCCAGTCCCCCTGGGGTCCTATGCGGCTCCAGGTCTGGTCGGTCTGCTCTGAGGTGGTCGAAGGAGCTAGCAGGGTATCCATAGGTTCCTCCTGGGTTGGCTCAAGCAGAGGTCATGGGGGCCCAGCCCATTCTTCTGGGTCCTGTCTGGGGCCTCAGCAGGGGTCTTTGCAGTCTCCTGTGGTCCCAGCAGCCTGGAGTAGGCCTCGGCGCATGGCCGTGGTCCCGGTGGCCCAGCCCAGTCATCTTGCTGAGGGCGGCGGAGCGAGGTTCTCCTCTCTCTGGAGCTGTGGCCAAGCCTCCTCTCTGCTTGGCTGTCAGGCTCCAACTGAGCTGGGAGCTCCCTCTCCTATACCTCTGGTCCCGCCCTTCTGCTTCCTATTGGCAGGGCCGGGGCGCTCTGGTACCAACCACCAACGGGTTTAGGGGCACTTCCTTTTCTGGGTCCCTAAGAGGCCATGCTGCCTCACTACATTTTTTTTTTAAACAGGTGGGTTGAAATTTCTTATGTGCAACACTAATATTGAGGTTGTGTGTGTGGACAAGGAATAGTTAACAAGGAACAATGCTTATGATATTTAGTATGAAATAAAAAAAATTAACACTACCCTTGGGGTACATGTACAACTCAAACTAGCAATGCATGAAAATGCATATTATCCACACAGCTCAGCTTTAATATACTAAACAAATCTGTGTAAACTAGAAATATTTGCAAGGAGACCATGAGGAGTACAATATTTGGAAAGGAGAGTAAAAGGCATTCACTATGCCTTATACAGTTTATCTGGGGAATGTTTAGGATCCATGCTATAAAAAAAAAATTCTCCTCGTTTGAAACTTTCACCTTAGGTGTGTCACTGACTCAGAGGGGTAACTGTAAAAAACTTAAAACAACAAATGATCCTGCAGCACTTTAGAAACTAACAGAACTCAAGAGTAGAAGCCCCAGAACAAGTTAACACCTGGCTTCAGGGTTTGTAGACAGATGCATGTTTCAAAGAGCTTGCAAATAAGGTTTCATCCTACAAAACAGCTAGCATCACACCTAGTACTTGCTACTTCTGAAGCATAACTGCCAGAACTCTACCACATAGCAAAGATCTGGCCTTAATGCAATACAATATGCCATGTATTAATTAGGAACACAGGATTTAAAACAATCATTAAGATCAGCATTTTAGATCTCTGCAACACTCCAAAAATTCTGTTAAAGAATCTTTCTTACCTTAAGCCATTAATACCTATATATAAACTTTGAGATGTAATTGTGCAAATGTCCTCCTGGCGCACACCCCATACAGCCTGTTCTCTCCCCTTTTACAACCCAGACAGGCAGAGGACTGCAGTAAGTCAGACACCCCAGACAAACTGCCCCCTGCCTCCACCTCACTGCACACATACCAGCACCCACCTACCTCCCCCCCATCCCATGCAGTCAGCCCTTTATCTCCCTCTTCCCAAGAGGCTTGTGTGCGCTGAGTTTCTGTCTTTCTGTCCTCATGCAGATGGAACTCTCCAAACTCTCCTCCCCCAGCCATTTATTCTCTCCTTATCTTCTTTCTTTACCTACTGTGGGAGCTGCTCAATTTCAAGCATGGAGCAGCTCCATTTAGCTGCTTGCTTAGCAAGATGATGCTCCTCCCCCTGCCAATCAGCTGAGCTCCCTGCCTGCACAAAAGTTTTGAACTTCTGGGCAGAGCTCAGAAAACAGGTGTGCAGCTTACAGGGAACTTAGGCTGTAATAGCCTAATGAATTTGTTACTCTTTGAAGTGTCACCATACTGGTAGTTTTTTCTTTATTATAGTTTGTCGGTTTGCCTGGTAGTTCTGAAACCATCTCCTCTTGTCCTCAAGCTGGGAGTCTTCAGATTTGTCACCTAAAAAGAATGGCTCCAGTATGGGACTCTTCCTAACGTTATCAGCAGTGAAGATTGATGCCAAGACTTCATTTAGTGTTTCTGCAATGATCTTATTTTCCTAGCACATCCATTGTCTAGTGGCCACACCCGGTTAGCAGGCTTGCTGCTTCTGATGTTTTTTTTTTTTTTTTTTTTTTTTTTTTTTTTTTTTTTTTTTTTTGCTATTAGTTTTTGTGTCTTTGGTTAATTGCTCTGCAAATTCCTTTTTGGCCTGTCTAATTATACTTCCACACATGACATGCCAGAGTTCCTCCTACTGGTTTTCTCAATAGGTTTTAACTTCCATGTTTAAAGAATGCCTTTTTTTTTAAAGACTTGGGGTAGCCAGAGTGGCACTTTTTTGGTCCTCCTACTTTTGTTTTAATCGGGGATATACTTCTAATCATAGCCTCTCATGGGGTGTTTAAAACTTCCCATGCAGCTTGCAGATATTTCACTTTTGTGACTACCTTTTTGTTTTTACTAGCCTCATTTCTGTAAAAATTAAATGCTACTGTAGGAGCTTTATTTCCTCCCTCCCCCTTGTAAGGGTGCTAAATTTAATTACGTTTTGGTAGCTATTACCAACTGGGTTCAGCTATATTCATCTCTTTAGACCAGATCCTGTGCTCAATTTAGGACTAAATAAAAAATTGTCTCTCCCTTTGTGAGCTTCAAGACTAGATATTCCAGGAAACATCCACTTACATTGTCTAGAAACTTTAAGCCCTGGATCCAGTCTTGAGGTAACATGTACCCCGGTCATTATGGGGGTTGTTGAAATCCTGCATTATCATCATCGAGTTTTCCATTTTTATAACCTCTCTAATCTCCTTGAGCATTTCACACTCACCATCACAATCAAGTGGGTTACAGGTTGAACCTCTCTGATCTGCCAATATCCAAGGTCTCACAGGACCACAGATGTTCCTGAAGCAGAGAGCTCTGGCAGGAAGCAGCTGCCGCGGAGCCTGGCTATCTGCTGATGGACTCGAGGCTCTCCCAGGGTCTATCAGCAGAGAGGCTGACCTCCCCATGTCTGGCAAACTCCCTCATTTGGGAGTGGTCAGGTCCTGAGGGTCGCAGACATGGGAGGTCCAACCTGTACTAAATTATCAAGCATTAAATTTCTATCCCCAGAAAGTCTATAGTACTGTTTGATTTTCAGTATATTTAACTCACTCTTTCACTTATAGTGCCGCTCTCCTACCAGTGCATCCTTCTGACACTATGAATATTTTTACCCTGCTATTAGCAGCTCAGTATCCTCAGTGAGTACCACACACTTAAGCTTCTTTGTAATTATACTTCTTGCATCTATGGACTAGCACATAATTTGTCACTTTTAGCTGCCATTGTGATGTAGTTCAAAGGGACTCTTATTTGACTGTTTCCTTTTCTGTTCCTACCTCTAGCTTCTCAACTTCCAGTCTCACCTCTATTAAAACAGAGAATCCCCATTAACAGATCCTCTCCTACCCAATGCTTCTGTCAAACCACATACTCTCATCTTTCCCCTAGCCCTTAATTTAAAACTTATCTATAGTCTTTAATTTAATTGCCAGCAATCTGGTCTATTTTGGTTTGACGTGGAGCCCCTCTTCCTATAGTAGTGTTTCTCACTCTTTTTGCATCAGGCGTGCTATGGAATGTTTTAAAGTCATGTGGAAACACTGATGTCTGATTGGCTTCTTGCCTCACCTCCCCCATCTCGTCCACAGTTGGAGCATCCAGTCAGAGCTTAAATTCCATGAGCGTAGGGTTCTGGACTTGATGACCTCTTGAGGTTCCTTCCAATTCTATGATTCTGTAAACCTCTCTTCCCTACACCATTATCTCATCCATGGAGTGACACCGTGCACGTCTGTTTGTATGTGGCATATCAGAAAATGCTATAATGGAGGTCCTGGAGTTAATCTTACTTAAGCCAGATTTAAGGAGCTCCTTGTCACTGATACCTAAGTGTGTTACAACCAGTGGCTGTCCCCTAACACTGCAAATGGTTCACCTCCTCAGCACAAACCCATCTATGTATATTTCCAGCGATGAAGTTTCCCATTAACATTTTCCAGCTCTGTCTAATAAGTGGTATTCCTTTCCCTAGAGAGGTATTTCAGTGTGAGGAGACAGCCGTAACAGCTAGAAGGAGGGTTCTAACTACATGATCATTTCCTTCCACTCTGATGGTCTCCTTCTCCAAGACTTTCATCATTCGTGGTACAAAGGCTGTCAGGCATGGGGTGAGGGACTATCTTGTGTCCAGGAAAGTCTCACCTCTTTCTCTTAGCTCCTCCACTTCAGCCACTTTGGGGGCCAGAGCCTATAAAGTCTGTGGCCTATGAATATCTTAACCCAAAATGCCCACCTATATCACCTGCCCACAAGGTGAGTGGTGGTTATTGGTGTAAATTTAAAGAATGTTCAAGTATATGTAGCTTTCACGTTACCTTGCAAAACAGCTAGCTCCACTGCTTGCTTAGAAATTGGCTTTTTAAACCCCTGTTCTCCCTAAGTAGTCCTGCCCACTGGTTAATGATTGTGTGCTAAAGGGAGTTGGGATCAAAGACAAGATTGAGAGCTCCTTAATGAGGCTACTAGGCTAAGCACATGGATCCTCAAACAAACCACACTATGTGCTTCAATCAGACAGCAAGCATATAAACTCACTTCCAGGATCATGTCATTCCTTCAGCTGGAAAACTCTCCTGCAAAACTCCAGTTAGCTGACCCTGTTTGTTAGGTGGTCCTGCTGCTGCTCCTGCAAGACCTGGATACCACCATTCTAAGTGGGACCACAGCAAATCCCCCTATCAGACTGCCTCTAGGAGGGTCCCAAATTGCCTTAAGACAGCCTTGGGCATTTTTCTGTCCTGCCCCCACTGCAGTTTGCTTATTCAGATTCCACATTTCATATGCCTTCCCCCCACAAGCACCCTTCAATAAGATAGTCCTAAACCCAAAGTAGTTCCGCAGAGCTATAACCATATACCTCAAACATGGTAAAAATTGACCGTCCTGTCCCCTGCCCACAAAAAGCCTTTAATTCCTTAGCAGGTGTACAGGCTAGGCAGTAGCCTACTATGCATTGAGCAGAAGCCAGTACAAAGCCTTCACTCACGCAAGGAGGGAATGCATGTTGTTCTTTTCCAACTTCTCCATAGAGCCTTGGAGCCTCAAGCCCCACCTGTGGGTGGAATAAAAATTCCCAGTGGAGGTTTTTCTATCTTTATTAAAAAGGGCAAATTGTACAGCCAGTAAATAGAAAAAAATATACATAATGAATCCTGGGCAGCTCAGGAGGGCAAAACGGAGCCCATTCACCTAACACCTGTTTCCACACAATCCACAGTAACAGCACAGAACATCTTAGGGTCGTGGTGGGCGCATACCAGGGGGAGGGGGACCTGGAAGTGAAAGAACAAAGGCCATCAGTTGCAAAGCCAAGGAAGAAGAACAAAGCAGCTGAAGCAAAGCCACAGGCCGGAAATGCTACTCCGCAACAGTACAGCTCACTGCTTCAAAATGCCTAGTGGCCTTCTCAGCACACTGCTGCTATTTCTATGGCAGTTTCTCACAGCAGTCCTGAGGAACAGTTCTGCTCCACAAGACACTAACTAAAGTGTACACACTGATTCCCACACTGCTGCTTACAGTAGAGTGATACTGTTCTTCTCTCATGCCAAGAAGCACACTCACCTCTCATCCCTGGGGGAGGTGGTCTCATCCCTGGGGGGGGCATTCCCATGGGTGCACCTCGGCCAGGTGGCATTCCCATTGGTGGACCCATGGGTGGTCTCATGCCCGGAGGTGGTCCCATCATTCCTGCATGGAAAGGAAGAGAACAAGTCTCAGAACTGCTTGTAGACACATGCTATACCTCAGGTAGGGAGGGATGAGCCTTCTACCACAGACTGGCATTGTTAGAAGCACAACGCTTTGAGGATCACACTCCCAATCCAGAAAAGACTCCAGCAGGTTCATTGTTTACTCTTTGGTACAATTCCATGCTGAACGCAGCCACAACTCACACCTAACGCTACTGGCTGAATCTCAGAATAATCCTGCTTCATACCAATTCTTCATTGGGTTCAGATACAGTCAAGATTCATCATCAATCCAGCCACATTCTATGGGTGCTCTCTCATCCCAAACCATGAGAAAAGCTGTTCCTTACCGGGAGGAGGCGCTCCTCTGCCCATCGGAGGGGGAGGTCCACCACGGCCCGGTGTGTATTGTGTAGGAGCTCCTGCTATACTAGCCGTAGCAGCAGCAGCGGCAGCAGCAACTGTTCCACGGCCCTGAGGGGTCATCACCTATAAACAAAAAACTCATAACCTTTATTTCAGAAAGTTGAAAAAGCTACTGGGGGGAAGCTGTTCTAGATTTGATTTTAACAAATAGGGAGGAACTACTTGAGAATTTTAAAGTGGAAAGCAGCTTGGGTGTAAGTAATCATAAAATCATAGAGTTCGTGATTCTAAGGTATTGTAGAAGGAAAAACAGCAAATTAAAGACAATGGATTTCAGGAGGGCAGATTTTGGTAAGCTCAGACAGCTGGTAGGTAAGGTCCCATGGGAGGCAAGACTGAGGGGAAAAACAACTGAAGAGAATTGGAAGTTTTTCAAAGGGACATTATTTCCTACTCTATTATTTCCTACTCTATTCCGCTGTGTAGGAAAGAGAAAATATGGCAAAAGACCGCCTTGGCTTAACCGGGAGATCTTGCATGATCTAAAAATAAAAAAGGAGTCATATAAAAAATGGAAACTAGGACAAATTACAAATGTTAAATATAGGCAAACAATACAGGAATGCAGAGGCAAGATTAGAAAGGCAAAGGCATAAAATGAGCTCAAACTAGCTACAAGCATAAAGGGAAACAAGACATTCTATAAATATATTAGAAGCAAGAGGAAGACCAAGGACAGGATAGGCCCACTGCTCAGTGAGAAGGGAAAAACAGTAACAGGAAACTTGGAAATGGCAGAGATGCTTAATGACTGTTTCGGTCTTCACCGAGAAGTCTGATGAAGGAATGCCTAACATAGTGAATGCTAGTATGAAGGGGGTAGGTTTTGAAGATAAAAAAACGAACAAGTTAAAAATCACTTAGAAATGTTAGACGTCTGCAAGTCACCAGGGCTTGATGAAATGCATCCTAGAATACTCAAGGAGCTGATAGAGGAGGTATCTGAGCCTTTAGCTATCATCTTTGGAAAATCATGGAAGACAGGAGAGATTCCAGAAGACTGGAAAAGGGCAAATCTAGTGCTCATCTATAAAAAGGGAAATAAGAACAACCCAGGAAACTATAGACCAGTTAGTTTAACTTATGTGCCAGGAAAGATAATGGAGCAAGTAATTAAGGAAATCATCTGCAAGCACCTGGAAGATAATAAGGAGATAAGGAACAGCCAGCATGGATTTGTAAAGAACAAATCATGTCAAACCAATCTGATAGATTTCTTTGATAGGATAACAAGTCTTGTGGATAAGGGAGAAGCGGTGGATGTGGTATACCTAGACTTTAGGAAGGCATTTGATATGATCTCGCATAATATTCTTATCAAGAAACTAGGCAACTACAACTTAGATGGGGCTACTATAAGGTGGCTGCAGAACTGACTGGATAACCTTTCTCAGAGAGTAGTTATTAATGGTTCACAATCCTCCTGGAAAGGCATAACAAGTGGGCTTTCGTAGGGGTCTGTTTTGGGACCAGTTCTGTTCAATATCTCCATCAACGATTTAGATATCGGCATAGAGAGTACGCTTATTAAGTTTGCAAATGATATCAAGCTGGGAGGGGTTGCAAGTGCTTTGGCGAATAGAGTCATCATTCAAAATGATCTGGACAAATTGGAGAAATGGTCTCAGGTAAACAGGATGAAGTTTAATAAGGACAAATGCAAAATGCTCCACTTAGGAAAGAACAATCAGTTTCACACATACAGAATGGGAAGCGACTGTCTAGGAAGCAGTACGGCAGAAAGGGATCTAGGGATTATAGTGGACCACAAGCTAAATATGAGTCAACAGTGTGATACTGTTGCAAAAAAAAAAAGCAAACATGATTCTAGGGTGCATTAACAGGTGTGTTGTGAGCAAGACACGAGAAGTCATTCTTCCGCTCTACACTGCGCTGATTAGGCTTCAGTAGGAGTACTGGGTTCAGTTCTGGGCACCACATTTCAAGAAAGATGGGAGAAATTGGAGAAGGTCCAGAGAAAGGGCAAGAAAAATCATTAAAGGTCTAGAGAACATGACCTATGAAGGAAGACTGAAAGAATGAGGCTTCTTTAGTTTGGAAAAGAGAAGATTGAGAGGGAACATGATAACGGTTTTCAGGTACCTAAAAGGGTGTCACAAGGAGGAGGTAGAAAAATTGTTTTTCCTGGCCTCTGAGGCTAGATCAAGAAGCAATGGGCTTAAACTGCAGCAAGGGAGGTTTAGGTTGGACATTAGGAAAAAGTTCCTAACTGTCAGGGTGGTCAGACACTGGAATAAACTGCCCAGGGAGGTTGTGGAATCTCCATCTCTGGAGATATTTAAGAGTAGATTAGATAAATGTCTATCAGGGATGGTCTAGACAGTACTGGGTTCTGCCAAGAGGGCAGGGGACTGGACTCGATGACCTCTCAAGGTCCCTTCCAGTCCTAGTATTCTATGATTCTATGGAATGCTGCACAAAGTGTTGTTTCTATAGTAACTGGGACAATAAGAAAGATTTAACTTTCCATCTCATGCCTTAAGATTTTTACCCTTTTTCTGTTTCACATATGAGCCTTTGTTACCAGGCAGGGCTGCACACTCCTGATATGCTACTGTGGGGTGGAATTCAATGTACAGATCTAACTGGGTTTTATGCAGGAAAATGCACTTTCCTATCAGTGAATGATCCACAGATGTGTGAAGGAGTGTATAATGCAACATGCTAGTTCCAGAACCTTAACTGAACAGGTCTGGTTTTTTTTATTGCTGTTGCCTAGCACAATCACTTGACCACACCTGAGCTAAGAGACAGAAAGCTCTCCAGGCTACCGTAATCAAGAGTCAAGTTCTTTCTTGTGCTGTAATATTGCATTTCACCTGTTGGGATGGTCCTCCCACTCCTCTGACAGGACCAGCTAATCCTGCTGGTGCCTGTGGCATGGGGGCACCAGCTGGTACTCCTCTCCCAGCTGCCCTCCCAACTCCAGGTCCTCCTGCAGCTCCAGCTAGAGGCACCCGGGCAATGCCAGTCTGAAACAGAGGGAAATACAAGCAATCAGTGATTTCAGTACAGCAAGATGCTTCAGACCCAGGGCTGTTACCCCCCACCCCAGCATTCCATTCCTAATGGGTGCATGCTGCTGCAAAGTTAAGACTCCTCTGCATAGTGAAATTCCCTGAATCCTGGCACTGGTTAATGCCAAGAAAGAATGGGGCTAATGACTAGCCATTTAAGCCCTCTTGGAAATGGAGGCTGGATTTGTCTGTAGTTCTGCGCGCACTGCCCTCACATCTTTTGGAGGTGGTCCCTCAACTGTCATAGACACCAGGTTCTCTCCTCGCAGCAACACCAGACCCAACACTCGTTTCTCTTCCCGCTCCGGCTGCTTTGAATTCTTGGGTCTGAGAAAGAGAGAGAGAGAGATAAGTGTCAAGTCTGTGACAGATACCTTATCCAACTACCTCAAAACTGATGATGTTCTCTCCCCCTTCTGCAAGAAATAGCAAAGCTCTGCAGGGAAGGTACAGAGGCTCATTTTGCCTGCTTGAATCAGACACGGGGAACAAAACATGAACACATGCCTCCCAAAATCCATAGAGGTTACTAGAATTCTGCCACAACAGCAACCAAGCCAAAGTATCCATGTTTTTCAAATTAACACTTTACATTGCAGTCCCTGCCTCCTGACTCCTCCACTGGAATTGCAGGAATCAGAGGTACAGTACAATCTTCATCTCAAACACCACAACCACCAAATCATCCAGCTTGTAGAACAGAAGCATCAAGTCATGAAGCAGGCAGGTGACTCAGACAGCAGAAATGAAGAGCTCTATTGGAATAGCCAGTTAGTCCCACTTTCCAGAGCCAGGCCAAGACCGTACTCTAGCATATGCTCCGCTAGTACTAATCCACATTGGCAGGGCTTGACAAGCGGCGGTGATTGTGCTGCAGCGCCGTGCCGGGCTAAAATCTACTCGCCATGGGCGAGTAGATTGCCGTAATTGCCGAGCCCTACACATTAGTACAGTGGTTGTTTCACTAGTAGCTAATCTATAAGGATATGCAACGTATACAACTCTTAGAGGCTTCTACTTTTAGGCTGTAGATCATAACCAAGCCATTATATGTAACACACCATGACAGCTAAAATAGATTCCTTCCCCCTTCTGTGGAAAAGTCACCAGAAAAAAACAGGGTCACTACAATAACATATATATTTTAAACGTGGAGCTCCATACATATAGCTCAATGTATGCTTTTCCATGTATTCTACTAGATATTTTTCCTTGGAGCAGTCAGGAGAAGCTAATTAATATCCCCATTACCTACCCAAATAGGACCTCTTCCATATTACAAGTTACACTTCTCAGATTATTTACAAATTATTGCTTAATCCTTGACAGACAGAGGTTCTTAGCTCATTCAGCCTTTCATTAGAACTCAATTCCACTCCCTCTCATTTTTCTCTGTTACTCATCCAAGAACAGAAGAACGGCTAAACTGGGTCAGACATCTTACATACCAATAGTGACCAGTGCTAGGTTCTCCAGAAAGAACAGATAATCAAGAGATAATCATTCCAAGTGTCAGGCAAACAGAGGCTAAGGACACCATCCCTACCAATCCTGCCTAATAGCCACTGATGAACATGAACATATCTAGTTTTTGAACACTGTTACTTTCTTGGCCTTCACAATATCATCTGACAAAGCATTCCATGGATTGTGGTATGTGAAGAAATACTTTTGTTTTAAACCTGCTGCCTATTAATTTCATTTGGGGACCCCTAAATTTTGTGTTATGAGAACATTTCACCTTAAGTGGAAAGGCACAAAACAGTCACTCATGTGACTAAATCTCTCCCCTTCCCACATCCTGACAAACCCACTCACTTGATCTTGCGGAACTCATCGCAATCACACAGGATGAGGTTCATGTGCTTGTCAAAGGCCTTGAAAGTGCCAATGAAGACACGTCCATCCTGTAGGATGCACCGCATGCGATAGTCGATGTGCTGCAGCATCTTGCTGCTCTTCCCCACAGTCTGCAAGAGAAGTCATTGTTACATCTGGGTCCCAGCCTCTCCTTCCTGCCTCCTTCCCACCTTACACCCTGTCCTCAGTTTTTCTTCCTCGCCACCTCCTGCCCCCGGCTTCTTCCCTTCTCTGCGTGACACACGTGCCAGGCTCCTCTTTCGCTGCTCCCAACACCAAGTTACACCAGGCCTTGGTTTTTCCTTCGGGGGCCGCGTTATGCCCAGGTCCCAGCCTTCCCTTACTCTCCCCCCATTACTCCCAGCTGCGGGCCTCTCCTTCCCTTCCCCGCTCGCCCGCCGCCGCCGCGTT
>JANRFK010002932.1:31885775-31897493 GCA_030068395.1 Apalone spinifera | reverse complement strand
GCCCACGAGGGCTGCAAGGCCTGCCGGCAACAATGGCACCAGCACCGGCCCACAAGGCGCCACCAGGCCTGCCGGCACCAACACTGGCCCACGAGGTGCCACCAGGCCTGCCGGCAACAACCGCACCAGCACCGGCCCGCGAGGCCTGCCGGCACCAACGGCACCAGCACCGGCCCACGAGGCGCCGCGAGGCCTGCCGGCACCAACGGCACCAGCACCGCCTGCACTTTCCGCCTTCGCAGCACTACCAGCCATCCAGCAGACAGGAAAGCTGATGAAGCCATGGCGCAGCTGCCCGGCACTGTGGTACTGTTCCTCGGATCTGCCTCTGCGTGGTCTGGCAGGAGAAACTTCAGACTCCGGTGAGGAGCCGTCAGTTGGTACCACTCTTGCTCCTGGCATTGCAGCCACAAGGTGTGCTGGCACCAATGCTCTCCTGGCCCCGCAGTGGCCCTTTTGGACCCTGTGGGCCTATCACCAGGCACAAGGGCACAGTGCGAGGCTGCGTCAGTGGTGTCTGTGCCCCACACTCCTTCCACCACCTTGGTATCGCCTCACTCCTGATGTGCCACCGAAATTGGGTCTGCACCAAGCCACTGCTGGCTGCGCGCTCAGACCCAAGCCAGCCTCCAGAGAGCCTGAAGGTCAGGAGGACCCTGTGCCCCGGGCAGCATCCTTCTTTTCGACGGATGAGGCAGTGGCAGGCACCTGCACCACCTCCCCAGAGTCCATCAGGACCTTCTTTAGTGGGTAGCCCAAAACGTACCTCTCCAGGCATAGGACTGACCTGATGGTGGACATTCCTGCCCCAGAGGGTCCTTCCAAGGAGGCTTTGCCACCCATAAAGACCATACAAACCACCACAAAGGTGCTCTGGCAGCCCCAGGCCTCCAGCCAGACCACCACAGCCAAGGGAGTTAAAGGGGGGTATTTTGTACCCTAGACAGGTTATAAGCAGTTTTTCTCACATCCTCAAGCCTGGGACATTAGTGGTCAATGTGTCTAACTGCAGGACTAGCAGGGCCAGCTCCTAAGTCAAAGGATGCAAGAAAGCTGGACTTTTTTGGACACAAAGAGTGTTCTATGTAGCTAACTAGCAGGCAGTGCTCAGCCACAGCCCCTTCAAACCCTGGGGAATGTCAGCCATAATCCAGGAGCTGCTCCCTCATGCCCCGAGTTTTCAGCACTCATTGAGGAGGACAAAGTACTATGCAGAATAGCTCTTCAAGCTGCTTTGGACTTAGCTGACTCCGTGGCCTGTACCATGGCCACAGAGCTCACCGGGAGATTGAGTCCCTGGTTGCAGGTGTCAGGTTTATCCCCAGGGCTCAAGAATGCCATCCAGGATCTGCCCAGTCGCTGTGCGGGGCTGTCCACAGAGATCAGTGATTCCGGCTTGCAAAGCCGAAAAGATTTGCCAGCAACATTAAAATCCCTGGGGATCCGCGCCCCAGAGGAAGCCCTTCAAGCCACAGCCCCGTCCCACTTCTGTTCCAGACCCCAGACACAGGACTCGAATAGAAGTGGCAGGAATAATCGGAGGTGCCTCCTCCAAACAGCCCCCAGGGCCAAAGCTTAACTTTGGCAGGTGCACCTGAGGACAGAGCTCCAGAACCCAGTCTGGATCCTTACCCTCCCTTTGTGAACTGTCTGTCCCACGTCTGCCGTGCCTGGGCCCAGCCTGCCTCAGACTGCTGGGTCCCAAACATGGTGGGATACGCTGTCCAGTTCTGTTCTCTGCTGCCCTCCCATCCCTCTTAAGGGACCCTTCTCATGAGCAACTCCTGCAGGAGGTGCAGTCGCTCCTCACTGTAGAGGTGATGGAGGAGATTGCTCAGGACTTCGCGGGCAGGGGACTTTACTCCCATATTTCCTGATCTGGGAGACCTCAGCGCATTCCTCAAGAAAACACCCGTCTGCATGGTCTCCTAACCTCCCCCATTCCTTCCCTGGATCCGGGGACTGGCACACTGCCCTGGATGTGGGAGACGTGTAGTTCCAGGTTTCCCTTTTCCCAGCCCACAGCTGGTTCCTACGCTGTGTGGTCAGCGGCCAGCACAGTTTGTTCAGGACGCACCCGCTCGGGCTATCAGCGTGGCAGTGATGTACTATTTGGTCCCAGCAGAGAGGGACTGCCCCTCAGCTTGCCACAGTCCCCCTGGCTTTGGACTGCTCGCTGGACCTCAGGCAGCAAGAGCTGGCAATATCCTCTGTAAGGTGCACCGGGCTGCCATCTCGGCCTTACGCCCGGGGACACAGGGTAGATTGGTATTTGCACGATTCCTTAAGGGACTAGACAGACTCTGCTCCCCAGTGGACCTCAGCCTCGTTTTGTCCAGGCTCACTGCCCCTCCATTTGAGCCCTTGGCCACCTGCCCTCTACCACGTTTGTCCTGGAAGGTGGCCCTTTTGGTGACAGTACCGTTGTCCAGAAGGGTCTCTGAACTCAGGGTGTTTGAGTCGGAGCCTCCCTGCATCATCTCTTATAAAGAGATGGGGCAGCTACACTCTCACTGCATGGGTGCTAGGTGTGCGAGGCGGGGGAAGGCTCTGTCTTCCCAAATTGCCAGCCTGGCCCTGCCCGCACTCTGCCCCCACAACGCCCGCAGTAGGCGCAGTGGGGGCGGAGTGTGGCTACCCCAAGTGCCTGCCCTGGCCAGGCACCCTCCTTCCTTCCTGTGTTCCGGGGCCGGGCCGTTCCACCTCTCCAAGGGGCGGGGCGGGGAGCAGCTTGGCTCCTGTGGGGCGGGGCCTGGGAAGAAGGGGCAGGGCTGGGGGGGAACTGGGGGGTTGTCTCCCCCAGCCCTACCTACACCCACCGCTCGTGCTCACCCGGCATTTCTACCCAAGGTGGTCTCCCAGTTTCATGTGAACCGGGCGTATTCTTGCCTGTTCTTCCTGAAGCTGCAGGCCAGTAGCAGGGTGAATGCTCCATTCCCTGGATGTCAGCTGGGTCCCAGCTTTCTACATTGAGTGCTTAGAGGATAAGGGCTCCCCATTGCATCCTAGCGCATGTCGTTGTGGATCATGGCCTGCCTCAGGACGTGCTCTGACCGGGTGCAAGTCCCACGCCCCCCATTGGCAGCACATTCACAAGAGCGCAGGCTTCATCCGCAGCCTTCCTCATGCACGCCCTGGCCCGGGGGTATGCCGGGTGGCAACGAGGGCCTCCATCCACACCTCCACGTTGCACTGCGCCACCACCCAACCAGCTAGCGCTCAGCAGGGCAAGCGAACTCCGCCCCTCCTCACGAGTCACCTGCAGGAATGGACATGAGCAGTACTGGAAGAAAAGCTGTTACCCGTCTCTCACAATGGTTGTTCTTCGCAACGTGTCCCCGTCCATTCGAAACCCCACGTGCCTCTGCTCCGTCGGAGCATTCCAGCCAGAAGGAACTGAGCGGGTGGCAAGTGGACAGTGTCCCATGGACGCTGCTGTGAAGGCACCCCTGCATGGGGCCGCACAGCCGACCCGACAGTACCGACGGCACCGACCCTCCCCGCCCGCGCACACCTGTTGGACTGGTCGTGAGCAATGCACCCTGAAGAACAAGAGGTAGGGAGGCAGGTAACTGTTTCGGTCTCCCGTCCCCTCAGGTGATGCAGGTCGTACGCGAGCAGATCACCCGAGCCCTGCCCTCCAAACCCAACTCACTAGACCAGTTCAAGAGCAAGTTGCGCAGCCTGAGCTACTCGGAGATCTTGCGGCTGCGCCAGTCGGAGAGGATGAGCCAAGATGACTTCCAGTCACCGCCCATCGTGTAAGTGCCTGACGGGGCAGCTCCCTTCCCCACAGACCTGTTAGCCCCCCTTGCATTGAACTGCTGCCTGCTCTCCCTAGATGCCTGTTCACTCACTTGTCTTTGATCTCCAGGGAGCTGAGAGAGAAAATCCAGCCTGAGATCCTGGAGCTGATCAAACAGCAGCGTCTGAACCGGCTCTGCGAGGGAAGCAGCTTCCGGAAAATTGGGAATCGCAGGAGACAAGGTGGGGTCTCCTGCAGCTCCCCAGCCTGGGAGCAGCGAAGCAAGCAGGAGCGGGGGCAGGGATGCCGCAGGGAAGGGGATGGATACCCAGGGTTGCTGCACAGCTGAGAGGCTGGGAGGGATGCACTCAGACCCGACAGCAATGCTCGTGCCAGCAGATGGCACTGTGCAGCCACTGAGCTAGTGGGGCTCTAGAGCCGTGGTCCCCTATGGGCGCGATGGCGCCCGCCGAGTGACCAGGGCCGGCCCAAGCCATCCTGTGGGCGCCCGGCAGCCCCAGAAGGCTGGGGGGCTGCTCATGCCGTGCTGTGTTGTGTGTTCCAGAGAGGTTCTGGTACTGTCGTCTGGCTCTGAACCACAAGGTTCTGCACTACGGAGACCTGGAAGACAATGCCCAGGGCGAAGTGACCTTCGAGTCTCTGCAGGAAAAGAGTAGGTCCGGGCTATTGCTCTGCCACCTGCAGACCGTCCCGGCCGCACCATCTCAGGCGGGAGGCGGGTCTCATCAGGGCTGGGCAAAATCCAACCCGAGGGCTGCACGCGGCCCTCCAAGCCACCGGATCCAGGTCGTGGACGCCGCAGGGAGCTTAAGGCAGACTCCCTGCTTGTCTTCCCCCCACTCAGAAAAGCGGCTGCCGCAGCCGTTCCTCTTCTGAGGAGCGGGGGCTGGTGCCCCCTGCACATCCTATGGCCAATGGGAGCTGCCTGTTTGAGGACCAGGCAGTGTGTGAGGCACCCTGCCCTCCTTCCCTCAGGCTCCTAGTCACCATTGCACATGGCCCCTGCCAGGGGAGGGGCAGGCAGGGAAGCTGCCGGAGAACCCTGCTGGAGTCGCCCAGGCAAGTCTCTCAGTCAGAGCCTGGCTCTGGCACCCCAGTCCCTCTGCCCCCCCCCTTTGTTCTCCTTCTGAACCCATAACCCCTCCCAGACTCTGCGCCCCAGTCCCCTGCCCCCTGCACCCCAGTCCCTTACCCCAAGCTCCCTTCTGCACCCAGCCTCCATCCCAGCCCCCGCATCCCTCCACTAATATCATGGAAGAGTGCGGCCCTTGACCACTTTCCAAATCTTGGAGTGGCCCCTCAAAAAATGATTGCCTACCTTTGGTCTAGAGACTACAGCACTGACTGGCACTCGAGATCTGAATTCAGTTACTGGCCTTTCCATCCGCCTGTGTCATTGGTACTTCCCACCCCAGGAGCTGGGGGGTTGAGTTCATTTGGGTTTGCGGGGCTCAGACAGTCTGGGAATGGAGGCTATAGAAAAACCTGTGGACAGGCAGATGGACACGGGGCCGTGCACCTGTAACGTCAAGCTAAAGCCCTAGCTCTTCGTGGTGAGACTTTCTCCTGTGTGTGACTTTCCCTCCTAGTCCCTATAGCAGACATCAAGGCCATAGTGACGGGGAAGGACTGCCCGCACATGAAGGAGAAGAGTGCATTGAAGCAGAACAAGGTAATTGCTCCCTCCTTTCCTTGGTACGTTCCTCCAGCTGATAAGCAGTTCCTGGAAGGGTGGAAGCAGCAGAAACAGGAGTTCTCAATGACAGCTGTCTATGGGAACCATTTACACATGGGCCCAGCCTTGTCGGGCGCCCCTACACCAACTTCGCTGCCCCTGGTCTCTCTACTGTGTCACTCCTAGAAACCCTCCCACCCTCCTTGTTCTGTGACTGGCCAGGTGCCCTGGGGCTGGTAGCACAGTGAGGCGGTACCTGGGGCACAGTATTGCATTGTGGAAGTGCATGAGGCTGCAGCCTAACCTCCCCCCCCCCCCCCCCCCCCCCCCGCCATTGTTGGTGTAGCAGAAAGAAACTGTCCAGCTGCTGAGTAAAAACTTCTTCCTGCAGGAAGTGTTGGAATTGGCCTTCTCGATACTGTATGATCCTGACGAGACACTGAACTTCATTGCACCTAATAAGTATGAGGTAAGAAATGAGGCTGTCAAGCTGCAAAGAGGAGATGGGGAAAAACAAGTTTCCTTCAAAGCTTGGCCAAGATGCACCAGGCTCGCTCTTAAAAATGTTGTTGACAAGCGAAATCTCCCCTCTTTGTAAGAGCTGCCCGCTAGCCCCTGGTGCCGCTCTGCCAACGCCCCTCCGTCCTTGGTGCTGGCCATAAACGGAGAAGGGGACGCCTGAAATGCAGTCTCTTCTGCTGCCGTGTCACGTTGCAAACGCATGTCCGACTGCCTGCTCCCCCTCGTGCTGGAGGAGCCCATTCTTGCTTGCCTAGCTTCTCCCTCCCCTGCGGTTGGAATTACTTTTCCCCCAGCTGAATTAACTGCATTTGCTGGATTTCTCGTTTATTTCTTGCTAGTGTCACCAATTTCAGGAGGCCTCCAGAGGGACG
The DNA here is from genome assembly GCA_030068395.1 of Apalone spinifera. Classification (NCBI taxonomy): domain Eukaryota; kingdom Metazoa; phylum Chordata; order Testudines; family Trionychidae; genus Apalone; species Apalone spinifera. The sequence continues at coordinate 31,891,159 of JANRFK010002932.1, read as the reverse complement.
TTCTCACCGGTGGTTTGTGCTGGTATTTTGGGGTGGGGACTCTCTGGGGACAGTCCCACTGGTTTAGGCCTAGGGGTATAAGTTGTCTGCTTGTTCTTCACAGTACTGCATCTGGATCGACGGACTCAACGCCCTTCTGGGGAAGGACATGTCCAGCGAGCTAACCAAGAGCGACCTGGACACACTGCTGAGCATGGAAATGAAGCTGAGACTCCTGGACCTGGAAAATATCCAGATCCCGGAGGCCCCGCCCCCCATCCCCAAGGAGCCCAGCAGCTATGACTTTGTCTATCACTATGGCTGACACAGGCGGAACTGGCCAGGGATGGGACTGCTGTTCCAGAAGAGCCTCGGAGCTCTGGAGATTGTTTTGAGGGCTCCTTTGTACAGAACCAGTTCTGAACATGGTACCATATCTCTCCATGACCAGCCTTTCCAGTAGGCGTGCAGCTGCTTATATACACCCTTCCTTACGGGTGAGTGTCATGATTCTGGGGTGCCAGATGGGGAGGCACCCTATTCCCTCAACAGCAACACTGCATGGGCCTGGGGGAGGAATTTGCCGAGCAAGAGGAGGCGCTTCTACCCTGGCCCCTTGTATCACAGAACTGTTTCTCCTACCAGAAAACTTAACACAACTACTGGGTGCCCGACAGCTGCTGCAGCAGAAAATGTGCAAAGAGGAGTCGCTACAGGAGTGACACTGGTATCTGAGGAGCAGACGCCCATGAACAGCCGGGGCATCAGCATCCCCATTAACTAATTACTGTATGATTTTGTATGAATGACCATAATATAAATAATAACCCTTCCCACATCCATGGTATTTCGCTCCTTGGGGCACTTCACAAGCATTAATGTTAATCCTGCAATGAGCTGGGAAAGCTCAGCCATAGGAAGGTCATGATTTGTCCACACGGCTGCAGAGAGAGGATCAACTTGAGATGGGGTTAAAGTCCGGTCCCAGCACCTAGCTTTATGCTTTGTCCTCTAGAGCCTATTCCCTGCCACACGTAGTGAGTGCCCCCTTGTCTGTCTGTCCGTCCACGGGACACCAAGACCCAGCATCAAGCCAGTGATGTTGCTTCTGTATTTCAAGGGGGTCAGGGTTTCTTCGCGGCTTCAGCCGATCACATGCACAGGGAGAGGTGAGAAGAAATTTCCAGCAGGAGTGGGTGCTCTCCCAGGGCTTCATGGAGAGTGAGAATCCTATGGGAGCTAATGTCCTCGGGCCTTTTTCTCCTTCCCTCTCACACTCCTGGGAGCCGGGAGGGCCGTGACGTAGCAGCCCCTTAGTGAGCTGAACAAACTCTCAAGCCAGCCGCTTTCCCCAGTGACATCAAGCCGAGAGTTGTGTTTTTCAAGGGCTTACCCGTGGCCCCTCTACTAGAGGTTTGCATGTGCCTTGTGCAGCTTGGGTGCTCTCTGCCACCACACGCCATTGCACGCTCTGTGAGAGGGTCAGGGCTGTCCCATCCCCAGGACGGTTTGGGGCAGCCCCCCAGGCAGCCATCTCAACTGTCCTTTGGACAGGATGTTCCTCCATTAACCACAGGGCCCAGGGCAGCCAGGGGGAGTACCTGGAGGGGGAAGGTCCGTGGTAGGGCGGCAGCAGGGTTCAGGCCCTGCATGCACACACACTCGCCACAGCAGCTCAACAGCCTGCTCCACCCCGCCATCTATCTCCCAGCCTGCAGTGCTCCACTGCACCACGGTGCCAGGAAGAGGAGCGCCCCAGCCCGCTCCCCTGAGCTCTGCATCAGGGGAGCAGACGGGGGCCAGGACACTCCTCTTCCTGCAGAGCACAGTGGGGTGGGGCAGAGCAGATGGCAGGGTGCTGCTCCTGGTGCTGCGATGAGTGCAGGGAAGGCCCAGCCCTTGCTGCTGCCTGGTATCCCCCAGCTTGTGACACGTGGGGACGGGGCTCAGGGAAGAGGAGGTTGGCCCGGACCCCACTGTCCCCTCGGCACTGCCCACCTTCACTTCTTCCCACCGTTGACGACTGTCAGAGCGCTCCCTGATTGGCTGTCACTCCTCTGTACACGCAGCGCCTGCGATTGCGCCGAAGGATTACGTCTCAGTGGGCTGAAGCTTGTTCAAAAGAGAGTTTAAGGCTTTAGGGTTTGGACCAGTTTCCTCGTTTGGTACCAGACTCAGCACTGGAGCGGTGCCATGCTCAGCAGGTTTCGAGTCTGTGCGGGTCAGTGACCCACCGCAGCCTGTGTGAGAATCCCAGGGAAGTGACGGATGTACCATCGCCGAGGTATTTAAGCCCAAGTGACAAGGCTCATGGAGGCCGCCGGTCACATGCGCCCCACGGGTCCGGTCGCACACAGCGAGTCCCCAAGTGCAAAGCGCCCGGTCCCGCCTGCCAGTAGGGAAGAAGCAGCATGGCCCCTCCTCACTCAGTACCACCAGCGGGAGGCGTGCTGGTGCCAGAGCAGAGGTTTGGGGAGACTCTGCCTCCAGAGCGTGTGCCAGTCTGCCAAGAAATCTGTAGCAAAACCAGCAGTCGCTGCGGCTCTCGGCAGCCATGGAGACACAGGCAGCCACAAGGAAGCTGCGTAGCCGCAGCGTCCCAGGATCCCTGGCGGAGCAAGGTGTGCAGTCAGCACTGTCAGGAGCCCCACCCCCACTGGCTGCCACCAGGGCAGGTGCCAAGAGCAAGCCTCTGATGAGAGCCCGAGCCTGGGCAGGGTGGTACTGAGGCTCTCCCCCAGCCCAGCTGGTTCTGCCCCCTCCCATTGTCAGCCATCTCTGATTCCTCCACTCCGGTCTCTCGCTTTCGACTGTCCCGTCCAAGGCCGAGGGCATGGCCCGCTCCATCAGAGATGGGAGTGTGGGCAATGAACAGTCACAGCTCTGGCCTCCTGGGAAGGGGCCCAGGCCCAATAAGAAGCCATTCTGAACATCCTGTTAGTGCTGCCCCATCATCAACCATCTCATTCCCGTCACTGACCCCACGCTGGGGCATCAGCACCGCGAGCCTCATGCTCCTGTACCGCAGTGGGCTCTGAACAAGCAGAAGGCAGTCACTTGGGGGGCTTCCCCATGACAAGTCATGGAGCAGCCATCACTTCAGAAAGCTGTAGTGTCTTCATCAGCGGGTAAGGCTGCTGTGGCAAGCAGTTCACCACAGCCAGTGTCCCTGTAAGCTGAGCACCTGGGCAGCCACCCAGGAGAAATGCAAATGCCACCCAGCTGATTGGTAGAGCGGCCACAGTTGGCAGCATGGGTTTCTACGGATGGTGCACAGCTGCACATGCCTTGGTGCACAGAACAAAATTTATTCTGCATGTGGATGGAGAAATGAGAGGGAACCCGCGTGCCAGAGGTCCACAAAGCTCATCAGAATCCATTGAGGATCCATTGACATCTCTTCTTAAAGTTCAGGCAAAGGAGGGGCATGGAAGTTCTTACCAGTTACTAGATACTTTGATATTGGCAGCCCCTGGCAGAGTGGCTCTGCTGATTGATAAAGCCAGTATGGAGCCATAAGGTACCGTGGCAGACAACATGCTCTTACCCTGCCCCTCGACCTCAGGAACATCAGCTGAAAGATGGCAGTGATCTCCTCTAAAGGTTATGAGCATTTGTACTGTCTCTCTCCCTTGGTTCCTGGGTTGGTGACAGCTGCTAATGAAAGAGACAAGGACACCGAGCATCAGTGCTAAAAAAAAGCAAAGATTTTATGAGGCTGGATTGTTTTGTATGCTCCAGGAACCTGTAATCCAGGCTTGCAGACCAAGAGGCTCTATTCAGCGGCTATGACTTCATCTCTGGGAGAACGGTATAAAATTGAAAGACTAGTTACCAGAGAACTGTGGCCAGGAATTGGCAGTGATGGTGGAGGAGGGCAAGGCAAGCCAATTGCCAGAACTGCTCTCTGTGACAATTTAGATGGTACAGATGCAGGCAGGTCAAGCCGTACCCTCAGCCATTGCTATGAGATGGTCACAGTGACAATCACGTGGGCTCCCGCAGAAGTCCAGCAGACCATCCCAGTCCTCCCTTATCTTTCAAATAAGATGGACAATAGACTATACAGCCTAAGAGCTTCCAGGGCAACATTAAAATCCCTTATAATCTATACTCCAGCCCCAAAGAGAAAACGGTTCTGTCCTCAGCTGCCACAGACACCGGGGCTGCGTCTAGACTGGCATGATTTTGCGCAAATACTTTTAACGGAAAAGCTTTTCTGGTAAAAGTATTTGCACAAGAGAGCGTCTACACTGGCAGGTGCCTTTGCACAAAAGCATCCGTGCCAGCGTAGACGCTCTCTTGCGCAAGAAAGCTCTCATGGCCATTTTAACCATCGGGCTTGCTTGTGCAAGGAATTAACGTTCCTGTCTACACTGGCCTCTTGCGCAAGAGGGCTTATCCCTGAGCGGGAACATCAGAGTATTTGCGCAAGAAGTGCTGATTTTGTACAGTACAAGGTCAGTGTTCTTGCGCAAATACTCGTGGCCAGTGTAGACAGGCGGCAAGATTTTGCGCAAAATCTTGCTAGTCTAGACGCAGCCCCACAGGGTTTCTCCCAGACTCAAGCTCCACTCTGGAGACCACATCACCACCCTCCTCTTTAGCATCAGAGAGCTCATCTCGTCCAGCCAGGCTTTGAGACATACTGGCCAAGGACAGTGCACCAGTTACTGTAGCTCCGTTTCCCATCTTCCTAAGTGCTTGAGCCCACGTAACAGCAGATCAGTGGGTCTTAAGCCCGGCGGGACTGAGAGACCTTTCCCTCTGTCCCCCCTTCCCTCTTCAGGAACCGTGCTCGTGAGATCACCCTGGAGCACGCAGTCTAGCGGCTTCTTTAAGCAGGGCTCAGAGAGGAAGTCTGGTTGGACCTGGGGGGAATAGCTTCTATGCCTGCTACTGTCTTATCCCCAAAGCGTCTCAGGCGCATTTTAGATTTAAAACAGTTGAACAAATTCCTGTAGGAAATAAAATTCCACGTGGTTATATTCTTGCCTTGATTAGTCTCTTGTGCATTCTCCTCTTGGTGTCTGGCACCCAGCACGCGGCCATCAAACGTCTCCCCGGGGTGGCTTGAGTTCCCCTCGCCGCTGTGTACCACTGCCTGCAGGTACAAAGTGCAGCACAGCCCCTGGTCCCGCTCAGCTCCATAATGCCCATCCCTGTCATTGACACTCTGCTCTATCCCAGAACCGTTATCCCCGCCTTTGTGAACACTGCGCGCAGGTAGCCTGGTTCTTAGCGGCGGTAACAGTGTTAGTTGTTGAGAGAGGAAACAACTCGTTTCAACCTTGTTTCTCCATTTGGGTTTTTTCTGTTCATGGTACCAAAGTACATCCCCGCCACTAGCTTTCAAGGCACGTGCTTGCTCCGGGCCTGTGCCAATGAGCTGCTGGAGAGCTTGG
>JANRFK010002932.1:31871767-31882039 GCA_030068395.1 Apalone spinifera | reverse complement strand
AATGGGGAGTGGCAGGTGCCGCGCACGCCCCCAGGCGGGGGAGGAAATGGGGAGTGGCAGGCACTGCCCCCCGGGGCAGGAGGCAGAGCCCGTCACCGGGTTGAGGGATAGGGTGTTTGCCCTAGGAAGAGAACCGGTAAAAGCTTCTTTATGGGCTGCCTCTTCCCCCAGCCGTTGCTGACAGATCTGTCCCTGACACTCCTCCCACAGGGCTTCACAATCCCATTGACACCATGTTCCACCTGCAGCCGCTTATGTTCCTGGGGCTCTTCCCTCTCTTTGTTGCATTTGAGGGTGAGTTGGCTGGGGCTGGGGACGGCTGGGGGGGTTGCTAGGCAGGTTGCTGTCCTGGAGATGAACAGTATAGACACGAGAAGAACTTCCTGAATTCGCAAAGTAGATGGGTGGGTTTAGCTGCATATCCCATCCCCCTCCTGGTCTTCCTTGGAGGCACCCACTTGCAGTTTAGAACTTCTCATGCTGCCATCCCAGCAAACCAAGGGTCTGGATCTGCATCTCACCATGCCAGGTACCCACCAGCCTTCACAAAACAAGCCCCATTTTGTGATTGGGGCAAAAGTAGTCAGAACTAACAATAAAGCAACCTACAGGTCGCCCCATCGCTAGCATAGGCCTGTGGAAGGTTCCTGTCTTTCACACCCCTCAGCTGTGTTTGCTTTCCTGGTTTCATGTCATTCAGCCCTTTCTTTACTCGCTTTGGGCCTTTGATCTCTGACCTCCTGTAACAAGTAATCATGACTGTGGCCCTCTCCTTGGGGGAGCTTCCCAACGCTGGGATTTTCACCTCCCCGCTATTGGGGGATTTGCATTAGTTGCCCTTCATTGGTTCCAGTTTCTTCAGGAAACCATCCCCAGTGAGCCAGGAACGCGCGCAGGCCACTGGGATTGATGCAAAAGAGCATGAATGTTCTGCAGCTCATACTGTCTGGCCCATCTCGGTGTGAGGCTTGCTGAGGTTTTCCTGCTTTAAATGTGACCTGCACTAGGGCCCCCGACCTTTCGGCGCGTGTTTGCAGTATGTGCCTGGTTGGGACCCACAGGCCCAGGAACCAGAGAGCCTAGGGCAACCCCCATGCTGGTGGAACGTTGAGTCCGTGGTCAGCCCCTTCCTGGCACGAGGGACAAGCGGCAGCACTTCTGCTATGGGGCACAGGGGGTGGCGCTCGCTCGCCTGTTGGTCAGTAGGGAAAGGGCTCCATTATTCCCATGTCACACTTTGCTTCCCTGTCCCTTTTCTTGATTCCAGGGTTGCCGCTGTCCACGTCGGAGAAGTTGTTCCGTTTCCATGAGGCAGGGCTGTTGCTCGCTCTGGTGGGGAAGCTCTCCTTAGGGGGGTTTCTTGCTTTTGGTCTGGGCTTCTCCGAGTTCCTCTTGGTCTCCAGAACCTCCAGCCTCACTCTCTCCATTGCTGGCATTTTTAAGGTATGGCGCAAAGATCCCGTGATAGTGCAGCCTGGAGCAGCCCCGACAGCGCCAGAGCAGTGAAACCTGCTCCGGGGTGTCTGATGCCTCCCCTGGCTGGGGCTGCCACCCCCTGCCCTGCAGATCTGTCTGCTTCCACTGAACTGGACTCTTGCAGTGCCCCCTGCCTGCCTCCCATTGGGACCCTGCAGAGGCCACAGGCTCTCCTGCCAGAGGGTTCGGGACATGTGTGAGAGCACAAGGCTCCCAGTTACATGAGGGGTAACTCTCCGGCTCCAGGGCGTGGGACTCGCCTTCGCTAAGGGCTTTGGGTCACTCCCCTGCACAGGCAGCCGGGTTCCCTTCTGTAGGGTTCCCTGCCCCCGGAGAAAGCCGGTGCTGGTGACTCTGCGATTGGAGAGTGGACACGATGTCCCATGCTCTGATCTGGCAGTTGCTGCGTTCCTTTGTATCTCGGGTTCGCGCCCCCGAGCGCCAGTAGTCTCGTCTCTGGGGAGGGAGCAGACCCCCCCGGGTGGTGCGTGCGGACACCGGGCCTCATGGCTCAGCCTCTCCTTGGTTTCTCCAGCTTCCTGCCCTGCCATCTGTCACGTTCTCTCTGTTTCAAGGAAATCTGCACTTTGCTGCTGGCCACTCGCTTGCTGGGAGACCACCTGACCCTCTTGAACTGGGTGGGCTTTGCCGTCTGCCTCTCGGGAATCTCCCTGCATGTCACTCTCAAAGCCTTCAGTTCGAAAGGTAAGGTTGGAGCACCTGGTCTCTGCAGGACTTCTCCAGCCCATGGCATGGCCCTGCATGCTGAGCCCAGGCTGGGCCTGAGGCCTCTGTAGAGAGGGGAGGGACTAAGGTCGCTGGCCTAGTCACCTACGAGGCTGTCTGTGTCTAGGGGAAAAGGAGCCAAAGCCGCACAAAGGGACTGGCTCTAGCCCTGACCTGGAGCTGCTGCTGCGGCACAGTGAGCCCGAGGAGGAAGAGGAGGCTGGAATCCAGCTACAGCGCTGACTGGCCTTGAGCGTGGCGCCCCTGCTCCAGCTGACCATCCGGCGCAGCTGACAGCTGAGCGGCAAACGGGTCGAAGAATCCTGAGCTGCCGGCTCCTCCGGTCGGGCGCATGAGTGGAGCTGGGGCTGGTGAGGGGCCTGCTGCTCAGCTCCCTGGAGCCTGTGGGTGAGCCAGGCAGCGCTGTGCACTTCCCCTTGAGGAACTGGAAGAGTGTGGGGGATGGGGCGGGAGCCCGCGGACTGTTGAGTGGGGAGGGCCCATGGGCTGCAAAAATGAGGAAATGAGGCGCAGGACTCAGCGGGGCTCTGGTGTTGGCTCCAGAGAGTGAAAGCAGAGGGGCCCCTGTGGGGCTTTTCCGCCACAGCTTCGCCAGTCCGAGTCCTTAACATTCTGTGGAGCTGGTGGTGGTGCAGAAAATCTGGGACTTGCCCCCGTGGGGCAACCCAGTGCTCTCAGGCCCCCGCTCACAATGGGAAGAGGCTGCTCCCTATGCCTGCTGGGTTCCCAGTCACGGCAGGATAATTGGGAGGATGTGGCCTGCTGGCCCAGTGGGGCTGGGCAGGGCATCTGGGCAGCACATTTCTTCATTGAAAAGTTCTGATTTTTCATGGAAATAAATGACCGGCCAGCCCCTCCTCTGCGTGTGGCTGTAGATGTTGTGTGCCTGCTACAGCAAAGCCGAGGCAACTCCCTCTCCCACCAGGGGGCCGGTCCCTCGACCCTGGCACTGTCCTCTGAGATGTTCATGCTGCCACTTACCTGGAGAGCCTGTACCTGCCTTGTGCAGCCGGTGTGGCGCTAGCCTGCAGCCGCCTTGTCTCTCCAGGAAATGGTGCAGAGAGCTGCTGGCTGTCTGCCTGCACTGCCCCTCCGCACCGGGCCTGAAGCACAAGCAATGCCCTGCTTCCACTGGGAGGAGGGAGAAGTGCACAGGGCCAAGGAGGAGGCAAAGGGTTTAGTGGCAAGGGTTCCAGCAGGAGCTGGCATGTAGCTGCCCTTGGCTCCCCATGCCAGGGAAAAGCGGGGGTCAGGCTAGGCCTGCTTTTCCCTGCCAGCACAAGGATTAATGGCCTGTTCTCAGAAATGGACGGCAGGTGGCACCACCCCACCATAGTCCACAGGCCAGAGCGGTCTTGTCTGTGCATGCCCTCAGTGGAGCCTCACCGAATTCGGGCCGTGAATAGGGCTGCCAGGTGTCCAGTATTTGAGCTTTCTGTTCAGGAAACAAACAGAAAATAGAACTGAGAAAATAGACATGGCCGCTATTTTCGAAATCAGCTGTGATGTCATGGCAAGTGTGGCCAGTGTTGCTGTTGAAACCAACTGGCAAGCCTAGCCTTGACAAGCATGCCGCAGAGCGTGACCTCAGACCTTGCTCTGAAATCTCGCTACTGGCAGCAGAGGGGCAGGGCTGGGAGTGCCTACCATTGGCTGGGCTCCCCCTGCTAGTCTGCTGGGCAAGGTAGGGACAGGCAGGCCCTGGAGACCCACCTCCAGGTATTTCCTGCAGCTGCTGAAAGCTTCCGGACTGCTGCCTTGAGATGTGAGTGGCGCAGTCCCCCAGCCTCCTGCACCAGCTGGTCGAGCCCCATGCCCCCCCTCTGACCCCCATTCGCAGACAGCTGTCCCCACTGGGCACTGGCCTGACTCACTGGGCAGTCCAGCCACCTCGGCGCTGGAGTCGCTGTCTTGATGGAAGGGCCTTTGGAGTCCCTGACTGGCACCTTCCAGAGCCTGGCAGCTGTTCCTGGGAGGAGAAACGAAAATCCCCAAATGCCTGGCCGGAGCAAAGAGTTCGGCAAGCTGCTGCCTGGGAGGTTCAACACCCGCTGCTCCCAAGGGGGCAGCGCAGATGCCTCGGCTCTGGTGGGCGGGTTCTGGGCAGAGCAGAGCGGTGGCAGTGTGGCTCTGCCTTCCCTTCTGCAGCTGGAGGCACAGTCTAGCGCTCTGGATCCCTGGGCGGGGAAGAGAAGCAGAAGGACACTGCTGCTTGGCTTTCATTGCCCCGGTATCTGAGGCGGGTGGGGAGCATTTGCCCCCTACGCGAGGGCAGCTTGGCGCTAGGCCGGCGGCGAGGGGACACGTCCCATGTTCTGTGCGGCTCGCCAGTTGAGAGCCACGGTGGAGCTGTGTCCTTTCCTTTCCTGCCCATGAATTAAACATGCCCCTGTGGGGAGCTCAGTAATGCTTGTATTAATAGTTAATTGCTTCCTGTGCCTTGGCGGGGAAACGAGCCTCTCTGAGCCCTCATAAATCCAGGCAGGGATCCTGCGCTAACAGGCGCTGGGGTTTATTGCGGGGCACCTTCCCCAGCTGCTGCTGCTGTCGTGGCATTTAGTGAATGATAAATGTCAGGGGAAAGGAGGGGCTGGCCCACCAGCCCCCGGAGCTTGCTGGGGGCCTCTGAGCGCTCTTGTGGGGTGGGGGGAGGGCTGTGTTCTAGCGGGGGGGTGGCTGAGGGGCGCATGCATCTCCAAGGGTCCCTGTAGAGGGGCAAGTTGGTTTTGCTTTCTAAGAATGAGACCTGGTCCAATTCTGGCTGCCTCTCTGCCCCCGGGGGCCCTGCTGGGAGCACTGATTGGCTCACTGTGGGCTGGCAGCCTCGGCCGGGCCATGCTGGGTATGCTGCCTGGTGCCCGCTGCGGCAGTGCCTGCGGGGAAGACGTAGCGCCTCCTCCTGTCTCTAAGGCAGGGTGTGCAGCAATTCAGGTCTATCGGTAGCGAGTAGCCCCCCCGGCTTTGGTGCTGCCCCAGTGTCGCAGGTGTCTTGAGGGCAGGGGGCGTGTCGGCAAACCAGCCTCCAGCGAGTGAAAGGGGCTGCTGGTGGCAGCCCCAGTTGTTGAGTTCTCTGCTCGGGGCGGGAGAGCACAAGCGGCCTCCTCCCCCCCAGGAGTCCGGTGTGTGCTGTCCCAACAGCCCATCGCACCTGGGCTGTAACGTTCCTCCCAGAGGGTAACACCTGCACGGCTGTTCCCACTGGGCCCTTCTGGCATCCTACAGCTGGGCCTGGCCTTCAGTGTCCCTGCTCCTCAGAGAAATGAGGCGACAAACCAAAAAGCTTCTGCTTTGGGCTTGGGTGAAACGGAAAAAGCTTCCAAGAGCGGGGAGGGGAGGGCAGAGGCTCTGCTTGGGCCAGGAGGCGTCAGTCCCAGCGCTGCACCTGGAGCCTGAATGGTTAAATAATCCTCAGACTGTGTAAGCGCTTCCTTCCCCAGTGCAGCCCTCAGCAGGCCAGCCGTGCTGTCTGCCAGCCAGGCCGTCTCCAGGCCGAGCCCCCAGTCCCACCACCTCTGGGCCGAGTCCCCAGCTGCGCCCGCAGCCAGGCAGTCTCCAGGCTGAGCCCCGGCCCTGCCTGCAGCCAGACCATCTCTGGGCTGAGCACCCAGCTGAGCTGCCAACCGTCTCCACGCCAAGCCCCTAGCCGTGCCCAGGCTCTGCTAGGAAAATCCTGTGATCTCCGAGCCAAGCCCCCAGCAATGGCAGCACAGAGCTGAGCCCTGGAAATGCTGCTGGAGCCACATTATCTCAGAGCCTCGCCTTGCCTGTGCTGCCAGAGCCACATCGTGTGGGGGTTCCTAAGACGAGGAGGCATGTGGGTGCAGCAGGTCCAAATAAGCATGAGCAAACTGTCAGGCCCTGTTACGTGCCTGTCTATGCTGCCTTGGGTTGGGAGCTTCAGAACCACCCCAGAGAGGGCTCACCCCACTTAAAGGGACTCTACCCAATGCTTTGCGCGCTGTCCTTTCTCACCCTGCTGTTTTGTTTCCCTTTCGCTGTGCTGCATCTTAGCTGGGACGATGAGCTTCTTGGGCAAAGACCGTGAACTGTTCAGGGATTTCCGTTGCATTCACAAATCCTGTGCCAAGCCCAAGGATGGTTTAAAAACTGCATTGTCTTGTATTTTGTGGCTTGGGGGAGCTCTGAGCTCTCAGGCCCTCTTGAAGAACGGGCTCCAGATTCTCCCCGTCATGAGGAAGGACAGTCACCTGCTTTAGAATGAGCCTGCTGCGATTGTGTGGTCACCTGACTCCAGGGGCTGGGGCTTTGAGGAGAACAAGATCACAAAAGTTGCCCTGAAATCCCCTGCTGGCTGCACTGGTTCCCCTGTGCAGGGACGTTTGAAGGGCGGGAGCTGCTCTGGTCCTGCGGGAGTACCGCATGTGGCCATGAGCCATGCCACGTAACTAGCAGCTGGTGGGTTTGTTTAGTAGCTGGCAGTCGGGAGATGAGCAGGAAGGACTGACAATGGGGCGAGGTGAAGCTGGGCTGGTAAGCAGGGTTACCAATCAAAGGCTGAGCCATTGCTTAGGCAGAACCCACTTCCTGAGCTCCAGCCAAGTAGCAAGGCCTGTTGTTTCACTGCTAGGAACAAACCGAATGAGGCGCCGAAGGAGGAGCAGGCAGGGAGCTGGCAGTGGGGCCTAGACAGACTGACCCCACACAGACCCGAGTGGGCTGAGGTTCTTAGGCCTTGCAGAGCAGCCAGGGAATCGGAAGGGTTAGGGGTGAAGGGTGGGGGCGGGATGTTTTGTTGCGCTCGTCGTTCCTCTTCAGGTCAATAATGCTTTGGTTTAGGCAGCCGTTTTGGGTCTAGATCCCTGGCTAGCCACAGACGCCCCAAGAGAAGAGCCACAGGTACCGAACCCAAGTGGGCCTGCCGGACCACGTGTGCTTGGTGCATGGAGTTCTGTGTCTGAAGGGGGAATCACGAGGGGCCGTCTGAGGGAGGTGCGGCCAGAGCCTGTGGCTGTGGGGGTGCGTTCAGAGAGGTGCAGGGAACTCTGGAACGCGCCATGAGGTGCCCAGTGTGGTTTGGGGGCTGCACATTCCCAGGTCACCTGCCTTCGCTCAGGACTGAGGACAGCACCCTGGAAGGTGTGTGATAAGCCCAGGTCCTGCTACCGCCCGAGGCCTGAGTCCGGAGAGCTGTGCCCGCCGCGCACCCGCGGAAGTGCTGTGGGAAGGAGCCGACACGGGAGGGCCGTTCCCCCCACAGAGCAGCGGAACGTGCCAAGTGTGTCAGGCCACTGGGGCCAGAGCGGCCCTGGGGCCGGGATCCGCTCCCAGCGGTGAGCACAGAGGAGCTGTGTACAACAAGTGAGCTGCGGCACGGAGGCTCCCGCAGTGGGAGCTGCCAGCTCCGGAGCGGTGTCATTTCTCCAGATGTCTGACCCCGGGTACCACACAATGGCTCTGCGTGAGACTCGCCTCTTCCTCCCATTACCGGACCAAAGCCAGGGCGTTCTCACCGCCGAGTGCCTGGCGTTGCCTGGGAAACAGGAGGAAAGTGAGTGCGGACCTTCCCCGGCTTCCCTGCGAAGCATCCTCTGAGAGCCCACCTGCCCGCCCCACCCAAGTCCCGTGTCTCGGAGCCTGCCTGGCGCAAGCCTCTGGGGCCTGACACGTGGGTGTTCCTGGTGCTGCACCCCCCCAGTATTGGCAGACACACCGTCGCCCGGCTGTCAGGTCTTGCGCAGGGCTGTGCTGAGTGGGAGGGCTAGTGACACAATATGGCGTGCGAGAGGAGAACTGCTCAGAGCGAGCCGCTGGCTGTGTCCCCGCAGGGCAGACTCTGGTGCACGTGGACTTGGGGCCACACAGAACAGCTGCCGGCCCCCAGCCCTCGCTGGGGGGCTTAGCCAGCTTGCTCCCCACAGCCCTGCTGGGCATTGCAAATGGAGGCCTTCCCTGGAGCAGACTGGGGTGCCGGGGGCTGGGCTGCATTGAATGACAGGCAAGTGGGGGAGGTTCCAGGCCAGAGCGGAGCACAAGGGAGACAGAGACAACAGCGACATGGAGCCAAGAAGGACTCAAAATGGACACGTGACTGAAATTAAAGCTGCCCCGGCAGCATTAGCCGGTGGTGCTGCCTCTCTGCGAGCTGCTGCCCCTTCGTGACTCCGAAGGGCCTTGTGGGGTGCGTGGCTCCCATGCCGCTTACGAGTGAGCTTGTTTGGGGTTTCTCCCTTGCCATGCACCGTGGCTCCGGGAAAGGGCCGTTGCCTCTGGCTCGTCTCTACGGTTCTGTGTTGCCCCTGGCTCCCCACGTCTGCAAGGGGCCTGGGATGCTCCTGGCAGAGGGCGCTGTAGGGAGCAGGGGGGGAGTGCTGTCTGTCGGGGAAAGCTCCCAGCTTCTCCAGTCCGGGGCTCTACTAGCAAGGGGCAGGGTGGCAGGAGCACTGGCTGTAGGAGGGAGGGGGTTCTGGCTACTCCAGCCCATGTCTGCCAGCGGGGGGTGCAGGCCAGGCTGGGTGAAGAGGGAGCTCCTGGCTATGCCAGTTCTAGGGGTGCTGGAGGGAAGGTGGGGCAGTGAGCGGGGGCTTGGGTTGCTGCTCCTGGTTTGTGGGGAGGCCAATACTGAGCTGAGCCAGATGCGAGGCAGGGCGGGGGCAGGGATGGCATTCCTGAGAGATGTTTAAATCCCACCAGTGTCTAATTTAAACCCAGCCGTGAGCTCAGTGACACGATAAATAATGTTTAGTGCGACATCACCATTATATCACTAATTGCTTCATGCTACCTCTGGCCTGGGACATAAATTAACATTTGCTGAATCAGCCCTTGTTGTTAGTTTCTGTAAAGGCAAGTAACCACCCCAGTGTCCCCTGGGCAAGGGGTGCCAATCACGCCGGACGTTGGGCCCTGCTCGGTGTGGTAGGGAGGTACCCCCCCATCCCTGGTGCCGAGGGCCGATCTCTCTGACATGCTCCCGCTGGATGTTGCCAGGTGAGTTCCCTTCAGGGTGCTTGGCACATGATGGCTACTGAGGGGTGATCTCATCTTGGGGCCTATTCCCCTGCCCCTTGGTCTGCAGGGCAGAGCGCTGTCCTCTTCCTTCGGCAAGCAGTTTCTCTGTGGGCAGGGGCAACTCAGCTGCCCAGGCCCGAGGGACTGTGCCCTCCCTTGGGGCCATGTTGAGCAGGGTCCCCGCTGAGTGCAGGGAGTCTGAACCACACTCAGCTCAGACTATGGGGCAGTTGTGCTGCAGGGCTGGCTCCATCCTTGTCACCTGCCTGGGCGGGACCCTGCCAAGGGAGGGAACTCAGCCTGCCAGCTGCTGCCGCGGACGCCCTGCCTCTGCCCCTTGGCTGCAGCTGCTCCACGGGCCCCACAGATGTCCCATGTCCTCAGCCTCTCGCGCTCATCGGCCCCTGGCCTCATGGCCTCGGCCTGAACAGGCAACTCGGGCAGCATGCCCAGCAAGGGGAGCTGGCGCAGCCTGGCGAGCAGGGTGCACCGCACTTACTGCCGGCCCCAGCCACACACAGGGGGAGCCATTTGTGCCCGTGACCCCGGCCAGGCTAGGGCAGCGAAGGGGGAGGCTCCCCACTGACTCGTGCCCTGCTCCAGCTGTGGGGCCCGGTGCAGTGACAGGTGGAGCATTTCCTTCCCCCTGGGACATCTCTCCGTTCCGGGCCCAGGCCCCAGCCCTGCAGAGAGCAGGCGTTGGAGGCAGGGCAGGGTTTCTGCTCGGCAACGGAGCAGGGCCTGGTGGGCCGGGAATGGAAAAGAGTCTGTGATGTTCTAGGGCAAAGCTCCCTGAGAAGGCAGGGAGGCCACAGGCCCTCAGCTGTGCTGTAGCCAAGGTGGCCGCTTGCTGTACAGTGACTTCTCCAGCACCCAGGACTGGGCACTGGCCGTGCTTAGCACCCTTAGGTCAGGCAGGCAGCAGAGGGCAAGGCAGTGAACTGCATGGCAGTGTGATGTGTGCATGCATGCACACTTGAGAGTGCGTGCACAGTTACACCCAGCAGAGGGTGGTGTGACGTGCCCGTGTGCACATACGAGAGTGCGTGCACAGTTACACCCAGCAGAGGGCGGTGTGAC
>JANRFK010002932.1:31730611-31758283 GCA_030068395.1 Apalone spinifera | reverse complement strand
CCCCCCCCCCCCCCCCCCAGCCCCTGAACTGCTGCCTCTATTAGAGCAGCAGCAGGGCAATAGGGGAGGCTGCTCCAGGAGATGTGCAGGAAGCCTGGGCCTGCTGCAGGCAGAGGCTGCTTTGTGGTAGCAACCCCTGTCCCCGGGGACTCTGAGCTCCCTGCAGACAGAGGCTGCTCTGCATTGTGCGGAGCAGCCTCTGTCCATGGAGAGCTTGGACCCCCCCACAGGCAGGGGCTGCTGCCACCCCACACTGCTGCCTCTGTATCAGAGGCAGCAGCGCGGGGCAGCAGGCTGCTGGCCCACAAAGGGAGCTGGTTTTTAAATTGGCTCCCCTCGCAGAACAGCTCCTCCTGCCATCCTGCACTGCTGCCTCTGATACAGAGGCGGCAGTGCAGAGTGGAAGGGAGCTCCCGGAGAGTGGGGCCGGGAGTGCATTGGCTGCCAGCCCCGCCCCTGGAGACTATCAAATAGTCATGTAACCACAAAGATTTCATGCAGTTACACGACTTTTTTTACCCTGGTCTTAATGACTGAACCATGTTAATGAAGTGTGAGTTCTCAATTATATGGAAAGGAGAGTTTGTTGAATAAACAAACCTGGCAATTTTTTTTTTTTATCAACAGCCTCATTTTGTAATCATCTGGTTCTTATCACAAACTTTTCTATGGTTGCTTCTGGATGATGGAGACTTTTTTTCTTTTTTCTATTGTGGCTGTGTGTGACATACATGATGAACACTATCAGTGGCAGGTAACTGAAACTGTAGACTATGACTCTGGTGTTGAAGACAGATAGAATGAGAATTCAAGAATAGTCCAGAAGGAAGACAGGCACTCTTTAAGAAAGAAGTATGAAAATAAAAGTTTACCAACCTGAAGATCCTGCATGTTCAGACATGTTCCTTTCATCTTTATGAGAAGGAACTAGGGATGTAATAGTATAGTCGATTAACCGATAAGCAAAAGCTTATGAGTTAATGCTATAGACTACATTCATTTTCCTCTTCCTCTCTCCCTGCCAGTAAATTTAGCAGCAGGCTGGCTCAGTCCTGGCTTACAACAGGTCTGGGACTTACCCCTGCTGCAGCTCTGCATTTAAAGTGTATTAGGAGCTGGGTAGGCAGGCAACCCAGCTCAGTCCTGGCTCACATTAAGTCCGGGACCCACCCCTGTTTCAGCTGTGCATTTCAAGCGTATTAAGGGGCAGGTAGGCAGCCCGGCTCAGTTCTGGCTCACACTGGGTCTGGGAGCTCAGACCCCCCACTAGACAGGGACTACTGCCACCCCCCGCTGCTGTCTCTTTCTCAGAAGCAACAGCACAAGGCAACGGGCAGCTGGTCCACAAGAGGAGTTGGTTTTTAAACTCTCTCCCCTCATGGACCAGCGCCCGCCTGGCATCTTGTGCTGCTGCCTCTGATACAGTGGCTGCCGGCCCTGCCCCAGGGGACAATCAAATAGTCAACTAGTGGATAAAATTTCATGAGGTTACTCGACTATTCAATTAGCCGATATTTAATATCCCTAGAAAGAACACTTCTCATGATTTTGGTTCATTCAGACAACCAGACCTTGCATTTCTTTGTTGCACTGTTTGCATCTTGCATGCATGCCTGTCTTACCCTTTGGTAGAGGAACTTCATTAAAATATTCCCAAACTGGGTCTCTCTCTTACAGCCTGCTGCTATTGTAGGTTTTCCTTCCTCCTGAGAGAATGGTATAGTAGATCTCAAATCAATGAAGGCTACACTCAGAAAGGCCTCAGGACTTCTGGAATATGCTGCTTAAACAGTTTCACTTTTATTTCTGCTGCCTCTCCCTCCCTTCTCACGTTCATCTCCAGACTACTCCTTGTCCAGATCTACTCCACCTCCAACGTTCTTCTATTCATTAAACTTTCTGAAACTTTGTACCTTTACAGAAAGGTGTACATTGTGTACATTGACTCAGTGTACACAAATTTGCAGAGGGACAATAGTGTTGAGGTCTGTTTCTCACCTCTTATGTATTATTTATTTCAAAACATTTTTGCTGTTAACAAGCATGTTATCTGTGGAGGCATAAACCCACAGTTTGAGAACTGCAAAACTAAACATCTCTGGTATCTTCTGCACTGAGTCCCATTGCGTAGTTAGAAAGATTAATTTAATTATCTATACAGAAGCCTCTGGAACCCCATAATACTGGATCCCTAATCCATGAACTCTTGGAACTTTTCTTAAACATTACATGAATATGTTGTCTCCTACTATAGAATTACAATGTATAATCCCTATTCCATGATGAGGTATCTTTGAGCTATAGTGTATCTTAATTAAAACTATATTTAGACAAGTTTTTTCCTCAAGGATTTTATCAAAAAAGTCCTATTTCAATATTTAAAACTTTTTTTTATTAAAAAAATCATTGATTTTTATCCACCCTGATATTCACCATTTCTGAGCAAACTGAAAAAGCACAGTTAATTAAGATTCTGAAAATATTAGTTTTAATTGCTTAATGTACACTCAATATTGTTATAGTATACCCACCTACTAGCAAAAAGGTATAAAAAATCTGATATAAAAGCTCTTTTAGTTGTAAATCAGCATGTTTTAATGATTTATATCAACCAATGTAAGTGCACTTTTTTAGTAAATAACTCAAGTACAGATGGAAAAGTTGATTAACAGGGAGCTTTCCATTTGGTGATTTTAAATTACCTTGATTTAAATCAGTCTACTCTGATCCACATACTGACTCAACAGGTGATTAGCCCCCAGGAGATGTTGCTGTTATTTCTAGATTTGTCTACAGAAAAGATAATTTATAAAATTCTACTGTTGATATCACTGACGGAAAAGATGAATAAGTGGAGAGTAGTGTATGTAGCCCAGCTTCAGTAGGAGCTGACTTGTTGCTGGGGAGCAGATTGGGACATAGGAATTGCACCTCAGTGTTGGTTTGAATGGGAAATCAGATTTTCACTTATTGGAGCATTTTGGTTAAATGATTCAATTACCGTCAATTAAAAAAATCTTTTGAATGAATTCACCTTAGATTTTTGAAAATCTTTTTTCATGCCAGTGTCTCATTATACATTGCTGCTATCAAGATGTCTATTTCCTGTTTATTATTTTAGTATTTAAAAGTCTTTACCAATATACTGAATACTTGGAGGCTACAATAATGGACCCTGTAGAAAAGCCTAAAGAGATTTACTCACTAATTAGATTTACTGATTAGGATGTTCCCATATGAAATGACTGTTTTATTTTCTTTCATTTGGAATTAAACTTATGAAAACATACTCTTAGTGGTCAATCATGGATTTAAAATTAAGAGTTTGGGCTGGAATTTTCCTTTTTAGCAGGACATGAAGATCAAACCCAATACACAGCACAATGTAAGATACAGTTTTCTGCCAAACTTCAAATCATCTGTGTAAGGATTTCTCTTGAACTCAGCTTGTTTAAAGCAGACCTTGTTGACCTCTAGTCTGCAAACATGTTAACTTTAACCTTGTTCCAATGTAATTGTAATTGTCATGGATGTGAAATGATATGCATGGCCATTTTTCTTTTTTGCGAAGAGTTGCATTTGGAACGAAAACAAAATGGCTCGAGGACGCACGAGCAATAGCATCAAACAGAGCGACTTCACTAACAGCACCAATCCACAGGATTTAGAGAGAAGACTTTTTGTCGGCAATTTGCCCACAGACCACATGACTCGTGAAGAAATGGAAGAGATATTTTCAAAATATGGCAAAATCAGGGGTTAGTATTTTATTTTGTTATGGCTGGGAAATCAGTCAGAAACTTAATTTTCATGCTACATCTGATGATAAAGGTGACAGTGAAAAAAGTGACCTTTGGTGACATTTTTCTTTATCTGCATTTCCCCTGAAAACTAACTTTCTTTAGTACAACTGAAGCCTGAGACATGTTAGAGCTATGGCAGTTTGTTTTATCCTTTTGGGTTTGTAGTATGGTTCTATACAAACAAGTCTATCCTTTCCTAGGGCTCTTGTATTCTCTTAATTGGATGTTGGTCACTTTAGTGCCTTTTGGTCACTGTCTTGTCAGAAGAGGTTGGGCTGTTATATAGTATTTCATAATTGCCTTAGCAACATTTTCCCATTTTGGTAAACTCTCCTTTGTTTTGGTCCTGGTTAACTTATTGGAGTGTTCCTATCAAGTTTGGATAGATGTTCTTGGGTAAAGTCCCTTTGTCTGTTCAGCCCTGTGGGGTTTATATAATGGCCTGCATGTGGTAGTACTGTCCCTTAGTTGTAACTGGTCTTGCCCTGCTATTAATTTTTCCAGCCCTCAGCATGTTCCATGGCTATGGGTTCGTGCAGTATGAACGTCTAGAAGACGTCCAGGCCGCTCTGGACGGTGAGAAGGGTCGCCTTTATAAAGGGTATAGATTAGGTAAGGAAAACTGCTCCATGCTACTCATACTGATGCCAGCATGCATTTGGGTAGAAAGAGGGCTTCTTAAAAATCCATGGAAAGATCGTTGTGTGAAACCTGCCTTGAATATTAGTCTACATTTGTTATCAGGCACTTTATTTTTTTGAGTTCTTTGCTCTAGTCTTGTTTGTGATACAGTAACTGCTCTGCTCCCTCTTGATATTTTGGTCTTCTCCACATTTATTTTCCTGTATTGTTTCGTATTTAAATAGAAATATAGGGATATGTAAGTAGTTGGTACTAAACCAAAGAAACCTGAGTGTTCTCTATCACTTACTGAACTTTATTTTTTTTCATCTTGAGAGAGAAAGGGAATTGATCACATAACTAAAAGTTAGTCTGGTTGCTTAGGTGAAAGTGATTGTGACTTGACTATATTGTGTGCAAATAGAATAAATTAATATAAAGTAGGGATGTAGAAGTGTAACTGTTAATGGTTAACTGATAAGCCTGCACTGCTACCATTAAGTTACACTCAGGCTGGCTGCAGGCGGAGCTGGTGTGCATTGGTAGCCAACTTCCACCCCATGCTGCTACCACTGATACAGAAGCAGCAGCGCAGAGGCAGCAGCTAGCTCCCCAGGAGTGTGGTTTCAGGCAGGAGCCAGTGTGCGCCAGGAGCTGGCTTAAAAGCCGGCTCCTGGTGCACGTCAGTTCCCAAGAAACTAGTTGTTGCCCTGTGCTGCGAGTGCGTGTAACCACTGAAAATCTCAGTGATTACACAATTACCCTATTACCTGCTTTTTATCATCCCTAATTTAAAGTATTTTGGTACTTGAAAAAGGCCAGCTTCACAAAGCAGAGAACAATTGAATAAGGATGTAAAGGAGCAGTCATTTGGCTAATTGTGCATCGACTACACGAGTAGTCAGTAAGCGGAGCCACTCTGCAGAGCCGCAGCGGGGGTAGCTCTTCATTTTAAATGTAGTAATTGCTTGGCGGCTCTCACTACATTTAAAATGCAGAGGTGCAGTGGTTCTGGACTGGTGTGAGCCAGGACTTAGAAGCCTTTGTTCGCAGCAGCCAGGGCTGGCCACATACAGGGGCTACTGCTGGAGCAGGAGCTGCTTCGTGACAGCATCCCCCATCTGTGGGGAGGCCTAGCTCCTCACTGGGATCCCCGCGGACGGGGCTGCTGCTGGACCAGACTTGGGCTGCCACAGGCAGAAGCTCCTTTGCGGCAACTTCCCTGATCCCCTCCCCCCTGGAGATGGTTCTGGGGGGAGCCAGCTTTTAAACCAACTTCCCCCCCAACACCAGCTCCTGTTCTCCTTCCTCCATTTGCTGCCTCTCATAATGAGGCAGTGGGTAGGGAGGGAGCAAGTACTGACTCAATAAGCTTAGCCTTGTTGGGTAGTCGAGTACTCAAGTACTTGCTTACATCCCTACAATTGAGTCATGTCAGCTGAGAGAGAAAATTTAAACAGAAAAATGTGAATTAAAATTGATGAAGGAAGCAAGAGAATACAAGGAGAAAACTGTGGCCATCAGAGTTAAGGACTGTAAAGAGAGTTGAAGGATATTAGGAATGAAAGGAACTCTTGACAATGGCATTGGCCTGTTACTAAATGGAAATGATAAAGTTGTCAGTTATGCAAAAAAGGCAGCCCAGGTGTTCAATAAATATTTCTGTTCTGTATTTTGGCTGAGGCACTCTTTAAACCATTAATGTTGATTTTTTGATGTCTTGGGAAACTAGAAAGGTTCCAGAAGAAAAAGAAAACTGTACCAATATTTAAAAGGTGTAAATGGGATGACCAGACTCCATTATAAGCCTGTGAGCTGACAGTGATCCAGGCAAAATAATGGAACAATCAGTATGAGTTTATGGAAGATAGATCTTGTCAAACTAGTTTGATATTTGTTGATGAGATTACAAGTTTGGTTGATAAATGCAGTAATGTTTATGTAATAGCAATTGTAGTAAGAAACTAGAATAATAACAATCAATATGGCATATTATGGATAGTTTGTTACTTGCAAAAATTGGATTGCTTGGTAAACTGGGCATAAGCAAACAATGTAAGGTCATCTAGGAACAAAGATTTAAGGCTGTATTTATAGGAGGGGGAGTCTCTATCCTGGAAAGCAATTACTCTGAAAAAGATTTGGGGGCTCATGGGGAAATCAGATGAATAGTCTCCTAATGTATGGCTAACAGGGCTAATGCAGTCTCTAGGGGAATATTGAGTTGGTGTTGGGAAGTTAGCATTATCTCTGTATTCGGCACTGGTGACCACTTCTGGAATACTGTGTACAGTTCTAGTGTCCACAATTCCGATATTGAAGGTTTAGAGAAGAGGCAGTAGAATGATGAAGGGCTTGGGGATCATACCTTTTGGTAAGGTTTGAAGAGCTCAGCTTAATTAGCTTAAAGAGAAAGTCATGAGGTGACAACCCCACAGCCTGTGTAAATACATCTACATAAAGAATAGAAATTTGATAGAGGTATCTTCAGTCTAGTAGCCAAAGGTATAACAAGATCGTTGGCTGGAGGATGAAACTAGACACATTTAGACTAGAAATAAGGTTTAGATTTTTAACAGTGAAAATTAACCATTCTGACAGTTTACCAAAAGTTGGTGGACTCTTCATCACTGGACATTTTTAAATCAAGATCTATTTTAGAAAAATGTGCTGTGCTGTAGTGCAACCACAACTCTTGTATTTGAAAGCAGGAATCAAGTCAAGAACATCCGATGGCCTATGTTGTGCATTAGGTCAGACTAGATGATCACAATGGTTCCTTCTGGCCTTAAAATCTATGAAAACCTTACAAAACAAAATACTTCAATTTTCTTTTGGAAAAAGTGTCTTGTGAATGTTAAATATTTAATCTGTAAATGCTGATGACACGAAATAAAATGTTCTTGAAAACTGTTCATTTTTCAGAACAGAAGAGTCTTTGAGTAAATCCTTTTTTTAATGCATGTCCATTTTGAAGACTTAGAAAATATTAAACCAAGGAAGCAGTGTTACATTTAAAGGGTTACATCTGGTAAAAGAATATCCTGTAGTGAAAAGTCAAAATGCAGTGAAAACAGGACTACGTTAGATGTACATTTCTGTGCACTAAAGCTGAATGTCAGGAACAATAGGGACCGCAAAAAAACCAAACAGTAAAATCCCATTTTTGCATTGCACTGAAACACTTTCACAAATACACTGAAACTCCTTTAATTGTCTCCTTGATAAATAGATTTGTTCAGAGAATAAATGTTCAACATATCTCAAGGTAAATACAGTAGAAAGTTGCCATGTTAAATAGACAAAACACCCATTCATTTCTTAAACCCAGTGAAATGGTCTTAAATAATATCCTGTGAGTCTCTGTGCCACACACGTGTTTCTTGGATCACCGCTACTTTTTGCGCAAATGGTATTTGCCTTTTCATTCATTGTCAAAACATCCTTTGTTTACAATAAGAATGAAGATTGAACTTAGCATCTTTGTTTTTCTTGCTGAATTTTACAGTCAAAGCTTGAGAAATTAAGATAGATAGTAAAACCACTAAGTTTCTGCTTACAGAACTCTACATAAACTGTTGTTTGTTTTTCAGTTGCAGGAAAATTATAAAGCTATACATTATTTAAATACTTACTGTAATCATTACTGTTAGTTACACTGTTAACTCCGCAAACAAGTGATGTGTAGCATTTAGTTGGTTTCCTTTTTTTAAAGGTTCTCATGATTGAGAACAAAGTGCCCTAAACCAAGCATTACTTTGGAGTGGTTTTGTTCTTTCCCACTTTCAGATAACCTCATCATCTCTCCGCTACTATTGATGTTTTCATCGTTTCTCTCCAGATTAATATTATCAGCCTTGTGGCTCCCCAGTTCTCTTGTGTGTTCCGCTCTGAACACTTCAAGGAACATTTTCAGTGCCGTTACTAAGACATTATTTCTAAGACACAATTTTCAAATTTCTGATCTGTTGCATTTATTTGCATTACATCGGCCTGATGGTGTTATGACTCCATGAAGTGAACTTCATGGGGTAGTTTTTACTTGAAGTCCCTTGGATCCTTCTGACTCAGTGGTGGAGATTGTGCAATATGATGTCACAACAGTCCCCTGGAAGTCAATTGAACTTGTTTTTGAGAGCCCTTGGGTTCTTTTCCAGAAGGATGGCAGCATGTTCCATTGAACAGGACTGGCTTTGAATGTTGAGATGAAGTGTATTAGCCCAATGGCTTTCCATTTATGAAGGATTGTCTGACTCTTTACTTTTTCTCCTGAAATCCATGGAGCTGCATGCTGTTGGTCCACAGACTACAGGAGAAAGAGGTGGTATTCTCTTATGGGACAGGGGGTCTGGACATGGGTGTAAACGTGATAAAGGGGTAGAATTTCCTACAAACTGTCCTCCTTTTAGCTGGAAATCACAGTAATCCGTGACCAATTCATTGCATTGTATTATCTTAATTTAATAAAAATAATCAGTGACAATGCCTCTTGGCTGAATGGATTTCCTTGCACCATATGGTTGTCTTTGAACTTTCGTTGCTTTAATTTAAAATGTGCTGACAATCTTTTTTTTTATTCCATAGCATTGAACAGATGGGTTGATTATTCTTTTCAGATATTAATAAAGCAGCGGAAAGAAGAAATATGAATAAGGCTTCATCAAGGTCCAGCCCAGCACGAAGGTAAAGTACCTGGAAGCAGTGAGTTATACTAGGAAGGACAGGCTTTAGGGTGTGAGCCCTCCTTCCTCTGCTAAATGTCTAGTTTTCTTCCCTCACCACCACCATCTCTCCAACAGAATGGAGACACTCGAATGAACAGCCAAAATGAGGCCGTCCTTCCATGTGCGAAGGGCCTCACTGGTTCTCACAGCTCAGGAGGCACAAGGGAAACCTGGTGTTTGCTCCTGTGACTCCAACTGGATGCTGCATTTTGCAGCATCGGTTGTGTGAAATGTTGGGGAAGGATAAACTGCTGTTTGTTCCTGACTCCTAAGTGTCAGAGACACAAGGCTTCTATAGAGAATACCATGGGTATGTAGCATTCACCGCACTGCACTGCAGAGAACACCAGCACTTCACTTCTTCTGATGTCGAATGCTTCCAGTGCTAACAGGAGCCTGAAAAATGATGATGCAGACAGTGCACACTGCAGGGAGAAAGCTTCCCTGTGCGCACTATCCTTTCTGCACGGGCACTTGTATAATATCATCTTTCTCGGCACAGTTACATTGGGAATACTGGGCATCTGCCCGCTTTCCCCACGCGTTCCTCCCCAGAAAATAGGCCCAATGCGTACAGTTCCTGTGTGTCCCTCTTCATGTGCAGTCATTCAGCAGATTGAGAAGAGACCCATGAATTAACTACGTTGCATGTCCATGTTTTGCTATGGCATGTGGGTGAACACTGCAGTTACATTCTGACGCAGTATGTGTCTTCTCTGGCTACCTCTCAGAGCTGTGTACGCACAGGGAGAAATGTCCATGTTGCCACAGAGAACTGTATGACTACTACATGCAACTAGTCGCAAGCATTCATGTTTCACAGCTGCACTGCAAAATGATCATGTCTGTGTCAGTAGCTATTTCATGTCCCTGTACATACCAATACAGTGGGCGACAGCTGGCCACTATTTGTGGCCACGTTCAGTTACGGGGTATGCCAGCAGGTACTGAGAGCATACCTGTTTGTGTGACTGACTGTGGGTCAACACTATCTTCAGTTACACTGGAGGTCTTGGGCAAATATGTTCCTTCCTGGACCTCGCAGCAGGAGTAAGAAGCAAATGGGGCTTCCCATGTAAATCCTGCATGCCTGGTGATACAGAACTCAGACAGATACTGTAAATGTGCTGCATTTATTCTGCAGAGCACAGTGGATCTGTAGCGCCCATTGCCACTTGGCATCAGGCACTAATGCAGAAACAAGCAAGTACAGGCCAGTGCTTCTGGGCATTGGGCAATGCTACAGGAGCATATGAAAGCAAAGGCCAATGCCACTGGGCATCAGGGTACAGGTGATGCCACTTCAGCGCATGCGAGCACACGCCAATGGCGCTGGGCATCGGGGCTCGGGCGATGGCGCCAGAGCATACACGAGCACAGGCCAATGCCGCTGGGCATTGGGGCTCGGGCGATGGCGCCGGAGCATACACGAGCACAGGCCAATGCCTCTGGGCATCGGGGCTCGGGCAGTGGCGCCGGAGCATACGCGAGCGCAGGCCTATGCCTCTGGGCATCGGGGTTCGGGCGATGGCGCAAGAGCATACATGAGCACAAGCTGATGCCGCTGGGCAGCGGCACAGTAGCGCAAGCAGATTCGCGGATGCTGATGCCATGGGCATCAGGCAATGCCACAGGAGCGCAAGCGGAGGCTGATGGCACAAGAGCGCAAGCAGATTTGTGGAGGCCAATGCCTTGGGCATCAGGTGAGCGCAAGCAACAACTAATGCCATGTGTGAGTGTTTGCATCACTGAGGGCAAACCGCTGTTGAGCATCCCAGTACGTGATGTTTCGTTCCCGATAATGAAGGAGGCCTGTGTACCTACTTAGATAACAGAGTGGGAATTAATACAATATGCAATGCAATAACGTTGCTGTCTTGGGTGCTTGTATTGTATTCTACCCTATGGTTTACAGCAGGATATGGGACACTCTGTACCTATGTCTGACTACTGTAAATCCCAGGTGGATGCAGCAGTATCTGCTCTGGATTCTCTGCAGCTCACAAATGAGGATACAGAATGTTTTTCCTCTTGTTATACTGCAGGATGAATAGGAATGCTGTGTTCAGCATCCCTGATCAAGTGTGTGACTACACTGCAGATGATAGGTGAGGATATACGTTGTATCCTGTCTCTAAAGCAGATGGGGAAACAGTTTCCCTGATACTGAAGATGGTCATGTTTTAGGTCACGTTCAAATATGGTGCATCTTTTCATCTGTCACAGGGAGACTGCCTCCCTGGTGCAGATACGTTCTGATCACTGATCATGCTGTATATGTTACCTGTGGGTAAAACAGTAGTTCATTACAGGATACTCCCTGTAAAGACCACAGGGAGTACTGCGTATCCTTTGGATGCAAATGGCGGGTGTCCAGCAGTCAAAGTTATCACATGGAATCCACATAACTTTCTCACTGCTCAGAGAAGAGGGGCATAGGAAAGTAATCATCAGCTGGGTTTGGTAGGTATCAATCAATCAACCTGGTATCAAAGCCTGAATCTCTAGCTGGCTACTCTTGAGACTCACTCTCCAACTGATTCCAAAATGAACCTCAGCACCATAGAACTTACTGGAGGGACTTGCCTTTGTCTGGCTGTGAAAGCATGTTCCATGCCTTGTTCAGGAACTAGACTAGTTAGCTGAGGGAAATTTAGCAATCAGAAGTGTTAAAATTGATTGAGATTTTAACCAAGTGTTTCTCTTCTCACAATCGTAAGTTTCCTGCAGGTGTTAGCCTTATGGGAGAAGCGCAGCACTTCCATTCCTAAGGTGTACTGTGTGTGTATGGCTTAGAGTGGATTGAAGGCTATGCTAGCTCTGGAAAACAGAGCACTGTTTGGAAAAACAGATTCTATTTTGGAAAAGAGAAGGCATGCAATCTTTCACCTCTTTCTGTGCCTTACTGAAGATGGCATGCTACTTTACTGCAATTAAAAGTCTGAGTGAAAGGAATCATTCAGGTACCGTTGGGAATCATTATCCTGCTAGCCATACAGTCTTGGCTCGAGTTAGTACTGCGCTAACACGGGGCATCATGCAGTCATGCTGATTTCCTTCATGGACATCTCTTCACTGCAGTGCCCACCATACAGAATCCAGCCACGTGATCTTCATGGTCACAACATACATTTTCATCAACATGATAATATTGATGGGATTGTTCCAGGAATTCTGCTGTCCTTTTTCAGTTGGTGAATTGAAACGGTCCCTTTGACATTTAACTCTAGTATCCCAGTGGATGGGAAGACATGGCATCTGGGGCTCTGTGTACCAGTTTTCTGAAAACCAAATGTTTTGCTTGAAAATCCTCACTGCTTGAGAGGCTGGAGACCGTGGAGTGATTATTTCTTGTTTTCCTGCCCTTGTTTTGCACAGACAACCCGGCACTTCTAGTGGTGGCTCAGATAGGATGTTTGTAGCTTCTTGGGCTATGCAAGGTATTTGAATACAAAACCTTTTCAAAATGCCTTGACACAGCCGTTTGGACTTATCTCTGTGGTGTTGTGGCGGGATTAGGAGGGGAGGATTCACCTACTGAGCAAAAGATTTCTGTGGCCACACAAGGTAAGAGGTCTAGGGCTGACAGTGCTCGTGTGGTTTGGTTTGTGGGGTTTTTTTGGTCTAATGGCATTTCCTTGGTACTTTCCTCAGAGAGCAATATGCGTATGGGGATGGCCGAGATGCGAGACGTGATCGCTCTCCTATCCGGGGGAGCCCACGAAGAGAGCCCAGGGATGGTAGAAATGGCCGAGATTCCAGAGATGGTCGAGATATGCGAAGCAGAGATGTACGTGATCCCAGAGATGCTAGAGACCACAGGGACCCGAGAGACCTGCGCGAGCCCCGGGACATGAGGGACCCGAGAGACCTGCGCGAGCCCCGGGACATGAGGGACCCGAGAGACCTGCGTGAGCCCCGGGACATGAGGGACCCGAGAGACCTGCGCGATCCCCGGGACATGAGGGACCCGAGAGAGCTGCGAGAGCCTCGTGATGCTAGAGACCTCCGTGACCCAAGGGATCCTGTGTATGAACGATACCGGGATGTGAGGGAGCCACGGGACCCAGAGTACAGGTATCTTCTTATATTGGATTGGAGCTCTAGTGATTTGTTGCCTCGCTTGTGGTGATGGTACTAAATTGAGGCCTTGTTGGTCCCCTCACAGCTTGTGGAATCTGGTCATCCGAGGGATAGCCAGGTCCATATTTCAATTAGCAGCCTGGAGGAATGTTTGCTTGCATTATACTGGAAAAGTTGGGGTTGCAAGAGAGGCTATGTCAGAACATATGACAGTCTGTGAATGGTTTGCTTTGCAGAAGAGATGATGCTTATGACCGTTACCTTCGCCTGGAAGACTATTACCGGAGGAAGGATGATTCTTATGACCGTTACAGAGACCACTTTGACAGAGCCCCCTTGAGTGCAGAAGGTCAGTCCTGTTCCATTTGCGTCCCCCTTTCCCTGCCAATACAGTGTTTTACATGACTGGCATTGTTGAAGGCAGGTGTTGGTATTCTACCACCTGGAGATGGTGGGTAGTTGCATCCAGCCCTGAAGGGAATAGTGCAGCAGATCCAGTTTTCAAACGGTCGCTTACTATGGGGATTGGACAGGCTGGTGGTGTGCAGCTAATGCCTGGACGTAGTTAGAATGGCATTATTCACATCCTCCATTTCTATGGCTGGCTTTCTTTCAGAGCGCCTGAAACGCGAGGAGCGACGCAGGGAGGAGCTATACCGTCAGTACTTTGAGGAAATCAAGAGGCGCTTTGAATCAGAGAGGCCTGTGGACTGTTCTGTGATAGTGGTCAATAAGCAAACAAAGTAAGAAGCTAATTGCTTTAACCAGTTATGATCTACTGAGTGGAGGGGCATATTTGACTAGAATAAAAATGACCCTGGATCTTCAAGGCAATTTACTTTGTAGCTGTTATTCAGGAGAGTAGCTTTTGAGCATTTAGAGTGTTGCAATCAGTATCTTTACTGCTCTTGACAGCAAATAGTCTATTTTTGTTGGGATGGGGAAAAGCTGAGTATTTGTAACCTGTTGCTCTGGGTTTCCCCCACACGCTTTCTGTAACAGCCTGGCACTTCATTACTACAGGGTTGTCTGCAATGGCCTATGCTTATGCTTCTCTTCATTCTTAAATACTGATTAAAAATTAGCACCAGAGTGGCAATAAGAACACACGTTAAATGGCTATAGAACTGGTTAACTTACATCTCAGAAAATGTCAGTTGGTAATAAATAAGTGG
Source organism: Apalone spinifera (assembly GCA_030068395.1). Taxonomy (NCBI): domain Eukaryota; kingdom Metazoa; phylum Chordata; order Testudines; family Trionychidae; genus Apalone; species Apalone spinifera. The sequence continues at coordinate 31,743,877 of JANRFK010002932.1, read as the reverse complement.
GAATGTTTCTGGTGGGATTCTGGAGGTAGCCTGATGCTAGTTGACATTTGTATTGTCAGGAAGTAAATATAAAATCAGCAGATTATGGAAAGATTAGTAGGCTAGTATACAGTGGTGATAGGGCTATCATGCAGAGCAGTCTGCATCACTTGGTAAGCTGGGGCACTCAAACAAAACGCGTGTTAATACAGCCAAATACAAGCCATGCCTGCAGAATGAGTCTAGGTGTGCTAATGCAGTGTTTCTCAACCAGTGGTATGAGTACCCTCAGGGGTATTCAAGAGAATTCGGGGGGGTACGTCCACACAACTGAAATTTGGAGAAAACTGATTTTTTGTTTTAAGTTTTACAGCGCTTTATTATGTTTGTACTTTTTACACCCAAAAATTTCATCGCCCTCCTGGCTACAATTAAGTTGTTTAAACAAATGCGTTGCAATGGTAGAAAAAAAAAATTGTGTGTCTGAAAACTGTAGGTACTGGGGGTACTTATCTTTTTTTTTTAAGGGGTACTTTTTTTTTTTTATTATTTTTTTTTAAAAAGGTTGAGAAACACTGCTAATGGACAAACAACCCAGCGTGAGTTCCTGTTCTAATGCAGATCTAGTGCCATCTCTTGGCTTTATAACCAGGAATAGTGAACAGGGAGGGGATGGTTCCTTTGTGTAGCATTGGTGGGACTGAGACTGGCCATTGTGTCCAGCTCTAGTGTCCCTATCATCAGAAGGGAGTGAAAAATTGGAGAGGGACTAGATGAAAGTCTCAGAAGTGATTTGAGGTCTGGAAAAAAGCCTTATAGTGAAAGATTTACAAAGCTGGTTCTGTTTAGCTTATCACAGAGAAATTTGAGAGGCATCTTGATTACCTACTCAGGGGCTCTTTAATCTGACAGAGAAAAGCAGAACAAAAGCCAATGGCTGGAAGCTGAAGCCAAACTAATTCAAATTGGAAATTAGGCATAAATTGTGAACAGGGGGAATGATTAAGCAAGGGAATAAGATGCCAAGGGAAATGGTGGCTACTCCATCTCAGGATGCTTTGAAGATAGGCTGCCTTTCTAGCAGATACGTTAGTAATACACAAATTATTGGGCTTAGAGCATGGGGAACTGAGTGAGATGCTCTAGCCCCGTGGTCACCAACAGGTCGATCGCGAGCTACTGGTCAATCGCGAGGCCTCGACCAGTAGCTCGCAAGGCGTCCTGTCTGCCCTGCCCCCATTTCCCTCCCACCCCCAAGAAGCCCCACTACTTACCTTAAGGAGGGTGAGTCAGCCCTGCGGGAGGCGTGGAGGGGGTTTCCTGGCGCGCGCGCGCAAGTTGGTGCCGGGACAAGCATGCGCGGGGCTTCCCTGCGCGGGTGGATTGGCGCCGGGGCAAGCGTGCACGGGGTTTCCTTGAGCCGGGGGTTGGCCCCCTGGGCAGGCGCGCATGTGGGGCTTCCCTGCACTGGTTGGCCCCCTGGGCAGGCGCGCACGCGGGGCTTCCCTGCACTGGTTGGCAGGCCCACTCCACTGGCCCCAGCCACAGAACTCTGTTCCCACTCCCTGAACTCTGTCCCCACTCTCCTGTCCCTAGCTACAGAACTCTGTCCCCATTCCCATCCTCACTCCCCGAACTCTGTCCTCACTGGCACCCTGTCCCCAGCTGCAGAACCCTGTCCCCACTGGTACTCTGTCCCTTGCTGCAGGACCCTGTCCTCTGCCCTCCCAACACCCTGTTCCCTCTCCCCTGCCCCTAGGCACAGAGCTCTGTCCCCACAAAATGTATAATTATAAATGCTTCATTTTAGATTTAAATAGCATGAATAAAAAACAGGCCATTTATTTCATAACTATAAAAACCTGATTTTAATTTTATGTATCGCATAATTTAAAAATAAACTGTTTATCAGAGTGTGTAAGGGCTGGGGATAGCAAGTGATGGACAGGAGGAGAATAGAGAGGGCGGGGCTTCAAGGAAGGGGCGGGGCAGTAGATCTTCGCCTGTTCTGAGATTTAAAAAGTGATCTTGGGTGTAAAAAGGTTGGAGACCACTGCTCTAGCCAGTGATACACAGGATGTCAGACTAAGATGGTCTAAGGGTCCCTCTTGGCTTAAAAGTGTGAATCTGAAGAGCTGAGAGAGGGTTATAAATGTGGGGTTCTGAAGCATTTGTTATTTTCTGTAGCTTATTGATTAATGGTTCATGCGTACTTAGTTATGTAGTCATGCTTATAGCTCAAAAGAAGTGACTAAGGGAAGATCTACATAACCAGTTCCCCCTGCAGGCAAATTCTAATTCCTCTCTGCAGTAATTGACTATACTTCTTATTTTTGGTTGGAATTAATATGGTTTTTGCTGCATGCCGATATCAACAAGCTTCCAGTCCATGTTGTCCAAGGACACTGAATATAGCTGGAGCCAGTATCTCTTTTGGTGGCAGCTGTGCACTCTGCTCTTTAGGCTTTGTGCATATGCCAAAGTTGCATCAGCAGTTGAACTTAAATTCTGTTTTGAACAGTTAAATGGTGAAAATGGATCTGATGGGAATGCACACAAGCGTTTCTGTACATGGCTGCTATGTTCTGACTTGCACTGCCTTTGCTTTGTGCAGGGAGTATGCCGAGTCAGTGGGGCGGAAGGTGCGGGATCTGGGTATGGTCGTGGATCTGATCTTCCTCAACACAGAAATGTCACTGAGCCAGGCCCTGGAAGATGTGGGCAGAGGAGGGTCTCCTTTTGCCATTGTCATCACTCAGCAACACCAAGTTCACCGCTCCTGCACGGTTAACATCATGTTTGGCACACCACAAGGTACAAAGACCACAATGCTCTGCTGGCTCAGATCACTCTGAAGTCTTCCAGTGTGCTCTTGGATTCATCTCTCATGCAGAAAACCACACAAACACTTCCTTGCTGTGACACAAATAGCTGTTAATGGCCCAGTGCCAGTACAAAACAGAAATTTCCCACGGTGAAGGAGAAGAGTTATGGCTTGGTGCTCTCTTTGCAAATCCCAGTGTTGCTGAGGCACATCTCCATGTAGCTTTCCTTTAGAAGCTGACGTCCGTCCTGCAGGTGGTGATCAGAGAGTTTCCAATTCTCAGCTCTCTGCTCCCAGGCCATTCACCTTTCTTCTTGTGAGACAGAATGAGTGGCCATGACTTTCCTAAAGCTGTACCCAGAAGAAATAGGCTTTTGCCTATGGGATTTTTCTGCTGCTTGTTGCTCCAGTCCTGCTGCTGCTCAGAGTTTTGCCTGAATCAGCAGGGTGAAATTCACTTAATTTTTCTTCATTTAAATCATTGCTCTGGGGTAGGGCTGGGGATGAGGGGTTCGGTACGCAGCTAGCATTAAAAATGTAGCAAAATGTGTGCTTGCCCTCGCTCCCTGAGAGGGGAACAGCCAGCAATGTTCCCGTATGAATGGGGGGGGCCTTCAGGGCACACGCCACCTGCCCCAAAGGATGCCGGGGGAGGGGGCGGGGGTAGAAGGCTCACTCCTAGGGTCGCCCCGAAGGGGGGTTGTCCCAGACAGCCCATTCACCTGCCTGGTAATTAGCTCTTTTCTGTACAGTTTGATGAGAAGCAATCCCATTCCAAGTACATCCCATTTTCCTGGTACAACCAAACCCTTTCCTTGCTGGGAATGTGGGGGGTATAAGAGAGGGACTTGGGGATTGAGGAGGGCTTAGGGCAGGGCAGGAGGAGGGAGAGTTCAGGGGAGTGAGGATGCCGCCTGGCTTCTCCCTGGGGCAGAGGGGACTGCGTACCGCACCTGCTGGCTTCTTCCTGGGGTCAGGGAAAGAGCATGTTGGCTGGCCACACCAGCATTCCCTCCGTGGGGGGCGATGCAGGCTGACAGTCCTCAGACCCAGTCCAGAGGCCGGAGGGGAGAGCACAAGGCAGGAGAGTCATCCCTGGCAGCGCTCTCCAAGCCCAGCTTGAGAGGTAGAGGGGACAGCACATGGGCCAATCCAGGGAGGGTGGTGGAGCTGCTGGTGGGAGGGGCTTGGGGCAGGGGAGCTGCTTACCCCATCCGGTGGCTGGCAAGAATGCGAGTCCTGGCCACTCTCCTGGTGCTGCTGCTGCGCTCAGTGGTGGTCACTCTGCAGTATAGCATCTCTCCAGCCAGCCCCTCCCTCTCGTGCTGTGGGAAATAATCCCGTTCCAGGCAGAGCCCGTCTTCCTGGCGCAACCAAGCCCTTACGTTAGAAGAGGAAGTTGCATGGCAAATTTGGTAGCCCTAGCTGGGGATGTTAGATAGTGGGTAATTGAAGTGTCATGTAACCGCGTGAATTTGTATCAGTTACTCGACTATTCTAGAGCCCCCAGTGGCGAGGTCAGCAGCCAGTGTGCTCCGGCCCCACTCCCAGGGAGCCTCCTGCCATCCTGCACCGCTACTTCTGCAAAGCAGCCTCCACCCCCACCCCTCCATCTGCCCCCCGTGCTGCTGCCTCTGATAGAGGCGGAAGGGGGGGTACCGCTGAGCCAGTGCTGGGGGGGGGGGGAACCAGCTGCCCCCAGCACCGGCCTCTGCTTCTTGTCCTGACTCTTACCATCTTGGTGGGGTTCTTGAACAGACTGATTCACGGATGGACAGGCACATGCACATTTCTCAAACACATAGATAGAGCAGTACAAACATGTCACTATGAAACTATCGTTTGTATGGACTTGACCAGTGCTTTTGATGTAGCCTGCTGTAAAAGGAGGCAGATATCGAGGTGAGTTGATGTTCCCCTGGGAGTAGGCATACCTATGGTTTAGAACCACGGCTGCGGCTCATGGTGCTGGAAAAGATTCCAAGCCCAGTCTTGGAAACTAAGAGTTGCTCCTGCCTCTTCACTCTAATCTCCTGCTGACCCAGGTCAGGGGATGGAGCAGTTAAAATTTGCACCTAAAATCAGTGAGGTCCACATAGTTAAAGCATCTCTCCTTGTGCAGAACATCGCAATATGCCCCAAGCTGATGCAATGGTGCTGGTGGCAAGGAATTATGAGCGGTACAAGGCAGAGAGCCGGGAGAAGGAGCGTGAAGAAATAGCCAGGCAGGCTGCCAAGATGGCAGATGAAGCAATTCTGCAGGAACGTGAACGCCCACCACCCATAGAGGAAGGTGCCAGAGGGGGCCACCCGCCTGGGATCCAGAGTCTCTTGAACCTGCTGGCAGACAACCGCTATCTGACTGCAGAAGAGACTGATAAAGTCATCAATTACCTGAGAGACCGGAAGGAGCGACTGCTTAGAGGAAGTTCGGACTCTCTGCAGGGTAAGTTGTGTCCCCTTCGCTCCAACGTATGGACCGTAACAGGCCTTTAAGGCAGCCTGTCTGCTCCCTTGTGTCTGTGCTGCCAGACTTTGCTGGCTCAGCTGTTGTATGAGCAGGGCCTGAGAGCGTGTTGCCTGGAAGACTGAGCTGTGCCAGTAGAAGCCTCTAATGCAGGGGCTCTCCCACTTCGTTGCACCGGGACGCCTCACAACAATGCAAATTACAGCATTGCCCAAGGGGGGGGACCAGAGTCTGCTGGTGGCAGAAAGCGCAGCTTTGCAGGTACAGCTGTGCCCACTGGGGGAGTGTGTTGCCAGTGCTCCCTTTGCGGTAGGATGCTCCACCTTAGCCGTGGAGTATTGAGGGGGTTCTGTCCAGTCAGCTCTAACCTGGGGTGTTAGGTTCTCGCTGGCAGATTGCTGGCAGACACCAACTGAATAATTGAATTGACTTATGTAAATGGATTGGGTGCGGTCCCCGATAACCCCTTGGGGCTCTCCAGCACCCTGTCCTGTGGGACCAGATTCTCTGGTCTCCCCCAGACAAGGTGCAGAGTTGGGGTAGCTGCCCCCGAAGGACAGTGCAGAAACTGAACCACTTCAGCTCTCCGGGAATGCAGTGCTGGGGCGCAGCACCTAGGGAACCAATCCTTCCCAGGGACCAGAACCCCAAATGGATCCATCTTTCTCTGAGTAAGAGTTTTACACACAGGAAGCTCCTGAGGCTGTTTGCCCTTCAGTGAAAGAGAGAGATGCACACTGATTGTTCTCCCCAGTAAAAAGTTATTTACACAGGGCGTGATAGTAAGCCAAAGTGTCTTTAAGTACAAACAGTAGGATTTAAGTGGCTTGCAAGTGAAAACAGCTCAAAGTAAGCTACTGAATTGAAATAGAGATGTGCAGAGCTAGTTCTAAGACACTTTACAAACTCACCTAACTTGCTCTTGTTTCAGGCAAGATTTCAAGTCCAAGATCTTTTACTCTGACTCGGGTTTTCAGTTCTCTTTGTTTCTTTGCCGAGCAGCCATAGCCTAAGATACAAAGTTTTTGCGCAAAAATTCATGGAACGGCCACACTACATGCGCGTTTTTGCGCAAGAAAAAGTACGGTAGATCGTCAGAAGACAGGGCTTTTTGCTCAAGAGTTATTCCTCTTTCTACGAGGAATAAGCCTTTTTGCACAAGAGCTCTTCCGCAAAAAGGCGTGTGTGGACGGACAACTACGGGTTTCTTGCGCAAGAAACCCCTATGGGAAAAAGCACAGGTGCTCTGATGGCTATTCTGTGAATGGCCATCAGAACTTTCTTGCGCAAGAGCATCCGTGACAGTGTGGATGTGCTCTTGGGCAAGAACTTTTTGCGGAAGATCTCTAGTGTGCCAGGCCTTCCCTAGGCCAGCTGAAGACAAAGGGACAGAGAGCTTCCCATTGTTTTTAGAGGTTCTCTCTGATCAGGAAGCTTGTTCTGTATCCCCATCTTCTATGGCAAATTACCTGGTTAAACTAGTATCCCACTACCAGGTGATATGGGCACATCGCCCCTCGGACAAACAAGGCTGAAGTTGACCGCCCAGTCGCTACAGCTGGGGGTGGCGCACCCTTGAGGCTCACGTTGGCACATTTAAACCCATAAACAGTCTCAGGGCTCTCATTTCTCAAGCTCTACAGATTGTCACATGGACATTGATAATTACAGGAAGTGTTTTGTCCAAAGCATCTTTGCGCACATTTAGACTCAGAAGCCAGTTTCATACAGGTGGGGGGCATCTCAGAGACCATTTTGTAAGCGATGTGGTCTGTCTTTGCTTGCCGGGCTTGGTAACTGCCCACTGGGGCTCCTAGGATGCCTGTTTGGATGGGCCTGCAGGGAATTCACCCCTTTCTTTTCTCTGTCCAGCTCCGCTGTCGAGACAGTCTCTTGGGGTGCCTTCCGGATCATCGATGACCAGCCAGCCCAGCCTTCCAAGCTCTCAGACTCATCCGAGCACTCAGCCCCTGGCCTCTGCCCCCCCTGCCACAGTGTCCTCCACTAACCCCCAACAGGAGCTTCAGGCAAAAATCCTCAGCCTCTTCAACAGCGGGGCTGCGGCTGCGGCGGCAGCAGCTGCTGTAGCAAACAGCAGCTCTGCGGCTTCCACGGCGGCTTCCGGGGGCACTCAGAACCAGAACTACGCTAGCGTAGCCAGCAGCCAAGCCCGGGCAGTGCAGCTCAGCGCTGCAGGCTTGAACCAAGCTCAGCAGCGAACGCAGGCCCCTGTGCCACAGCTTCCTGCACTCCCAGGCTCCACAAGGAATGCAGGCCCCAGGCCTGGGGCGCCTCAGCCACCCCAGGTGCACTATGGTCAGCACCAGAATCGGCTGCCTACCCCTAGCAACATAGCCACTCAGAGGCCCGTGTCCTCCTCAGGCATCAACTTTGACAACCCCAGTGTGCAGAAAGCCTTGGACACCCTAATCCAGAGTGGCCCTGCACTCTCCCATCTGGTGAGTCAGACAGTGGCCCAGGGCCGAGCAGGGCCCTCCGCCCCCCAACCCATGGGCTCCTACCAGCGTCACTACTAGCATCTCGCTGCAGAGCCCAGCCCCCGCCCCTTCGCCAGTCCCATACTCCTAGCTGTTAAGTCTTTTGTCCTAGCCCTGCACATGCATGTCCTCTCCCCTGGGGTCCTTTGCTGCCCCGGGCCACACCTTCTCCACAGGGCTAGAGCCCGCAGCCGGTAGGGTAGCTGTGGGACGTGTCGCCAGGGCGGCCCTTTTCCCTCTGGGTGGGGAGCTGCATTCAGAGAGCAGCGCTCTGCTCCAGCTCCTGGCAGTCCCTGCTGTTGCAGCCCACTGGCGGTTCCCGGGCTCGGGGCTTGCATGGCAGTGGGGCTGGCAGAGAATTTCACAAGGAGCTTAGCACAGCCAAGTGGGTCTGTCTGTGCCCGACTCCCCTCCCTCTGCACTGGGCCTGGGCTGGGGGGTTAGACCTTGCTCTGAAGCTTGGGTGGGCCTTAAAAGAAGCCCATGAGCCCGATGAGGGGAAAGCTCCCGGGTGGTGCTGAAGGCAGCTGAAGTCCTGAGGCATGTACAAGACTTGACCCCCCCCCAAGTGTGGCCGAGCAGTGCAGTGTGGAGCTCCCATGGCAGGGCTAAGACTTGGAGGCTCAGTGAGGCTAGCAAGGACCTGTTGTCCCTACTCAGGTGAGGCGCTTTCCAGCTTTGTTCTGGGTGTAACGGCAAACCCAATGCCAGACCTTGCTGCTCAGGCCAGGAGAGGGAGCTAAAGGGCTGTCACGTCTAGGCTTAGCAGCCAAAGCAACCAGCAGTGCATTGGGGCCGGAGCCGCAGAACCCCGGGCTCTGTGCAGCTATTCCTCCCGGAACTGGGTACAGCGGGCTTGTGGGACGGGGGGTCTGCGCTCGGTGGGAGCTCTGCAGGCTCCATGTTACTGCTGGGAGGATTGGCTCTGGCTCGGGCTGGGAGGCAGTGCGGAGAGGACTCCTGTTTTTAAGTTTCCAAACGTTTTAGTAGCAGCACTGGATGCTTTGTGGAAAGTCAGGAAGTAATTCCCGAGCAGGTTTTTAACCTGTGGCCTGCTTTGTTGGGGCAGACTGACTAGATCCGTCTCCAGTGCAAAAGGGAATCCCTAGCCTCCAAAGTTCCCAGGGCTTCCTGGGGCGGGCAGGAAGAAATTGTTGAGAAACCAAGTTCCTGGAGCAGCGACTCCCTGTCCTGAATGGTTTGTGTTGTGGAGCGTTTTTCTTTGTGCTGTTAACAAGAGGACATGACTTTTTAATAAAATTGACAGGCAAACTGTGGTGGTGTGTTACATTGAAGCCGGCCCTTCTTCCCAGGAGCCAGGGGGTGTCTCTAGGCTGCTGTTCCTGCAAGCCCCTCTGCTTCCTGGTACCTGAAAATAGCCACGTGTTGATTGTGTGCTGTAGCTGTCAAAACCAAGTGACAATTTCCCACTCCAAGTGGTGAAGGGTGTAATAAAATCATTTATTGCATTTGGTGCAGACAGGAGTCTAAAAACTGAATACAATAAAAGCTGTAAAGCATGACCAGAGCATTCAACAACGCAGGAGGCACTCCTCCTGTACTATCCACAGCGAACACAAGGCGGCCTAACGCTGAGTCACTCGCACACAAATTAAATGCAAGCCTATTACTCTCTCTTTTGGTTTGCAACCAGGTTTATTTACAGAATTGAAACGTCTTTGCATTGCTCTGCACACAGATTCTTTAAAACACAAAGCATACGGGGTCACTGTCTATTGAGATATTGCACTTGGAATAAGTCATTGGAATGGATGTAAAACATCTAGGAACAGTGATTATAAAGTTGGTTTCATGAATGGACGGGTGATCACATTCATAACAAATATATTGCACATGTAGCACAGAAAAGTGGTTTGCAACCAACACAACCTCAGCCCGGAGCCTTCCACTGCGTCAGCCCTGCCGTGCAGGGCAGTCTTGGCTCTTATAGTGCAACTATTGGAACTGAAACCATCTCCACCCTTCCTTTGGTTCAGGTACCTGCGCCCACCCCTGCCCAGCGCAGCCTCCGCCTGTGGGCCTGGCCGGCCCTAGCTCCGCAGCTGCCTGCTGGAGGGGAGTGGGCATTGCACGGAGCTAAGCTTTCCCCGCGCTGGCCGGAGCGTGCTGCGTGGTTCCCCGGGCCTTGCACACAGCCGGGCAGCAGCCCTGTGCTCCTTGCTGCTCTCCGTAAAACAAGCCTTGTGGGCCAAGCCCTACCCTGAGCCCCAGGGAGCCGCTAACGTGCAGAGGCCGAGCTGGGCTGCCAAGGAGCATGCTGTGCTCTGTCACCCTGGGGCTTGCTCCTGCCAGGGCTGAGGCACGATGATGCACGGGGGGGGCCTTCCCTTGTCGGTGTCTGTCATAATGGGGGGGGACGGCCAGCCCCCCAGACTGCTAGAGCCCTGGCAGCGTGCCCCTGCTCGGAGCCGGTCAAATGGCAGCCGCGTGACTGCACTCAGGTTTCCGGGGGCAGCGCGTGCCCCAGGGAGCTGGTGCTAGAGGGAACACGAGGCAACAGCTCTGATTAAAGGGAAGGAGCCAGGACTGAAGGGCATCTGTGCTGGGGGGGGCAGTGCAGGAGCCAGGCAAGGCAGGGAGCGGGCAGCAGCAAGGAGAGCCTGGAAGCCTGGTTTGCGAGCCGAGCCGGGGGCCGAGCAGCAGCCACCCACCCGCCTAGCACTTACTGTGCAGCAGGCCCGCTGCAGCCATAAGGAACCTTTGACCAAGCAGGTACCTGCCGATCACTGGGAAGCGCCCTTGTGGCTGGAGTGCTCAGCAGAGCTGGGCCCCTCCCTCACCGACTTCCAGCTGGGGGCTCCGGCGCTGCCCCGTGGCAGGACTCCCCACTGGTAGCAAGCGGCTGCCGCAGCCGCAGCCCAGCCCACGGCAGGGCTCAAAGCCAGGGCTGCTGGGCAGAGTAGCGCTCCCTTGTGCAGAGCCGCAGGTTTCTGGGGGGGCGTCTGCACTGCTGCTGGGACGGCTCTGGGGGAGCGGGGGCTCAAGCGGCAGAGGTGAGGGCTTGTGAGGAGGACGCTTCAGCCAGGGCCATAGCTTCCTGCCCCACGCCCCTCCCGGTCTGATGGGAGCCGTGCTGGGGCTGGACGGGGCGGGGCAGCCATGCGGGCCTGGTGGAGGAGGCTGCTCCCTCGTGGCAGTGGCAAGGAAGTTGAGGGCTGGTATCTCAGGTAGGCACTGGCCACTGGATGCTCTTGCCTAGAGCGCGACAGGCAAGGGCAGCGTGGTGCAGGGGCGATGGAGGAGCCGTCTGTGGCAGGGAGAAGGGGCCTGGGTGCCTTCTCCAGGGAGATTCCTTCTACCACCCCTCTCAGCTGTGCTCCAGGCCCGGGGCTCTGAGCTGCTGTCTCCCACCTGCAGAAGGCGCAGGCCCGCCTCCGTGGCAGCCTGTATAGGCCCATTCCCCGGGGCTAAGAGGGCGTACGAAGGAGAGTGGGGGCCCCCTTGGCTGGGGGAGGGCTGGCACAGCACGCAGAGGGCCGCCCGTAGCAGGCTGCACTCAGATTGGAAGCTCAAATCTGCTGTGAAACAAGTTCAGAAAAGTCTGGAACTTCTTTTCCCTGAAAAGACTAAGAAGCAAAATTCAGAAGAGAACGAGCCCACGCGCTGGCCTCCCCCGGGCCGCACCGTAGGGCAAAGCCGCCGCGGCGGAGGGCCCAGCCTCAGCAAAACCTCGAGGCGGTCACGGGCCTGGGCTCAAAGCCAGAGCCAGGGTTCCCTGGCACCAGCCCCTCCTTGCATCTCGCATAGCTAGAGATCTCTAGGCATAGACTTCCTCTGGCTCTATGAACATAAATATCACTTTAAAAATACACCGACCATATTATGTACATTATATACAGCAGGGCAGGTGCCAGGGTGGGGGCACCCTCCGCCCCCGGCCTCCACTCCCCACGGCGTCCCTAGAACTATTCACATTGGTTAAAAGCTCCCCAGTTTCTCAGCGGAGGAAGGGGCTGGGAGCAAGGTTTGCCCTGGCCAGCCCCCAGGGCCATGCTGCAGGTGGGCCACGTGGCCAGAGCAAGCGAGGGCCCCGGCAGGGACTGTCAGTGACCTGCTGCTGGGAATGGGGGGAAATGAATTGATTTGCATATTTATAAGCTTTAAATACATGTGGTCGTTACCCTGAAGCTGCAGCATGGCCTCTGGGAGCAGGGAGGCCTGCAGTCCCAGGGACGCCATGTTCATGCAGTGGCACTGGGCTCACGCCCAGCCCGTGCATGGGGTGTGGGGAAGGACCCAGGCCTCTGCCAGGCACTAGCCCGGCGTGCACCCAAGCTCCCCGGGCTGTGCCCACTTGTGGCCCACTGCCCCACCCCACACCAGCACGGTCAGACCACACGCTGGAGCAGGGGAGCCAGGGTGGTGCAGGCACGTGGGCCTGTGCTGAGCAGAGGGGGCAGGAAAAGCCACCGTCCACGTCCCCACCCCCGCCAGGTCTCAGCCGTGCCCCTCTCAGCCAGGTGGCAGAGCCGGGTTGCCTCAGGACGAAGGCGCTGCCCTTCACGCCGATGGCCGCTGCAGGGTCTGCCCTGTGTGCTCACCTGTCCGAAGCAGTGCCGGGGGCTGCAGCGGGAGGGGCCCGTGGCTGGCACTGCAGGGTGGTGGTGAGTGGGGGAGGGCGGCAGGCGAGGCGAACATGCTCCAAAGGATGTCAGCAGGCAGGGGCAGGATAGCAAACGTGTCCCACGAACCTCAATATGTTCAAAGGCAGGCAGAGCCAAGCCCAGGGGGCCTAGACCCACGGGGCCAATGCACCCGCGCTCCGGCCATCCAGGGGCTCCAAGGGCTGCCTGGCCAGCCCCCCTTCCTGTGCCACTGGGGACGGTAACGGTCCAGACTCGGGGGCAGGGGGGCTCAGGCGCAGCTACTGTCTGTATGACCAGCCACGGCAGGGCTGTGCTGGCGCAGGGAGGCGCTGGTGCTGGTTGCCCCGGACTCGGGGGCTGCAGTTCGAATGGAGCGAGGGAGGGCGCGGCGAAGGTTCTGAGCACAAGCGGCACCGCCCTCCGGCACCCCCGGAGCTGGGGCAAAGGGGCTGGAGCGCGGGCGCTCAGGGTGTTCAGCTGGGCTTTCAGGAGTAGATGGTGATGACTTCCCGGCCCCCGCCGCGCACCAGCATGACCCGGTCCAGGTGCTCCGTCAGCACCTCCAGGAACTCCATGTCTGCGGGGACGTGGCTGTCAAGGAGGAACGCAGAGCAGCAGAGGGCCGGCTGGGCTAACTCCCTGGGCCGGCTCATGCTGCCCCGCAGGGCATGCCCAGGCCCTGAGGCAGGAGGGTGCCTCAGGCTGATCGTCCCACACTGGGGGGGCCCTGCGCAAACCAGCCCCCGGGCCACCCCGCAGGCCCTACCCAGAGCCAGTGCTGGGATGCAAATTAGCTGACAACAGTGGTGTGCTGGTTGGCTGAGTTAGTGCCACTGTTACAGGCCTCCACCAATCAGATGTGCCCTTCTGTGATCAAGTGGGGGGGGGGGG
>JANRFK010002932.1:31702934-31713170 GCA_030068395.1 Apalone spinifera | reverse complement strand
CTCCATTTGCAGTTCGAATGCCTAATTAGCACCCTAGTTCCAACTAGGGGGGCAGTGTAGACAGACCCTTCCACAGCTGGGCTACCCAGGCCAGACCCGCTGGCACCTGCTTTGGATCCTCTCCCCTGTCTGCCAGTGTGGGGCAGGCACCTTGCTCCAGCACTGTAACCCTCCCCGCTGGGCCAGCCCTGGCCCCTCGAAACCCCTTCTCCCTGGGCCCCTCCGTTCCAGCAGGCCCTGCCCTGGCCGGTGGGGAGCCCCACGGGGAGTGGGCAGACGCTGTCAGAGCCTCCCGTCCATGGGGCAGGACGCCCCAGGCCCTGTGTTCTGGGGTCCCCCCCAACAGGCCTATGGACAGGACCTGGGGGTGCAGGCAGCCTGGGGGCCTGGCATGGTCAGGGAGCAGCAGTCACCATGGCAACAGGAGCCAGAGTGACCCAACTGGCAGCTCTGCTCCACCCTGCCCCACTGCCGCCCCCCAGCCCCTGCGCTGCCCTGCCCCATGGCAGCAAGCGAGTGCCCCGCCTGGCCCTGCTCCCCGAGTGATGCAGGGCTCAGGGGAGCCAGCTGGGGCTGGCAATGCCCAGCTCACGTAGCTTGGGGCAGGGGCTTCAGGCAAGGGCTGCAAGGGGGGCAGGATGGAGCGGGAAGAGGCGGGGGCTGGGGACCCAGCCCCTGATCCCCCGGGACAGCCCTGGTGGCTGAGCTTGCACCCCAGTGTGGGAGCACCCTGAGGCCCTTGGCAGGGCAGGCACCAGGGCCGGGGTGGTATCTGAAGGAGGCCTGGGGCAGAGGGCTGGCACGAGCAACACCAGCCTCGCTCGCCTCTGGCCAGGGCAGCCTGACCCCGGAGGCTCCCGGACAGGCCTGCACGTTGCCCCAGAGGGGCGATCGCTGGGGGCCGGAAACGCCCTGGACGCCCATACACAGCGCAGCCCGAGCCTCCCCCGGCCAGCTGCTCCATGAGTCACGGCCAGGCTCCTGCAGCTTCACCTGGCATCAGCGCCAGGCCCGGGGATTTTCGGGTGACTCCCTGGAGCCAGACAAGGGAAGGGAAACCGCCCTCTCTGTCTGGAGCCAGCACACCTCCTCGCAGGGCACCAGCGGGGAATCCCAGCCCCCAGGCCAGGCCCAGCTCCACAGACAGCCAGCGGGTACCTGCCCAGGCCCCACGGGGCCCGGGAGGTGCTCAGTATCAGTAGGCAAAGGAGCTGCAGGGAGAGCAGCGGGCCCAGAGGCGAGGGGCTGCAGGTGGGTCTCCGGCCACAGACAGGTTTGTGCGGCCTGAGCTGCCTCCGAACCTGCACTGGAGCCTGGGAGCAAGGCCCCTGCCCGAAGGCGAGGCCGGAGGCCGGCTGGGGGCAGGAGAACGGCTCAGCTCAAGAGCACCTGGGGCCGGTGTGCAGGGAGCCGGCTTGGTCCTGGGACTTGCAGGAGCCCAGGCCATCAGAGAAGCGGCACAGCTCCCCTTCCTGCCGTGCGTCAGCCCCAGCCCGGCCCAGCCCCCCCAGCCGAAAGGGGAAGCCGCCTGCATCAGCTGCCCACCAGCCTCTTACTCACGGCCAGGTCTTCCTGTCAGACAGGCCTGCTGGGGAAGCCCCTTCCCTCCTGCCGGACAGATGCCTAGCTAGGCCCAATGGCCCGTTCCTGGCAGAGGGTGGTATGTCAGGGCACCCCCCCAAGCTCCCCTGGAGGCAGCCAGCCTGGCACGAGGTGGGCCCTGGAGCAGCACGGGAGGGAAACTGAGGCGTGAGGTCACCTGGGCAGGAGCATTACAGCCAGGGAACACCCCGGGGAGGCTGCACGTGGTCCGGGGGCCAGGGATCCAGGGTGGGCAGAGAGGAGGCAGCGTTATCTGAGCCAGGGGATAGCCTCCCACCAAGGCCAACCCAAGCCAGCTCCGCTGGCCCTAGGGGGGTGGCTGTGAAGGAAGCACTGCGGGCTGGGATGGGTTGTGCTCTGCTCCGCGCGGCCGCGTGTGGCAGATCCACCTGGGCTGCAATGGTTTCCTCTAGGCAAGCCCCACCGCTCCACCCCAGCCCTAGGCTGGAGCTTGGGGCCTGTAGCCCCCGGAGCCCTGGGAGCCAGTCCCATGGAGACAGGCCCTGGGCAGACACGTGCAGGGCGGGGGTGAATGCCCCTGGCCTGGCCTTTGCAGCGACAGTCCCAGGGCTGCCCAGGTCAGCTGGATCCGTTCGCTGGCACAGGCTGCCACAGAGCAGCACTGAGACTGGCTGGGTAAACCCAGCCCAGCCCAGCCCCAGGGACCCCTGGGTTCCAGCTCCGTCTGTCTCCATCCATCCCTCCTCCTTGCTCAGAATCCTGTGGGCCCCAGTGGCTCCCGAATGCCCAACACCCCCCGGCCCGTTGTTCCCCAGTGGGGGAAATGCTGCTCCGCTGCCTGCCCAGAGGTGGGGCCACCAGGGCCCGGGGGTGGCAGGTGACAGTGACCAGGCAATAGGGTCAGTGTGGTCTCAAGGGCTCCACCAATACAGGACCTCATGCCCAGGTGCCATTCACACCTGTCAGCCCACCCGGAGAGCAAACAGCCCTTTCCACCCCAGGGACCAGCACAGCACACAGGGAAACTGAGGCAGACATGGGCTTTATGAAACCACCACAAACTAGGGCTGCCAGGGGTCTGGTTTGAACCGGACAGTCCGGAATTTGAGCTTTCTGTCAGGAAACAAAGGGAGACAATAGAACTGAGGACAGAACTGTCCGGGGTTTCTAACTGAGAGGCAATGTCGAGTGCGATGTCACGGCAAGCGCGTCCGGGATTTTTGTTGGAACCATCCGGCCGTCCTTGGTCACCAACCGAACTGGGGTGCGCCTGCAACCCCTGGCCCAGGAGCTGGGCCCTTCAGAGCACCCCGCACACTGCCCGAGCTGCAGGCCTGCCTTCAGGGGGAAGCCAGGGAGCGGAGGGCTCTCCATCACCGCAGAGGGTTAAGAGCAGGCTGGGCAGACACCTGGCGGGGGGGCGAGGCGGGGCTCTGTCCTGCCAGGACTTGCTGAGCTCCCCAGGTCCCCGCCAGTTCGATGGTTCTATAGGAAAAGGCGACACGGCGGGGCCAGGGCTGGAGCAGCGCAGGAGCCCGGTGTTCAGAGGGGCCTAGGAAGGCAGGGGCTGAACCCAGGGCAGGCTGGCTAGCAGCTGGGAGGGAGGGCGGGCAAGCAGCAAGGGCTGGGGCAGAGCCCCTCGTCCTGCACCCCCTGGCTGGGCACGGAGGACGGGGAGCGTGAGCTGCTGCATTTGGAGCCCCACCGGGCCAGGCGTCACAGCTTGTGAGGGTGACACAGCCGCGTCCGGCAGAGCTCAGCTTGCTGCATGAAAGCAAAATCTGAGGGGAGGAACCAGCTCTGAGCTGGCGCAGTGCAGGCAGCAGGCAGCACCCAGCGCCCGCCGGCTGGGCAGGGCCACCCCGCCACGGCTCCGGGGAGCTCCGAGCCAGCGCAAGGGCAAGCCAAGCACAAGCCAGACCCGCCTCCCTCAGCCCCCAGCAGCATGGCTGGCCTGCTGGCACCCCGATTCCCGGCCCCTGCCAGGCAGGCTCAGGGGGGTCTGCTGAAGGGTCAAGAGATCTGCTGGGGCCTTGGTGCTTGCGACCCCGTGACAGGACCCCCAGGGCTCCTTGCCCCTGCCCCGGGTAACAAGGCCAGGCTCCCGGCTCGCCAGCAGGTGCTGGCGCGGCAGGGCCAAGGTGTCCACATCACACACGGCTGAGCGACGGGCCTGCGCAGACAGCCCAGGGAGCACCGCCCCGAGCTGGGCCTTGGAGACAGTCCGAGGTGCCGGGACCTGGACCAATAGCACATCCAGAGGGGCTGGCGAGATGGAGGCTGCCAGTCGCACCCATGGGCTGGCCACACTCCCCGATGCTCATCAGGGCCCCTTGGACCGCGCTGGGCGCCTGTGAACATAATGGCCGTACCGGGTCAGACCAAAGGTCCATCTAGCCCAGTATCCTGTCTGCCGACAGTGGCCAGCCCAGGTGCCCCGGAGGGGGTGGACCGAAGACAATGATCAAGCGATTTGTCTCCTGCCATCCCTCTCCAGCCTCTGACAAACAGAGGTCAAGGACACCATTTCATCCCCTGGCTAATAGCCTTTTATGGACCTAACCGCCATGAAATTATCTAGCTTCTCTTTAAACTCTATTACAGTCCCAGCCTTCACAGCCTCCTCTGGCAAGGAGTTCCACAGGTTGACTACACGCTGTGTGAAGAAGAACTTTCTTTTATTAGTTTTAAACCTGTGCGACCACCTTGGCTGCGCCTGCCTCTCATCTGAGGGGGGCTCCAGGAGGCCCCAGGAGCTGGCCGAGCGCTGCCTCTGCCTTGGGCTGCCAGCCGCTATCTTCTAGTGCCCCCGCTCAGCGTTCCCACAAGGAGCACTAGCCGGACGGCCGCTGGCCACATGCTGACCCAGGAACCATGGTCCTGTGGGGACGCGGGGTGCATGGAGAACAGAGCTTGCCAGACAAAGGGACCATGCAGAAGTGGTGGGGGAAGGGAACCGGCAGGGAAACACTTGGATTTCAGCAAAACATTCGACCCAATGGCTGAGAGTCTCAGCTGCAAAGTGCACTCAGCCCGGCTGGCTGCGACCGCGGCTGCGAGCCCAGCAGTGACCAGAGTGCCGGGCCAGGGCGGCATGGCCGGGAGCTGCAGAGGTGCGGGGCCCGGCTTGCGAGGCGGAGTACACGGCACTCCGTACGTCTGCGGGGACTCTAGCATGCGCATCCTGCCACACGCCACTGGCCCGGCCCGGCCCGGGGAGGGGGTCAGCGACTAACGCTTCTCAGCTAATCAGCACACTCGTCCACTCCGCACTTCCCCTTTTGCTGCCTGTCAGACAGGGGCAGGGCGGAGGAGAGGCCCTGGGGGGAGCTGGGTTAAAAGCCAGGTCCCCCCAGCTCCAGCTCCGTGGGAGGGGGCAGGGGTGCAGAGGCGACGTTCCGCCTCTGACATGTACACGAGTCTCCGCTGGCCCAGGCTCCGCCACCTTTCAATCTTTGTGCATTTCAGAGCAGAAGCGCCCCCATCCGCCAGCCCACAGAAAGCCCCTCGACAAAGCCCCAGTGGTAACATGGCTAGTCAGAGCTGGGCGTTTCCAGCCGACACGCTGGCCAACAAGGCACCTTGCCTACAGCACACCAGCCCCAGCACGCGGAGACCCGCACAGAGCGCCTAGGGCCGGCCGCAGCATGTGCCACTTGCGGGGGAGCCCCCTCCAGACTCCTGAGCCGGACTTTGAATCGGCTCCAAGGGTTTGCTGGGGGCCCCGAGCAGGACTGCAAGCCACAGGGCCACTCAGCCGAGGGGCTCAGCACCCTGGGTCCAGCTGGTTCTGGGGAAGCGCCAGCCACTCTGCAGGGCAGAGGCCCACGCAGCAGGGCTGGGCAGAACGAAGAGACCAGGGGGCTACTTGGGCACCTCACGGCACCCGCCCCCCGGGGACCCTGCTCCACACAGGCCCATGCTCACTTTGGCTTTCTGGATTTTCCAGCAAGTTGCTTATTTCCCCCCTTTGCTCAGCCAAACCAGGCTGATGACTCAGCAGCCCCTCCAGGGCTGGGATCCGGTGGCTCAGAGGTCTCAGGTTCTGGGGAAAGGAAGCCACAAGAACACAACATGGTCTGGGGGAAACCAGCCAGCAGAGCAGTTCCCAGCGTGGCGAGGGCCGGGCCATGCTGCTGTTAGCACTTTCAGTGACCAAAAGCCAGGCCTCAGTGCAGCCCCAAAGGGCCCTGGACGCCTCACTCCAGCGAGGCCATGGCAGGGGTCCAGCAGCCAGTCTCCCATCAGCCTGGTCCCCACATGTGGAGCTAGACACTCCCCACACCAGGGGCAAGGATACATGCAGGAACCAGTCAGTGCATGCAGCAAGGAGCCCTCTCTGCCGCAGCCGCTGCCCCGTCTCCCAGGGGCTGTGAAGTGCTGGTTAATCTATTAACTGGTTAAATCTTAGGGTCAAGCCATTAACCGATTAAGTGAGATCTTGCAGGGGGAGGGGTGGTGGGGACTGCTCCTGGGCCCCCCCACAGCTGTCTCCTGATCCCCAAGGGGCTGGAGCAGTCCTCTGCCTGACAGGCTGTTCCTGGCACCGGTTAACTGGTACTAGTAAGGCTGATCTATATATACACATATATATATGTGGAGATAGACCATCATCTCCTAGAGCTGGAAGGGACCTTGAGAGGTCATTGAGTCCAGCCCCTTGCCCTCATGGCAGGACCAAATACCATCCCTGACAGATTTGCCCCAGATCCCTAAATGGCCCCTCAAGGATTGAACTCACAATGCTGGGTTTAGCAGGCCAATGCTCAAAGCACTGAGTTATCCGCCCCAGCCCCTACTGTCTGGGTAAGCGGTTACCGGTTCACATCCCTAATTCCCCGCCCCCGCACCTCTTTGGATGGATCCTTCTTCCTCAAACTACAGTTACAGCTCCTAGCACTACGCTGCCGCCTACCCGTCCTCCTCGGGCGGGGAACTCCTTCAATGTGGCAGCTATTCCATGCATGCCACCCTCCCCACAGCCTTACTGGCAGGGAGCACTGGGCCCTCGGGGGCAGCGATGGCATTCCCTGCCTGTGCACCAGCCCCAACGGGCGTAATCACACCACGTGGGCACAACCCCACTAAAGCTGTCAGCTCTGGCCCGGCCCACAGCAAGGGGGATAGAGAACCAATGCCCAGGGCCTGGGGCCTGCTGCTTGCCAAGCTGTGCAGTCACACGCCCAGGGAAGCGGCCTGGCATGCCCTCCAGGAGGGGGTCTCGGCTGCTGGGAAGCAGGCAGCGGCGAAGCTGCTGAGTGAAGCAATGTGGTGGGAGGGAAAACCCATTTCCTGCAGCAATGGTTGTTTTGCTCAACAGTTTACAAAATGTGCTGATGCAACCCTGCTCTCCAGGTGGACTATAAATACGAGCCCTGTTGATGTAGCTGCAGGGCGTTAGCCCACTCCTCCACCTCCTTAGTCAGGTTTTGCTGTGGGTGTTTTCCACGCGAGGAACAAACGAGGGATGTTAAGTATCGGTGAGTTGAATAGTCGAGGAACCTCATGAATGCTTAGCAGTTACTCGACTATTCTGTAGTCCCTGGGGGCGGGGCCAGCAGGCAGCGTGCTCCGGTCTCACTCCCAAGGAACCCCGCCTCTCCACACTGCTGCTTCTGTACCAGAGGCAACAATGTGGGGTGCCAGGCGGGAGCTGGTCTGGAGGGGTCCGATACAGAGGCAGCAACACAGGGTGGCAGCAGCCCCTGTCAGGGGGGAAAGGAGGGGCTGAGCTGCCAGACCCGGCACGAGCCAGAACTGAGCCTGGCTGCCTGTCACCTGTCTCCTAATACACTTTAAATGCAGAGCCGCAGTGGGGGTAGGTCCCAGACCCAGCATGAGCCAGGACTGAGCTGTATTGGCAAGGCGGGGGAGGGCAGGGGGTGAGAAATGCGTATAGGCTATAGCATTAACCGAGAAGCTTTTGCTTATCAGCTAATCAGTTAATCGACTATGATCACATCCCTAGAACACACATCCCTGGTTACAAGTGTCACAGACTAGCAAGCAGCCCAGGGGCAACTCCTGCTGGACTGAGGCTATGTCTAGGTGATGGCGTTTTTCCGGGATCCCTAAGCTCCAAAGCATCCAAGGAACGAGTCTGCTCGTCCGCCATCTTTTGTTGAAGAGCAGACTCTCTTTGGAAGCTCTGTCTTCCTCGCGTGACCAGGGCTCTTCCGAAAGAGGAGGGTTTTCTGAAAATTGGCCCAGTGTTGACGGGCCACATGTCAGAAAAGCCTCTTCTGAAAAAACAATTGGCAAAAGGCGGCATAGACGGAGCCCGAGCGCTAGCCTGAGACTGGCTCAGCCTGTCCATGGCTGGAGCCACCTCGCTGGCAGCACAGCTCCCAGCCGACCCAAAGGGCGGGGCAGCTGGGACGCATCAGCAAAGGGAGAGTCAGAGGATAGACGGGACGGTTAGACTGCCTCCTCTGGCCGCCTGTGTCCCTCGGTCCCGCCGCAAGGCACCAGGCCCTCGCTGTGACCAAAGCATCTCCCAGAAAGGCTCCAACGCCGCGACGGGGACAGCGAGAGAGGGAACCCAGCATTTCCCAGGGGTTTGTCCCATGGTCAATCACCCGCATGTTCCTCATTTGATGTGTTTGACCTCAGTGCCCCGCGGCCGGCTCTGCCTCTTCCCACCATGCCCTGAAGGGCTTTTAACACGGAAGCACTTACGGGCTCTCGCTCGGGCTTCCTGAGAAGCTGAACAGATGAGCTCTGTAGGTCTCACTCTCGGGCAGTTTCCCAAGTCGCCAGGCCTGCAGCAGCAGGACTACTGAAGACCAGGAGGCTGAGCTATGCCTGCCAGGGAAATCCATGGGTTTACCTGCAAGCACACATTCCCAAAAGGCACCAGACCCCATGTCCAGCCAAGCTCCGGTCCTATGGAAGCCTAGGGCTGGGCTACATCACAAGGGCAGGAGTTAGTCCCTCTGGCCTGTTCTGTACCAGAACACAGCCAGCTGCCACCGTATCCCCTCCTGGCCTGGTGCCAATCCTCCACCCCGGAAACCCCAACTGACTCCCTAAAGCAGCTGGCCAGAGGGCTAGGAAACAGGAACTATGCTACTTCCCAGCCCAGGGAGCAGTTCTCCTATTCCAGCCCATTAACCCAACCCCCGAGTTCCTGCGCCAGCGCTCGCCGCCTGCAGCAGGAAGACTGAGCAGGTGTCCTGCAGGCGCTGAAGGACGCTCCAGGCTCCTCTGCCCGGACTGTCAGCACTGGGCTGTGACACTGAAGTCTAGTCCCCAGAGCACGTACTGTAAGGGGCAGCCACTGGCAAGGGACCCCCCGTCCTGCACCGGAGAGGTGCTCCCCCTGCTCAGGCAGGACGGGCGCACGGCCTTATTACTGCGAGGCCACAGGCCTGAGTGCGGCTCACAGAACAGAGAGGCGGGGAGACCCCTGCTCCCCGGGGCCGCCAGCCAGCGCCCCGGGAGTCGCCGAGGCGCGTGCGCAGGCCCTGGTCCGGTCGCTCACGCCTTACTCCAGCCCAGAGGTGACTTTCCGCTCAACTGTCATACAGAAATGGATGGTGCCAAGCCACAGGCACGTTTAACTAGCCTGGCTGACAGCCAGAAACGGGATTTGCTGATGACACAGGGAAGTTCCTCTACTGCCCCTGGTGGGCACCGGGAGCCTGCCAGGAAACCTCGGCTAGCCAGACTCAGGGCAGTGGGTCTGTCCCCTCCAGCGGGGAGGAGCCCCAAGGAGGGAGTGAAGAGCTCTGACAGAAGGAGCTTGCCCCGGCCACACACACAATTTATACAAGAGCCTAGGGGGCCGCAGAAGACCTGGGGATCAAGCACGCAGGTGACAGGGAGATGCTCCCTGAAGCATTACTGCCAAGACCCAGGGTCAATATGGTGTCAGCAGAGATGCCATCAGACTCGCACAAGCAGAACTCGGTCCAGGTTCTCCTCCTCCCTGCAGAAGTCAGTCCCAGCTGAAGGCAAGACAACGAGGCCAGAAGAAATTGGAGCAGTGTCACTGTGGGCAACAGCAAGCCAGGCTAGGGAGCCCTCCTGTTCAGGAAGTCCACACAGGGAGAAGATGGTGGGGAAACTCAGGATAAATGGCTTCCAGTCCCATAACCTCCCCATGCTTAGCTGCAATAATGACGCATCAAAAAGTAGTTTCCCTCCCAACAGCCTGCCTAGACCCACATCCCAGATTGCTTCCTGTCCAACACAGGTACAAAGGCAGAAATTGGCTGACGCTGTCCGTTGTGTCCCTCCAGTACCACGGGGATGAGTGCAGCATGGGCCTAGCCAGAGCAACCGATCTCACTTAGCATCGCATTTAGGGTGTCAGGCAAAGACAGACCGCAACACAGGTCCTGGCCCACCAGCAGGGAGATCCAACTCAATGTCTTTAAAAGGGTTACAGTTGCCTCATTAGTCATTTTATAGGTTTGAAACAGTCTCCTGCAGTCCTGTAACATGCCCCCTCTGCAGACAGACATACACCTGGCACAGCGCCTGGAGCGGCTGTGAAGCCCCGGGTGCAAGAAAGAGCTGGACAGGTCCAGGGAGGGTTGGTCCATCAGTGGCTACTAGCCAGGAAGGGCAGGGACGTGCACTTGGCTCGTGTGGCAGGGTCTGGGAACAGGCGACGGGGAGGGATCGATCGCTGGATGATTCCCGGTTCTGTTCCCTCCCCCGAGGCCC
>JANRFK010002932.1:31665504-31678560 GCA_030068395.1 Apalone spinifera | reverse complement strand
CAGGAAGGAGGCTTCCTGCTCCATCCCAGTGCCTGGCCTGGAGCACATGGAAGCAGTCAGGGCAGGAGGCCGCTGCGCTGGACCATGTTCGGTCACTCAGGCGGCACATGCAGACCCGCGGGTCGAGAGGCTGGAACAGGCTGGGTGGAAATGGCTTGAGCAATCTGGTGAGCTCCAGGACCGAGGAGCCTCACACCTGCTCGGGGAGGAAGGCTCCAGCCAACTGCTGAAGTCCCAGAAGTCTCTGCAGGGCCTGTGCACGCTGCCGGTCTGGATTTCCACAATCGAGGCGGGAAGGCCCAGCCTGTGTGACAAAGACCCCCCCATTCAGATCTCTGCTCCGGCACACGGGCCCTTGCGCTTTGCCGAGGACTGTAGTCAGAATGCACGAACAAGTGCAAAACAGCCCCATGGCCCCTGGCTTCCTGCGAGAAATGCCTGAAAGTTCCCAGCCCACGCCAGCCCGCTGCTCCCACAGCCTCCGCTCAAGGGTCACCCGGCTCGCTTGCCTTTACCCTTTGCTACTCTCTGGTCCTGCGCTACTCTGGTGCGCGCCCTGGGACCCGCAGGGACTCTTGAGCTCCTTACGGGGCACAGCCTTGTTCTGACTGGAAAAAGGTGAACGGTTCAGCCAAGAGCTCCAAGAACGCTTCGAGATCCGGAAACCTGCCTCTTCCTTAAGGTGCAGGACTTCAGAGGCTGCAATCCATTTAGTTAAGAGTCTCAGTCCCTACCTGGGGAAGAGGGTCTCCAGCCCAGCAAACAGCCCGAGACCGGACGGCAGGAAGCACGCTGGGAAGGAGGCTCCCATTGTAACATGGAGACTTAGCCGTTTGCGCGTGCGTGGGGATGCTGTGCTGTTTGATCTAAAAGAGGAGCGCGAGCTGAGCCAGCAGGTAAGGGTTTAATGCAGGAAAGGCAGGGTTATACAGAAAATCAGATTAGATAAACACAATGGCCCCTCCTGGCCTTAAAACAACAAAACCGTTTATAAACCCTCCCTGCCTGCTCCCTGTGCCCCTCACTTCAGCCCAAGGGCCCACGCCCCAAAGCGCGGCCACTGGGCCAAAGTGCCTCTCCAAGGCGAGCTCCAACCTCTTGCCCTACGGCTTGTCATGGCTGGCTGCAGTCCTGGGAGCAGCTCCCCCGGCGGCTGCGCACTGGCCATTCTCAACAGTCTCCCCTCCGCGCCTGGCCTGCCCCCGAGTCCCAGTGCTTTTGTCCTTTTCCCCTTGAACACCAAGTGAGCCCCCGTCACAGCCTCAGCGCCACTACTCGATAACCCCCCGTCGAAGGCCGATTCGAACGTGCCCAGCTCCTGTCCCCTCTAACGGGGGGCCCCGCTCACGCCCTCAACAGGCCTGCTACTGCTGGAAGGCAAGCCCCGGCCCGTGGCAGTGCTAGGGAACTGTGCCCTAGAGATCAGTGCCGGCTACCTCTCCCGCCCCCGACTTGCCATTCCAAATCTCAGGAAAAGGGTCCCTCCCCCTGCCTATGCCGCAGTGTCTCCCTGGCACTGTTCAAACGCTGCCGCGCGCACCCCTGCCCACTCAACCCACAAGCCCTCAGACAAGCAGATTCAAAGCGTGGGCTCCATAAGAAACGATCATGTCCTAGAATCCACCCAGTACAGAGGCACAGGAGGCAGTGGTGAATCTGAGGGCAGACATGGTAAACCTGGCCTCCCCAGACAGTCCCAAGCCCCCGGAGGAGGAACAGCACCAACACCAAGGGCAGCTGGAATGCTGGTTTTTAATGTCCCTAAGAACTAGGAAACAAAAATCAAAAATAGACTTTACTTTGCTTTCTTTGATAAAAGTAATAAAATGGTTAGCGGGGTTAAATTAATCCTTAAAAAACAAAACCCAAGGAGGTTAAATAAAGCCCAGAGGGCCCCAGGGAAAAACCACAACAACTACAAACAGCTGCAAAGACGTCGTCACACAGAAATTCCTTCACTCTGCTTCTCTCTTCTATGGGAAACAGCTTCGGCATCACGGAGCTCGCCCGTGTGGGAAGGAAACACGGATGCTATGAACAAGCCCTGCAGGGAGCACAGGCGCTACGGACAGAACTATTTACACTCTGGACGGGGTCTGGGCTGGGGCCAGGCTGCAGGAAGAGCCTCTGGGCTCTGCCTGCCTCTCTCCTGGAAATGCCAGGCCCCAACCAGGCCACAGCTCTGCCTGTCAGTCCATCCGTTTGTCGTCCTCCTGTACAGCGGTCCCAGCTTTTGCTGCCTCTTCCTCAGAGTGTTAGTGTTTGAAGGGGCTGCAGGCTCTTCCTATGACTGCGACATCTGGCTTCCTAGCCCCTTGCCTAGGGCAGCAGCTGAGCCTTTCCCCAGGGATGCTCCCTGGACTCTGGGGAGGAAAGCAAGCAGTGTGGGCTGCCTGGAGAGTCCCCCAGGTCCGGCACGATTCAGCCAGCAGTCTCTCCACCTGCCACTGCAAACCTCCCCTTCTCCGGGGCGCGGTGCCCTCTGCCCCCTGCTGGCTGTCCCCGCACACTGCCCTCTGCAGATTAATTGGCATTGGTCTCCCGGCTGGTGCTTTGCTCTCGGCCCGTCTCCCGATCTTTGTCTGCTGCTGAGGAAGAAGTGGAGGAGGCAGAGGAGGAGCCTGTGGAACTAAGAGTCCGTCCCGAGTGCTTATAGGCTGTGACGAGCTCCTGCAGCCGCTCCGGCGTGGGCTCCCACTTGGCGAAGCCGGCGCTGTTCTGGAGGAAGATGACAGCAGTGTTGTGCACGGCTTTGTAGTACATCTCCTCTCTGCAAGGGAAGACAGGCGCTCAGCACTCGCTCCCCACCAGCCATGGCTCCGGGCCCTCCCACATTAGTGACCTCACCACCTCCCTCCCCTCCACAGTGCTGCGGAACAGCCACCCTAAGGGAGCCATACGGGGAGTTCAAATCGGCAGGGGAAGATCAGCCCTGGCGAGCCACTACAGCTCTGCGGCACACTCCATGGCGCCCACGTGGGCTCGGAGCCTTCCACGGGAGAGCCCCCGAGATCAGCGTGTCACTTCCCAGGGTCTCGGCCAAGCGCACACAAGCCCCCTTAGCTCCTGAGGGACAGGAAGACGCAGGGAGCTCAGCAAGCGAGAGAAGAGGGAACAAGGTACCCATCTCGCACTGCAGCTCCTACTCCACCACACGCAGCCGGAAATTCCCGCCAGCCTGGCTACCAACACCCATGTTGTCAGGCCTCCTGGGCCAAGGAGCAAGCGAGTGTGAACAAGGGATATTTAAGCACATGCTGCCCACCAGGCAGAAGCCAATGGTGAAAACTGGCCCAAGCTTCTGCTTTGTACTGTTACTCAGGGGCAGAGGCAAGGGGGCATTTTCTACCCCAGAAGGGTCCTCGGCTCAGGCTCCTCAGGCGTCGGCTGGCAAGTGGCACGGAGCTCTTCTCCACAGTGCCACGCGGCACACACAGCTCAGCTCAATGACAAGTCCCTGAGGGAGGCCAATG
Organism: Apalone spinifera; assembly: GCA_030068395.1. Taxonomy (NCBI): domain Eukaryota; kingdom Metazoa; phylum Chordata; order Testudines; family Trionychidae; genus Apalone; species Apalone spinifera. Next base: position 31,675,087 of record JANRFK010002932.1, on the reverse strand, counting down.
ACAATCTTCAGTACAGGCTGAACCACTCGTCCAGCGCCCTCGGGACCTGGCCGGTGCCGATCCAGAGCATCGGCCAAACCACGGATGTCAGTATTGGCTAGCAGCATCACCAGCGCTCCCGCTGCTTGCGGAGCTCTGAGAAGGCGTGTGGAGCTAAACAGCAGCACAGAACACAGAGCCAGGACAGGCAGCCGTAAACAAACTTTTTGGAGCTGCTGGAAACTTGGCCACCCGCATGATAACTGGGCATCTGGCTCACTCCTGTCCTGCCAGGCCCCGGCTGCTGCCAAACTAGAGTTCAACCCACAGCAGGGAAACATGCTGCCCAGATATAGTGACCCTGCGGTCTGAGCCCAATCGAAGACGTACTGGAGGTTCACTTGGGATACGCCACCTCACTCTCTTCTTGGGCTACTGCCTACCCCAACCGATGCCACTATGAGCCAGGGATGCCTGCCAAGGCCCTCTCTAAAATGTACCACATCTCAGGGCAGGCATGCTCACTTTTTGCAGACATGCTGAGATCCGCTGCGGTATTCGTGGTCGAAGGCTGGCAGGATGAGCTGGTGCCGCTTGAACTTGCTCTGCTCCATGCGGGTCAAGGCTGGCGTCGGAGGGTCCCTCCACTCAGGGATGAAGACGATGAAGGAGAGAGGCTCATTGGAGCTCTCCAGCAGTTTCTAATCCACAAGGAAAAGAAGAGTCTTAGCTCTGACCAAGTAATGACAAGCAAGACAGGCTCTGTAAGAAGGAAACAGCCTTCCCAGACTGCCCCAGTCCTCAGCCACCCGCTGCTCCATAACCCTGCCACGAGGACGCAGGATAGCAGCAGAGGGAAGAGAGGACGCAGGGTGGCAGATGAGTGACGTACCTCAAAGTGAGACACCATGGCGTCCATCAGTTCCTCACAGAAAGGAGGGTTTGCTTCAAAAGAGCCACTTACGGGGAAAAAATCCAGGAACGGGCTGAAGGGAACAAGGAGACCCCGCTGTTAATACAGACACCTTACAAGACACTGGCATTTGTAAAAGGGCAGCCATGTGGCCAGATGCAGCCTGACATCCTAGCAACACATTTACTTCCTCTGTGGCACAAGCGGCCACTAAGGAGCGACAGGCCACGTGGGAAGCAGCAGGCCAACATGCCACAGTTCCTCAATCTCGTATGAGGCTCCCTCTTCCTTCAGAATGAGTGACACACCCACAGGCCTAGCGAACATGGCAAATCCAGAGCAAGTCACGGTCCCAAGAGGGCCTGCAACACAGGCCTGAACATTTCACAGCCAGTCCATACCCACAACCAGGCCTGGAGCACGTCAGAGATGAAAGGCTGGAAGGGACCCAAAGAGTCAGCCCCGAGACAGGACCAAGTCAATCTAACCAGCCCTGACAGGTGTTTGTCCAGCCTCTTAGAAACCTCCACTGCTGGGGATTCCACAGCCTCCCTTGGAAACCTGTTCCAGTGCTGAGCCACCCTTAGGAAAAGCTTCTAATTCCATCTCCCTCGCTGCAGCTACTTCCTTGTTCCAATCTCCAGTGGACAGAGCAATGGGTCACCGCTCTCGACAGACATGGATAACATTCTGAATTCCCCCCCCCCCCCTCAGTCTTTGCTCGAGACTGAACATGGCCAGGAGTTGTAGCTGTTCATCGTACAACAGGTCTTCTAAACCTTGGAGCATTCTCGCTGCTCGCCCCAGGACTCTTCAATTTGTCCATCTTTCCTCAAGTGCAATGCCCAGCACAGGACACTGGACTCTAGTGGAGGCCTTACCAGTGCTGAGCAGAGGGGAAAATTACCTCCTGTGTCTTACATGCGACACATCTGCCAACAGAACCCAGAACTATATGAGCCTCACAACTACATCATGTTGATGCTCATTCATCATCTGCTACAACCTCCAGAAGCTTTTCAGCCACACTCTGCACTTGAAGTGGGAGGGAGAGAGACCCTCCCAGTCTGACAGCAACCCCCTGACAACTACACGGAGTACAGCCCTTCAACCAGCTGTGCACCCACCTTAGAGTAATTCCATGTCTAGCCCACATTGCCCTAGTTCATGTATAAGAACATCAGGTGGGACTATGTTAAAAACCAAATTCAAATCAAGATATAGCAGGGCTACTCCTTTCCCCTCTGCCTAGCCCGTTGGCTAGTAACCCCGTCAAAGGAAATTAGACGCATCTGACAAATGGTTCTTGACAAATCCCTCCTGGTTATTCCACATATCCCTGCTTACATGTTGATTAATAGCATCAAAATTAGTCTGACTAGTCTATCAGTTTCAGGTCCTCTTTGCTCTCCTTCCTAAAGACAGGAGTGTTGCCCTGTTTCCATCCTCTGGACCCTTACTTGTTCTCCCTGTGTTCTCAAAGGTAACTGCTAGTGCTAGTTCTGGGATTGCCTTTGCTAGTTTGAGTGCCCTGGGATGAATTCCTTCAGCCACTGTGGACTGGAACGTAGCTAATTTATCTAGTTATTCTTGCGCTTCCTCCTCCTCTGTCTGGGCTTGTGTTCTTTCCCTGTTGTCGTCAGCATGAACGGTTTGGATCTCTGGTCACCACTCATCTTTTGAGTGAAGACAAACAAAATAGGCATTGAACACCTCCGCCTTTGTGAGGTAATCAACTAGCAGCTGTCGTGAGCACTGGAAGTCCAGGAGAGAGGTCCCCCCAGGCCAGAAATGCGCACACATACGGATACATGAGGCAAGGGCAAGAGAACGCAAGACTCACCCCCGGGATCCGAAATAGCCATCTGTGTCCAGGAAGGCGGAACAGTACTGTTTGAAATAGCAGTTCAGGGGCGAAGCAAAGCACTCAAAACTCACTCCAAAGAGTTTGTGGAGGGTTTCAAAGACGTGCACCGGGAGCGCCCCCTGCAGGCCAGTTCCTTCATAGAGCCCAACGCCAAACATCATCTGAGGAGAGCAAACTGTGAGTGAATGCCCTCAGAGCCGTACGCGCTCGCTGCACTCTGGCCAGGCCCAGACTCCTCTCCACCAAGCTGACAGGACCCCTTTTCCCCCTCACTCTCAGGTAGGTCTCCTGAGCAGCCAGGAATGGCCTCTAGACACTGCATCTGGGTCCCACTGTCACTCCTGCAAGCTGAGTCCAATGACGCTCCCCTCGCCTGGAACTCCAACCAAGAGCAGCAGGTTGCTTTTGTAAACGAGTGCATGTCTCCCTGCTTGACAACCAACCCCAAGCTACCCAGCACAGCGCCCCACCCTGAGCTCTGGAGGAAAGCTCGTTAGCCCAACTTTGCTCCACTCTTCAGAGTTTGCAGCTGGGCTCCAGAGCACCAGTGAGTGTCGGTATTGCGATTCCGCCAGAGCTGAGAAGGAGCCAAACCTGATATCGACGGAGAAGGCACCAAACCCTGGGCAGAAACTTCTCACAGCCAGAGTCGTCAATGCAGCTGTACCGATAGAGAAGCCACTGGAAGAGAAGCCAGGTCGTTACACAAAGCAATAAAGCAGCAGGCGAGTTGGGGAGCCGCGAGGTACTGAAGTGATAAGGAATCAGAGCCGGCCGGGGCTAGTGGAAGGGCTTCCCAACCACAGAGAAGCAGGATGAGAGCAGGCCCGGAGGTGAACTTGCCAGGGACTGCACAAACACAACCAAATGACAGCCCCTGCTCCACTGCTTTTAAGATTCTCTATTGCCTTGGGGCACAGCCTGTTCCTACCAGATTTGTGCAGGCCTCTCACATCCGATCAGACTGCTGGGCCATCAAGTCCAGCACAGGCCAATATTGGATTCTTCAAAGGCAGAAGACCCAAGGATGAACCTGGCCAGCTGGCAAAGCTGCTCTTATGGGGAGGGAGTTCCCTTTCCGACCCCGCCACTAAGCAGCTAATCCCCCGAAAGAGGCGAGCATGCTATGTATGTAATCATGTGACCTAGCTTGGCCCTTCCCTCAGTGGCCAGGAACAACAGGTGTGTCGCAGGATGTCTGCGCACCAAGGAACTGTTGCCTTTTACTGGCTCTAAGCGTATTGCCCCCGACGTTTAACGAGCAGCCTAATACTGAAGGACTGGGTTACAGCAGGCAACGGTCTAGTTTCACTTAACTGCGTCAGCACTCTGAGCCCACAGGCCAGTCCACAAACGGCTCATTGTCAGCTGTACACTGAGGCTGCCCTGGCCTCCCCCCGATCTCTGGGGCCTCAAACATCCCGCACTGGGCAGAGCCCCCAGTGCAGCGTCCCTCCCAGAAGGCGAGGAGAGGGCAGCGCGCTCCCACTAAGAGGCCATTTGCAATGGGGGGAGTTTCTCTTGTGCCTCAGGACCGAAGTGCAGCCCTTACCAGCTTGCTGAAGTAGTTGCGGCTCACTTTCACCATCTCCCCCTTGTACCGCACACACGCCACATTGTTCTCCACGTGCATGTCTACGCTGGGGACTGGAGGGGAAGGGATGGCCAGTCTCACTGGGTAACAGTAGACAAGCCGATCCTGGACCTCTGCTGCTTCCACCTCAGCTACGTGGGAGACAGAGAAAGCGCGACACTCATGTTAGATCCAAGCCCACTAAGGGACAGGCCCCACCGCCACCCCAGAAACAGCAGTGATAGGGCTGCAGCCGAGGTGGGAGACCCCACCCCACTGACAGAACTGGAGTGACCGCATCACAGGGCAACCAGGCAGTCCACTAAAGCACCCACTTAGAGTGGAACCCATGGCTCCCTTCAGACGCGTGTGGACCTGACACTCGCTCAATGGCACTCAGCTGGCTCCGAGACAGGAACTCTGGATCAAGCTCAACATTTCAGGGAAAGGTCACACGCTGCAGACACTAGACAGGCCGGATTCCGAGGGAAATCAAGGCCCCCTACAAGAAGTTTCTTTCTCCTCCTCCTCCTTCCCCCCCGCCCCCGCCCCTTATGCAGCAGCAGCTGCGCCATTTGCTGTGGGGAAGATGACCTGGACCGCATGGCCATGTCTACACTAGCACTTATGTCCTCAAAGCCGGTCACTCGGGGTGAGGAAAAACCAGGCTGCTGGCGACCTGCGTTTTGCTGGCAGAAGTGCCTGCAGGGTTTGGAAAGCACACCTCCCCCACTACAACGAGGTGCATGTGAACAGGACAGGCTAGCCTGCATCTAGAGATGTAAAACCCCGTTTATGGGATTCCGCGGGCGGGGCGGAGGGGCCGGCTGTGGCAGTGCGTCGGGTTCCCCCCGGTCCTGCACCCCGTAGCAGCCAGAACAGACTTCAGCAGGCAGTAGAATGGGGGGGGGGGTTAATTGCTTTTCCAGGGTACAGCACAACACAGACGTGATGTGGCTACAGGACACCTCACACCCCTTGGGGTGGGGTCCACTGCCCCCGAGTTTAGTCTGTTCCCTTCATGTTTCCCAGCCAGAGACTGCCCAGCTCCCAGACCCTGCCCCCAGCCAGGTGGTGTCTCCACCTCTCTTCCTTTGTCTCCCCCGGGAAGAGCCTTGCTATCTGCTCAGGCTGGGCCCAGGGGTCTGGGCCAATCCACATGTGGGTGAGTCAGTGGGAATCACAGCCCAGAGCAGGGGGACCCGGGTACAGAGCAGACACTATGTCACACCTGCTCCAGCCTGACTGGGCCCACCCGCCAGTTAGCCAGTTCCCGGCAGGCGTGCTGCTTGCCGGGTAACCCTTTCCATCCCACTGGCACACTGTTGGCATGTGCTGCACTGCCCTGGGGCTTGCCAGGCTTGCTGCCTACCAGATATATTGTGCTCCTTAAGGACGGCAAGATGCTTTTCCCGGATCCGCTTGACGTACTCGAGCGATATGTGGTATATCTTACTGCAGATGCCTTCGACAGAGTCCTTGGCTGCAGCAGATACGTGGGGCCCACACTGCTTCCGTAAGTGCTCTAGGCGGTCCTGCAGGGTCAGACAGAGGCTCTCACACCCCGTCACCAACTCTCCATCAGCCTGACACACGCTCACTTGGGCTTCAACAAGTTTCTCCCTTTCTCTCACTAAGTAGCTCTGGGCAAGAAGTCAGTCAGAGACTGAGGAGCTTTCCCCTGCCCTCCACAGCCCCCACCTTCCCTTGCCTTCAGGTGTAGGCAAAGGGAGCTGCCCATGCAGTCCTGCTGCAAAGGGATACTGACCATGTAGTCCTCCTTCGAGGCTGAATGGTCCCGTCGCAGCCAGCTGAAGGTGTCCTCCACGTTCCATTTCACCACTTTCCTACTGTCTGGTGATGCACTCCTGCACACAATGCAGAAACAGGAAGTTAACCCACAGCTGCGGTGACATGTCCCTTCCCAACGCTGGGTCACATGACAGCCACGTCTTCCCCAGCACAGCATCCAATCACTGTCAGACGGGCGCCCCGTGGGCAGGTTGTCAGACGCCTGCCTGATCAGGACCTGCCATGCCATCACAACACACAAGGCTCTCCATGCTGCCGAAACACAACGTACATGCCTGCGCTCCTCTCCCCGGCAGGAGAGGTAAGTACAGGAATTCCCTAACTGACCAGTGGGCCTCTCACCTCCAAAGGTGCCCACTACTGAACGCTTCCAAGGACGGCATAAAATCCTCTCCCACACAACAAAAAACTGCATCAATGGAAACTGCAGCCTAGCTCGGAGCCTGGACAGGACCATCTGCATAGGGCTTCAACGTTTAGCTCCTTGGGGCTGGGCTCTGCCTTGCCCCAGACACCAATGCCAGAGGCACGAAAAGTAGCAAGGCAGGAGTTCATTCTTTCTTCCTGGCCCTGAAGGCTCTTCAGCGCGTGTCATTTTTAACCTAACTTGCACACCGCAGATAATGGCCCTCATTCACCAAACTCCTAGCAAAAATCATGGACCTGTGTGTGTCAATACTACCCTGCAATGGAGAGCTGCACAGAGCATTCACACGCTGCCTAATGTTGCCCCTTAGCCACTGGAAATTGGCTGCTTGTTCCCACCGTTGGTGCCTACTGTTCTTGTAGCATCACACACGATACCCACTTGGCCTTCTCTGGGCCAGGCATCTCTCAGACACCGTCTCCTCTTCTCTCCAATCTCAACAGCATACATCTTTCCAAACTCTCATCCTACTCCCCCGCCGCCATAAGATGCCGCTGGCCATTTTCACTGCCTTTCTCGGGGGTCTTTAGTCCTGCTTTGTTCTGAGAATACTTGGAAGAATTCAAGGTGGGGCTGCAACAGCCATTTCTGGAAAGGCCTTGGAATATTCTCTGCTCTAAGCAGCAGATAACCAGCTGCAAGAGACAACCCCAACCTGGATTCAATGAGCCGTTTCGCAGCCTCGGCGTATTTGAATAGCAGTCGCTTGGCTTCCTCACGGAACTTGATTCGGGATAATCTGCAACAAATACAAACACATGTCACGGCCCGCTTCCCGGTTATCGCAGCATGCAGGAGCATCAGCTCCCACCCCACCCTTCGCACGAGCCTGCTGACGCTGCACTGGGGAAGTGACACCCAGCAGCGAAGAACCCTCGAGGAAAGCCCTAGAGTGCCCCAAGGCCAGGAAGCCCAGAGCAGTACCTGATGGGAATGTCATTCATGATTTCTCTGAACATGGAAGGAGACACTACTGGCTCGCAGTTGCTCGGTAGCAGAGGGTCTGTCCCTTTATCCACTACCTTCCGCTCCAGCATCCAGCGGTTAAAGGATTCCCGTGGAGGGTCAATCCCTAGAGGAATAGAAAGGCCTGTTTAGTGCCCCTTACTATTAGCACGAGGCTGCAGCCAGATGCTTGGATCCGCATACAATCTCAGATCGTGTCCAAGGGAGCCCAGGAGAGCCACACGAGGCAGGCAAAGGACAGGGAAAAGAGAAGAGGAGACAGAAGGAAGGAGAGCAAGGCACAGCAGTCTGTGCATGTGTGCGGTTGGGGGGTGGGGAGGAGGAGGAGGAGAAGAACGGACACAGGAATTTACCCTCTCGCTGCTGGCAGAGCTCTCGGTAATGTTGCCTCAGCTTCAGTATAAGCTGAGATCGAAGCAGCTCCACCTCGGGGTGCAGAGGCAGCACTTTGGATGGAGCCCTCTGCTTTATCACCGCATTGGTTTGGATGTCCAGGTCCCAGTACACTCTGCGGCAGAAGCAACAGTTGGTCAGGATGGTCGGATATTTAACCAACTCTCCCCCCAAAAGTCACTGTGGGATGTACCCTCCAGCCTCCCGCCAGCCTGGAGCCTGCCAAGTTCCCCTGCACAGGCATGGGGAAAGTCTGCTGTCCCCAACTTGGTAGCAAGGAAAGAGCAGCAGCAAAGAGAAGCCAACTCACTCAGTTGGTCGGAAAAGAGCTGCCTGTTTATCTTCAGATGTAATGCCACAAATCTTCAAAATAGGGGTTCCTGGAATACTGGGGGAACCGGGGACTGTCTGGGCAGCTAGAGTCCCCGGAACATCAACCTGTGAGTGAGAAATGCCATCATTAGGCTGGAAAGCGAGGCACTGGGCACCAAACCCACCCCACAAAAAGCAGCAGTCAGCATGCCCAGGACTGCTCGAGAGAGCATGTCGACATTGCCTCTGGCCTCGAGCGCCTTTCCCAGCTCTACTCCCCAACGGCCACAAGCACAAGAACTACTGAGTGCGGGCGGAGTCGGATTTTCCTCTTCCTTGGGTGCCAGGTCTGAGTCACTGGCCAGGAGCTGTGCCGGTGACTGAGCCCAAGTTCCAAGCCCTTTGATCTGTCTCAGGCGGAAGGAAGGAACACACAGAGAAGTCAGTGCCTTTGTACAGGGCTTCCTTCTCTGCCATTCTAGGGACCCTGTCTCTTCCTGTCACAGCACAGCACAGCACACCCGACCTTGTGGGACCCTTCAGAACAGAAACACACTCTCAGATCAGCAAGTCGACACAGCTACCTGAAAGCTCACCTTCAACGTACCTCACCCGACAGTCCTACTCTGCCTCCTGCCACGGACTCCTCTCAGAACGTCCAACCCAGAGTCAAACCTGTGCTCACAAATCCTCGGCAGCGACACCCCCCCGTGGGTTTTCTGTCACGGACAGTCCCCACCTCCCAACAGCAACAGCCAGGAAGAACCTTTGCTTTGCCAACCGCCTTGTGCTCACCAACACTCCCAGCTCTGGCTGCTGCAGTTTTGAACAGCACAGCAAGGCTTGTGCTCACTCACTCTGGCCTGTGCTTTTCAGCCCTCAACAAATGCCTCTCCCAGTGGGACCCTGCCTCCCATCTGCTGTACGCTAAGCAATAAGTTGTGCTTGGCCTTTTGGTACTGGAAGCATCTTTCCCCTGGCTACCTGGGCACTTAGGAGTGCTCACTTTCAGGCTGCTTTGAGAGGAGCCCTTCGCTGTAGAGCAGGGATCTCCAACCTTTTTAAGCACGAGATCACTTTTTGATTTTAAGTGCAATCCAGGATCCTCAGATCCAAATACCCTGCCCTGACCCTGCTCACGCTGTCCTCCCTCCCTCCCTTTCATCAGGCAGGGGCAGAGGGTTGGAGCACAGGCGCCGGTCTTGGGCTAAGGGATGTGGAGTGTGAGAGGAGCTTTGAGCTGAGCCTTAGGCAGGGGTTGGGGTGCAGGAAGGGGTTCAGGCTCTGTAGGGGAGCTTGGTTCCAGAGGACTCAGGGCTAGGACTGGGTTGAGGTGGGGGG
>JANRFK010002932.1:31633463-31651884 GCA_030068395.1 Apalone spinifera | reverse complement strand
CACGTGCTGCCGGGCGAGCCCGGGCCCCGGGGGCGGGGCCGCCCCGCGCCCCCTGGCCGGGCCCCCGCTAAAAATAGCCGCCGCCCGCGGCCGGAGCGCCCGGCATGGCCGCTGCCCGCTTCCACCCGGTGCACGGCGCCCACGTGCGCCTGGACCCCTCCGGCACGCGGGCCACGCGGGTGGCGAGCTTTGCCCACGGGCTGTGCTTCAGCCGCGAGCCCCTGGGGCCGGGCCGGCTCTTCCTGGTGGAGATCGAGGAGAAGGAGCCGGGCTGGTGCGGCCACTTGCGGGTGGGGCTGACCGCGCTCGACCCGGCGGGGCTGCAGGCGGTGCCGGAGTATTCGCTCCCCGACCTGGTCAGCATGGGCGACACGTGGGTCTTTGCCATCACCAGGCACCACAACCGAGTTGCGCGCGAGGGCGCGGAGGCTCGGGTGCAAGGCTTCCTCTCGGAGCCCTACCTGCGCATAGAGCAGGTCAGGGTCCCCCGGGACAAGCTGGTGGGCCGCAGCAGGCCCAGCCGGTACAGCCACATCCTGGATGACTTGTACAAGACGAACGTGCTGCCCCCGACAGCCCGGCGGAGCAGGATCGGGGTGCTGTACGTCGTGCGGGCGGACGGGATGGCAGACATGCACATCGTCATCAACGGCGAGGACATGGGACCCAGTGCCAGGAACCTCCCTGCCGCCCGCCCGCTCTACGCGGTGATCGATGTCTTTGCTTCAACCAAGAGCGTCCGTGTCATCCAAGTGGAATATGGCCGTAGGTATTTGTGTTCCCGCCCCTCCCTGGCCAGACACCCCTGCTGCCCCCAACGTGCCGGATCAATAGAGCCCTGCAAATCTGCAGGTGTCCATTTGCGCCTGGAATGCGGATGGCCACAGCTCAGTTTTGCAGATGCACACGGCTCTATGGATCCGAGCTCAGGCCGAGCAGAGTTGCGGGGCTCAAAAAGCCTACATGAATCCACTAAGTTAAATGTCTCAGCCTCAACAGGCACAGGCTCTAAACGGTGCTGGGAAACGCGACCGGTGGATTAGACAGGAGAAAGCTCTCTCGGCCTGCTGCACACAACTTCCGCCCTGAACATCAGACCTAGCTCAGGTCCCCCAGACCAACCGGTGTCCTAACACCCGTTTCTCTCCCTGCCCTCTCCCTCTTTTGGACCCTGGCCTCTTTCCCTCAGTCCTGGGCTCTCACCTCTGGGGCCTGATCTCCATGGTTCTAGTCTCTGCTGCCCTGCCCTGCTGACCTCTAATCTCTGAGCTGCCTCCTGCTCCCATGTTGGTGACACTTCTGAGGTGGGAGCAGCCTGGTGAGGCAATTCTGGCTGTTACCATGTATGGGCTGTGGGACATCCAGGGATGTTGACGGCTGGGGGAATGCTGCCATCCAGCCTGTGGTGGTAAAATCATGTGCATGGCACAGTGCTCAGTGCCCCTTGAGTGAAAGGAATTTAGTGTCAAACTCCTAATGAGACACAGGCCATGTCACAAAAGCCTCCCCGCTCATTAGCCATCTCAGCTGCACTAGCAGAGGCCAAGGCCTAAGGGAGACAAGGAGACTGGAAGACATCAACAGATGTTAATGGCTAGTAACAGAGGCTGGGCTGGCTGTCTTGTCATACAGGGACCAGGGCTCGCTGGCTGGCAGCTGGAGTCGAGCTGCGAGGCCACGTACAACCCTAAAAGAATAGCAATATAGGGGAAGTCTCACTGGCTTAAAGTTCAGATTATTTTGGCAGCAAGGCTAAAATTCAGTGGGTTTTCTGGGAGTTGTTTTGAGTCAGTCCCGTGACCAGCCGGCCGGTGGGCGATCCGGTGTGCTCTGCTATGCAGGATTTGCAGTGGGAGGAGGAGATTTTGGACAGGGCTCGTGCATGTGCAATCATCCATCATTTAACCGACTGTGCTCTTCGGTACAAAGCAGGCTCATTGTACCCCTGCCCTGGGCACACCTTTTGGGGAAGGCCTGTGTGTGTAAGTATCTTTTTCCCATCAGTCCTCCCGTCTGGAAGCTGTTGGGGGCAGCTGCGGTACCAGGCAGGCTGCCTCAGGATTAGGGGGACCCTCCGTCCCATTTTTACCAGGACAGTCTCTTATTTAAGCCCGCCTCCTGGCATCCCCACTTTTTAAAAAAAATGAGCACACTAGCCCTTACCTCCCCTGCTGCGGGGGGAGGGAGGAGAAGAGCCGCCAGTGCTCAGGGCTTCAGCCTCACGGGGGGGAGCTGCTGAGACTCGGGGCTCCAGTGACTGAACCCCAAGCACCGGCAGCATGCTGTGGGGTGGAAGGAGGAAAGTGGAGTCATTGGCACTCGGGGCTCTAGCAGCCAAAGCTCTAAGTCCTGGCAGCTCCCTGCCCCCACTGTGCGGCTGAAGGCCCGAGCCAGCAGCCCCCTCCCAGGACTAGATCTCTGAGCACTGGTGTCTCGTATGTGGCATAGGGAAATATGGTCCCCCTCCTGAGGCTGTGCTCTAGGGCTTCGTAAGACAGCTGGAACCGATGCAGGAAGCAGACCGGCTGGTCTCACTTGTGGCAGGGCTCCAGCGAGTCCTCGCTCTGCATCGCTGTCCTAGCACCCAGAGAGACTGCCCTGCCGGCTCACCGTTTACAGAGTAAACAGAGAAGCTGCTGGCGCTGGTCGCTGCTCTCAGGGCCAGGGACGGGGGGGAGGAAGCTCTTACTGCAGATTGCTACAGACACACTTCTTACCGCGACCCCTGGTCATAACAACCCGACAGCCCAACGTGTCCAAGTTCAGGTAAACACCCGAACTGTCTGAAAATACTGCCAAGGTCAGAGGCAGCCTCCCCCCAGGCCAGCAGGCATAGGCTCACTCCTGCTCCACTTCCCTCTCCTCAGGGACAGGCTGAGCAAGGGGCCGACCCAGGCCCACGCTCCCAGGTGTTACAAAATGTCTAGAAGCAGCGTTTATCTCGTGTTGAGTCTTAAAAGCCCCCATGAGGGGGGAAGCTGGTAGGACTGGGGGGGGGGGGGGGAAAGCCGGCTGTAAGGGACCAGAGAAGTCACTGACTAAAGCAGCTCCGGCCAGTTAACAATGACGCTGCTGGGAAACGCCAGCCAGAGCCCAGAGGGACCCGCGCTTGCAGCCTGCCTGGGTGCCAACACGGGTGTCACGAGCTAGCGTGCGGCGCTGGGGGTCAGTGTTTAGATAAAGGAACGGGGCCTTTTCAACGGCACCAGCCCAGGCACGGACCCGTGCTCCCGCCTGTACCGGAGGCTAGAAGGGGAAGCGCGTCCCTGTCCTGCTCACGCTGCGAGTCTCAGCGGAGCCCCCCAAGGGGCAGCCGAGGAGCCCGGCCCCAGGGTAACCAGCAGGCAGGCCTCTGGGAGGCGGAATGACGGCGGCCTCTGAAGCAGACTGATCTGCTGCTGCCCCAGAACAAATCACCTGCCAGGGCCACTGTCCCAGTAGCTCTTCTCTTCTGCCCCCCTCCCCCCGCACAGAGCCGCCCCACCTCCCACGCGTGGGGGCAGTCAGATGCCCTCAGAGCAGCAAGCTCAGCATCTTCCCTTCCTTCCTTCCAGTCCCGTCCTTGCAGACCCTCTGCCGGCTGGTCATCCAGAAGCACATTGTCCACCGCGTGGCCATGGATGGGCTGGACCTGCCCCCGCTCTTGAAGGACTTCTGCAAATACGAATGAGGTGGCCGCTCCTGCGGGTGATGGAGAACGGCCTTCCCAAGAGAGGCCACTAGTCTCCTCCATCACCACCCACGGAGTCCTCGGAGCATGGGGCCCTCAGCAGTTACCCGCCCCCTGAGCCACATGGTGCCGTGGAAGTGTGCAGTGCCACGAAGCACTGGCTTGGCAGGGGCCTGCAGCCGACAGTAGCAGCACAGGGGGTCCCTGTGCACCGCGACGTGGGGGCTGGTGCATGTGCCCCAATGCTGTTCTAGAGATCACAGGAGAATAAAGAGCTTCCAAAAGCAAGTTGCTGGGAGTGGTGTGGCCGGGGGCCTCGGGCTTCCACCTGATGATGGGGAGGAGGTAGCATGGAACATCCCCGCGGGGCACCAGCAGCTGTCAGCCCGTGCGCAGCTCCAGAGTCCAGCGGGGATAAACCTGCCCTGGGAAATGGGGCTGGGGGTGCTCATGGCTCATCAGCCCCTGCGCAAGTTCAAAGGGACAATCCCGGTAACTCAGGAGCCCAGGCTGCTTCCTCCAGGCAGGGGCCTCCGAGCCATTGGACGTGGAACAGCGGAAGCTGGGCAGCTGGTCCCCCCCCCACTCTGTGCCCACGGGGGCAGGCGAATTCCCTGCCTCGTAGTACACGGCCCCTCCGTGGAGATGGATGGGCTGAGAACTGTGGCACCAGCAGGCAGGGGCCCAGCGACCAGTATGAGGTCAGGCCAGGACCTGTGATGCTGGTTCTAGAATGGGGAGGGCAGGGCTGGGATATTACGGGGGGAAAAGGCACCAGCCTGATTCCGCCATTGGCAATGTCCTGTTTTGTGAAGGGAAACGCTTCTTCGGGGTTTGTACCTCCCCCACCAGGTAACTGCCTTTCCTTCCGCCCTGGGAGCATGGTGCACAGAAACCAGAAAGCGAGCGGCCGGCGACGGGGAGCTGCTGCCCGGCCGATTTACCCATCAAGTAGGAGATGTAGACTTAAGGGCTGCTCCATCACAAGCCACATTTCCTCCAGAGACCCACACCCAAAGCCACCCTGAGGTGGCATGTAAACAGGACATGAGTGTATGGTCATGCTCTCACCACTCCCTGCTATGGCCCAGCCTGCCCAGCTCACGCCTAACAGCCCTGCAAACCCAAACCGCATATTAACGTGTTGGAGCCTCCCCGTGACTCAGCTCTACCCCTCCATCCCACTGCATGGGGGTGACTCCACCACCCTCCCCAGCCCTAGCTGCAGTTGAGCTGGTCCATTTTTACAGATCATCTACCCCTGGGGGTCAGCGTCACTATCCCATACCACACGGGTTCTCAAACTTGGGAGACTGCAATCCCCCAGGGGGTCGGGCCCCACGGTTTGAGAAACACGGCCCTACCAGGTCCGCAGGGCCTTCCGTGTTCAGTTCCCCAGGAAGGCCTGCCTGTCAGCCCCCACAATGAACAGAGCCCTGGCCAAACGTTAACTAACGCTCTCCACCCTACCTGGGGAGGCTGAGAGGCCAAAGGCCTCAAGCCACATGCCTTCCTTTCCCTGGAAACAGAGAGCCAGCCTCCCACGAGGGCCAGTTCTTTGCAGCCTGCCCGCCGAGCCCACCAGTGCTGGGGCAGGGCTTTGTGCACACAAAGCAGGGCTCTCCCTGAAAACGGGACCTTACACCTCACTGTCACGGAGGCACGTGGCTTCCAGCCCATAGGGCGGAGTGGGATGCAGGACAGTGCCTCCTGAGCCCTGCAACTGGAATGAAAATTACAGCTTTGGCCTCGTTCCTCTGATGCCAATTCTCTTAGGAAAGACGTTGACTCAAAAATAGTGGTGACTTATTTCCAGTGCTGCCCGTGGAAAGGTGCCTGTAATGGACAGCCATGAGCTTTGGATGCAGTGGAAACCCTGGGACGATGCGAATCGTGCATCAGTTCACCACTATGCGACTTCCTGTGCGTCAGGCAGCCCTTTCGGAACCCGCAGGCCACATGCTCAAAAGCAGGCCTCACAGCACAGGGCCCAGTGCTGGGGCACACCACGAACGCCAACATGCTCCGTAGGGAGCACAAGTCCCCAGGAAAGCACAGCCCCAGGTTTCAGTGAATGAACAGCTGCTTAGCCAGAACCCTGCCTCGGCCCCAGCAGATACTCAGTCTGTGCCTACACGTTCTCTGTTCCCTTCCCCCCACAGATGCCAGCAGACCACTCCAACTGGTACAGAGCAATCTACTGAGTGTCTATCAATCCGGGGAGACGGCTCCTGCTGCTGCGGTCTTGGTGCCAGGCGTGCTCAGAAGGACAGCGCAGGAGAGCGCAGCCCCTTCACACCTAGAGGCGTCCCTGCTGTATCAGGAGAAGGCACTAAAGCAGCCTTGCAGTGGTGCCCAGCAGTGCACAAGGTTCCCTCTCAGCAGCAGACCGGGGTACAGGGACGCCAGGTGGGAGCCTCACAGTGGACACTACTGTGGAAGATATTCTAGAAAGTTTCCCCAGCATAAACAGTGTGAGATCTCGGGGTGGGATTATCCAGCTGAACGAGGCAGAGACAAGCCATGCGGCCCCCCTGGCATGTGTCCGAGTGCCTCTGTGAAAGGATACCCTCCAACCCAACAAAGGAGTGGGCAGCACCCAGGGGGCGACTTCCCACGGGCCACCTGTGGATTTCCTTCTGCAGGTGCTTCTCTCATGCCCATCAGTCTCCGTAAGAACAGAGGGGAGCAGTCAGTGCAGAGCCCTGCCCCCGACATCTGCATCCTCACGCTTGCCATGATGATCGCGGGCATCCCCACAGTGCCTGTGCCAGGGATTAAAGAGGAGGATCTGATCAGAGCCGCACAGACCTTCGTGACAGAGAATCCAGAGCACAGTGCTCAGGGGGAGAGAAGTCCAGAAACGAGAGGGGACACACAGCTGTGGAAGAAGAGACCGGACAGAGGCTTCCAGCCCCTTCCGCAGCACTTTGAGAAGTGAAGCCAAGGAGAAATGTGCAATTCCAAACAAAAAGCATTTGTTGCTAGATTTACATACAAGGAGTTTATAGGACAGGCCGCTAGCTCAAATGGAAATACCTGACCATACAGTAGTTCTGCTCTTCTGACTGGAGTGTTGATTCTGATGTTAAATGGTGAATGAGCTATTGATCCAAACAAAAACACCCAATCAAACACCACACAATTTGATGGAGAGTAACAGCGAGGTTAGTCTGATCTTGGCCAAACAAAAAAAGCAGTCGTGTAGCACTTTAAAGACTAACAAGATGGTTTATTAGGTGATGAGCTTTCGGGGGACAGATCTGAGGAAGTGGGTCTGCCCCCCGAAAGCTCATCACCTAATAAACCATCTTGTTAGTCTTTAAAGTGCTACACAACTGCCTCTTTTGTTTTACAATCTGATGGGACATGGAGAAACCAGGCTAAGCTAGGGCGGGACAAATTACTGACCTAAAAAGCACTTTGTCCCTCACCACTCCCTCTGGTTGGCACAGGAAATTCTATCTACATCCTCCTGGCCGCAGGCTCTCTCTGCCTGGAGCCACCAGAGAGGGACCGTGCACCAGCCCATCCCAACAGGCCCAGGTTGTGCAGCCGCTCTTACAGGCTGGACTGCTCTCTCCTTTCCATGCCTCTTTTGTCTCCCATCGCGGTTTGTTTTCCAGCAGCTCTACTGTCAGATTTACGGGAGCAGTAATTAGTTCCCCCCCCAGGCCAGTGACACGAGCTGGTAGGGGACAGAGGGCAGGTTTCTGTGGAATTAAGGGCAGCTGCCATAACCAGCCAAACCACTTCAGTGCTCTTAGCAGAGGCTGCCAGCAGCAGCTCCCTAGTAGCGTGGGTTGCTACCCGTGGGGCCTGGCAGCTTCTTAACAAGCAGGCTCAGTTGAACAACTGGAAGCAATGAAGTGAGAAAAGATGTGGTATCACACCAAGGCCTGACTTCACGGGAGCAAATCCTGCTCTGCCAGCCGAGGGAAGGCCCATGTCACTAGGACAGAACAGGGAAGCACAGGCTGGCTCACCTTCCAGTCTAACCGCAGACACACATCCCAGGACTTGGGATTTCGAGGGCTAACTGGTAAGCGTTGCTTTAGTGGCCTGCTCCATAGGGTAACTGGTTAATGGGTGCCTGGCCCAGCCGGAACAGTCCCCCACCTGCAGCACAGCAAGCCCTGCTGGAGCAGCCAGGCCAGGCCCACTGCACCACAGGCAGGGGGCTGTCCAGTGCCCCTCCTGCCTCTAGCGGGCGGTTAATGGGTTAAACCTATCGTTTAACTGGGGAACGATTTACACAGGATTTTACATTAAGCATGTTAAAATATGGAGAATCAGCTACTCAAGTAGTTGATGGGGCGGTGTGGGGGGGGAAGGGGGAAGGGAAGAGAGAGACACTCGATTTCCCCTGCTGCGGCTCTGCAGTGTCAATGTAGGAGCCCGGCTTCCAGTCCCAGACGCTGTGCCTCTGCCTCCCCTGCCCCACCGTAGAGACGGTGCTGGGCAGAACTGGCTTTTAAGCTGGCTCCCCCCTGCACCTGCTCCTGCTCCCCCCTTGCTGCCTTCTCCTAGAGGCAGCAAGGGGAGAGGAGAAGTGACTAATCGAGCATTGACTCGACTAGTCACTCGCATCCCTATTTTACATCCCTACCTGGAACCAACCACATGAACCTTGCTGCAGCAACAGAGAGCAAAGGGATCCAATGAAGGTCTGAACATACGAGCCATGGCTCAGGGACCTTAGTCCCAGGTTAACTTCCTTCCCCAATCCATTCCCAGGACTGTTTCCCGTGGGCTGGGCCAGAGACAGAATTCTTCCTTAAGCTTACAGGCAAGGGGAAGTCTATTGGCTGAACACATTCGGGATCTTAAGCCAAAGGGGAAACAGCCAGGATGCAGATTTAAGGCTCACATTTAGATCATTTTTAAGGAGAAAAGACCTACCCCGGGAGTAACTACATTTAAACAGACATCTCACTTCTCCCCGAGCCCCAGAAAGCAGGAGAGTCACAGGCTGAGAGCAGGGGCATGGAACTCTCCAGTTCTGAACTACAGCTTCACCTGAACATAAGGTCCGATCCAGCTGTCGGCCAATTCTCGGAGCGTGCTGTACCTCCGCTCAAACTCCTCACTGCTGCAGTGAGTAAGAAGCCGGCTAATCTCCGCAGTAAGAAAGGACACTGCTAAGGATTTATCCAGAGACTCATTCCAGGAGCTTTTCAGAACCTCCAACAGGCCATCGGTGCAATTTTGTTCTGCTTGAGAGATGTTAGGTTCCTTTTGCCATTGCTTGCTGAGCATCTCTGGTTCTAAGACCTTCTTATCAGAGTTCAGCACAGCCAGGATGTGCCTGCAGGGCAGCTGGAAAGCCTGGCTGAAGTGGCAAGTGCAGCTTTTCAATCCCCTTTGCTGCACTTTGTGGGTGTCTTCGAGGATCTGTATATTGACTATGTCTTCATTGGTGCCCATTAGCTGCACAGACTTCTGTGCCACTGCAAACTCGTTCAAGCACAGTCTGGCTGCAGGCTCTGTGCAAATGTCTCTCAGTGACTGCCTGATGCAGTCTTCAGTCTCTTGGTTACACTCTGCATCTTGGCCACTCTTTGAGTCTTCAGTGATGATCTCTACTTTAATTTCATGGGGTAAAGGATCTAAGGGGCTCTGAGAGTTTGCTAGCTGGTTCTGAAGAAGCAGGGGGTTCTGCGGTGTGGGCAAAGGGTTCTGAAGAACCACCATGGAATTTGGCAGGGAATTCTGACCTGGCCATATTTGATGAGCTGCTGTGAGATTCAGAGAAACTGGAGGAGAATGCTGAGCTGACTGGTTCTGCAAAGGGAAGAGCTGAGGGGCTGACGATTGGTTCTGAAGAAGAAGGGGGCTCTGCGGAGCAGGCAGGGGATGCTGAATTAAAACCAGAGGATTTGGAGTGGACTTCTGACCTGGCCATTTCTGATTAGCTGTTGTGAGACTGGGAGAAACTGGTGGAGAACTCTGAGCTGGGTGGTTCTGAAGAGCTATTTGGGGGTTGTGAGAGGTTGTTGGTGAATGCTCAACTGGTACGCTCTGAAAGAGTGTCTCAGTAGATGTGGTACTACTCAGAGGGTTAACAGAGAACAGCACAGCATCGGGGGGCCTCTTTGAAACACAGTTCTGGTAGTGTTTTGCCAGAGAAGTGATGCAGGTTTCCAGAGACAGTCCAGTGCAGAAGACTTGGCTTAAGCCCCGTGTGATGATCTCCAAGTCTTTAAAATACTGATTGCATTCCATCCAATTTCTCCATCTGTGCATAGCCCATATCTTGTCATTAAGAAGCCAGTGAGTATGAAGCTGGGGAAGCAAATCTGGCTTCACAAAGTCACTCAGAATGGTGTGCATCATTCTCAGGTTGCTTTCAGTGGCTGCACACATAGTGTTCCTCAAAGCATTTAAGATCAGTCTCTCTGAGATGCATTCCAAAGACATCTGATGAATCTTCTGCTGCAGGTGCTTGCACACGTGGAAAACAGAAAGCTGCACCTCTGCAGATGGGAACGCTTCAGAAAGAGTTTGCAACAATCGAAAGTGTGGATCTACCAGAAAGGTCTTAATTTTCCTCCACTCAGGGTTGAAGGCCTTGAAGGTCCTATACATGTGAGCCAGGCTTTCTGCAGTTTCTTTGGCTGGGACAGCAAAATGAATGACCTTTGTCATCTCACCTGGCAGCTTCAGGAAAGGGCCGTCCACCATGAACACATACAGAGCTTTGCCCCTGGGGCTGTGGGTTCTGTGGATGAAGATGACGTCAGGAAAATGCACAAATATGTTTCTCATGAGAACCGTCTGGAAGCTGATGGAATCCAGCTGGGAGTTTTTATCTAACTGGTAGGCCACAAGCGAGCCGCAGTCAAAGCTCAGCAGCTCCTTCACGGTGTCCAGGGCCATGGCTGATGTGGATGCTCTCCCGGCTCCTTATGGGGGCAGTGACCCTGGGGAGGATTCACCCTGGGCTGCTGCGCCACGTGGCTCAGGCCTGCGGGAGAAGGGGAGAACATAAGAACAGCCAGACCAAAGGTCCATCCGGCCCAGTGCCCTGTCTGCCACCAGTGGCCCGTGCCAGGTGCCCCAGAGGGAGTGAACGGAACAGGGACTGATCCAGCGATCTCTGTGCTGCCGTCCCTCTCCACCCTCTGACGGACAGAAGCTAAGACACCATCCTTACCCCGCCTGGCTAACAGGTCCCTCAATGGCTATCTACTTCTCTTTTAAACCCTGTTATAGCCCTTGCCTTCACAGCCTCCTCAGGCAAGGAGTTCCGCAGGTTAACTAGCTGAGTGACAGGTGTGAAGCCACCCCTCCCTGCATGCACTGCGGCGGCGGGGGGGGGGGGGGGGGGGGGGGGGGGGGGGGGGGAGGAGCGGGCACCGTCCTGTCCCGGCATGCACTGCGGCGGCCCTGCCGGGGTCTCCGCACAGAGACAGAAGGGTTCGGCGTGTCCCGCTCCCCGGGCCCGCCCCTCTCACCTCAGCGCGGCGCCCGGCTCACCAGCGCCGCCATCTTCGCTCCTCTCCTCGCTTGGGGCACGACTGACAAGCCAAACCACCAATCATAAAGCGGCGGGTCCGGCACTCCAGCCAATCAGAAGAGACCCCGACACCCCTCTGGCGAATTCACCTATGAGGGTGCAGAGAGGAGGGACGACTAGCCAATAAGAGTACAGCAAGCCGGGAGCCGGAGTCTGGGCTCCATGGTTACCCGTCCTCCAATAGGAGCGACGGAGACACTCTCAGCACGCTTTCCTGGCGTCCGGCCCAATAGCGTTCCACCTTAAGGCCTGTCACATGACAGCCTGCTGGGCCAGGTCACGTGACACACCTCTCCTCTCCCTTTCCCAGGCGAGCGGGAAGCTGGCCCAGTGCCCAGGCCGCCCCCCCAGCTTGTGCGGGCTAAGAGCAAGGGGAGATCCCTGCCCCCAGGCCCACCCTGTTCTGCCCTTCCCCAGGACAGAGACTCTGTCATCGCCCTAGGCCTGCAGCCGGGGTGAGATCTGCCCCACCCCGAGGGGAGTGGGGGAACTAGAACTCCTCCAGCGATAAATGCTCTCTGGGTGCTGGGGCTTCCCTATGGGAACTTGTGCCATGGAGCAAGAGCTTCCCTCTCCCTGCCTACCCATGCCGTTGTCCTGTCAGGGGGCACAGGGGCTGCCTTGGCTCTGATCCTGCGCAGCGGTCTCGCTCCACCTCTTGTGCAATGCCATTCTTCCTGAAAATTAATTGGCGTAATGGCATTGCGCAAGAGGGTTTTTGTTGCAGTGTGGACAGTGTAGACAGCTCCTTCTGCAGCAAGAGCCTCTTCTGCAAAAATGATGGCTCATTAGGTATGCACTATTCCCCGCTTAGCCTCATTTGCATATTTCTGGCACAAGAAGCCGTGAGTTTAGACATAGGCTAAGGGAAGACGTTCCCCACACAGAAAACTGAAGAGAGCAAGGCCCACCAATGGCCCAGGCCCTTGCAAGAGCAGAGAACTGATTTAGTGATATAGGCACATGAACCCAATAAGCCACCCCCTCTCCACGGTGCAGCAGAAGGTGACAATTGCCCACCTTCAAGTTTCTTGCCAGTTTAACTAGGGAAAAATTCCTTCCTGATCTGGAATAGGGAAATCAGACCCTGAGCACAATCCAAGCATTTGGGGGAAAAATTATTCTGTACCACCTCAGCCTTGGCCCACTCTGTCCCATAGCCCAGTGTGATACTTCAGAGGAAGGAGGAAAGAAAGTCAGAATATATTATGGCGTAGAGAGTAAAGAATTTCCTTCTTAGACGAGCTAACCTGAAGCACAAGCTTTTAGGATAAGAGATACTACAGATTACGCCTAGGCCTCCTGTGACCGAAAGATACAGCTAGGTCTCTTGTCAGTTGAAAGCAAATGAGGGGAAAGACTTTGCCTTCCTGAAAGATCAACCAAGCACAAAACCTCTGTTGTGTGTACAATGGGGGACAGCCCCCTTAAAGCCACCATGGGCTTACACCGGGTCTGGAATGTGATAATGACTGAGCAGCAGTTTAGTGCAGGCAACAGTCCACACTGGGAATTCAGTCTTGCTTCCCGTGGCATTGGCCCCTGGCACTAGTCCAAGTTGAAAAGAGGCCCCTGGCAGCACACAAAGGAAAGCAGGGTTCATTCCCCTGAGCAGCTGAAGGTAAATGGCCGGGTTTTCTTTTCTTTTTTGGGATGGACATTGTTTCCATTCTAGTAACCAAAATCCTCAAGTCAGTTATTTGTCAACAGATATTACATTAACACTTCTGGTGGAAGACAACCTTCTTCCCCGAGCTCCTAAGCCACTTCATTAGCAGCCAGGGAGACTCACACCCATCATGGCTCCAGCACCCTACACACAAGGCCCCAAGAGACTGCCACATTAAATGCAATCCATCCTGTGGAGCCTGTACAGCACTGGGCACATGTTTCATGTTTATAGGCTGAAGTTCAAAGACTGGAAATTATAGCTGCCCCAGCAATGTGTTACATACTTTTAGTTTTAATCCCATAGTGGTCTCTGAGTAAAAGAGCCAAGCAGGAACGACAGGCTACGGCCTAAGCCAAACTGGAAAACAAATTTAATGGCAAAACAACAGTCAGAACTGTATTTTAACAATTAATTTGGTCTAAATACACAGCAGCGAAGTGACCACTGCTAGCAGTGGCCTCAGCACAAACAGCAACATACAAACCATTATTGCACTTTCTTCCAGCTGCTACTTAGAGAGCAGGGCACAGCCCTGAAATAGTGCACAGCAGAGGGTGAAGGGAGGCAGGCAGCTGGACTTGGATCTCTCTGCCTGTATGAAGCCAAGTACTTTTTTTTTTTAAATCTTACCACAGCGAGCAATGAGAACACGTTCACTCCAAATTTTGAAACAAAAAAACCAAAACACCAATCTCCAGAAACTGAAGAATGAGCCAGGAATCTCATTCCTTTTATCCCTAAAACCAGGGGCTGAGTGCAAGGGCCCCTGAACTAGATTCAGCTTTGTTTTCAGGCCTTTGTGGTAGATGACTGGGCTAAGAAGACCATCCAACAGAGCATTACCGGCCTGACTTCAGCAGCCCTGAGGTTCTCACACAGGCACCTCGCGTGTTCTTGGCAAGTGGGAATTGCCATATTCTATCCATCTATCCTATCTTGCAAACAAGAAAACAAAAACCCCACAACATGGCTAGTCCGAGAAGACACAAGAGCACACAGGAAAGTCTCAAGTTTATTACTGAGCTCTTCAACAGTCTTGGAAGTTAACAGTTAACCCTGAGTCTCCTGGGACTGGGAATGGGGAGAGAACCATAAGAAGCTAGGAGAGGGTTAAACCAACAGCTCCCATTAACAGCTCAATTGAATCTCCCAGTCTGAATTCAGAATGGCTGACATTTCAAATCTGGACCATGTTGGTACCCGCCAGTGATCTCTCAGCATCCTCCATTTCCATTTCCTCCTGCTTTACCCACAGAAATGGCAAGTCCCCCACATTTCTGAAAGTGGCACATTTCCCAGAGTCCTCCACTGGCTCAGAGGATTTCGCCCAAATATCCACAATCATTTTGAGTGTGGAGCTGCGCTCTTCTAACTCTTCCCCATCACACTGCATCAGGAGATTAGCAAGCTCCTTGCTGAGGGACTGGATTTTGTCATATCTTTCTTCTGCAGCTGCTGGCAGGTTACCTACTGAGGGCCTAATATCCTCTAGGAGATTCTCTCCCAAGACTGAAAGGTGCTGGTACTTCTTCTGCCAACGCTTGCATACCATAGCTTCTTCCACAGCTTTCTTGTTGGCATGCAGCACAGACAGGATGTGCCTGCAGGGGAGCTGGTACCGGCAGTGAAAGTAACAGCTGCAGCTCTTGCAGTCTTTGCTGACTTGGTGTGTGTCTTCTAGCAACTGCACCACAATAGTCTCTTTCATGACATTAATGAGCTGAGTTGACCGCTGTACCACCTCCCATTCATTCAGACACAGCTGGTAGCTCAGGTCTGTGCAACTTTCTCGGATTGCTGCCAGCATGGTGCCTGGGGTCTTTGCAGGATTCTGTTTGGCAATTTGGCTGGGGGGCTCAGAACATTTGTTTTGGGGCGGTGAGGCAGCATCAGGGGTGCGTTTCATGGAGGCGCGCGTACGCACCTTAGATTTTTCCATGCGTTTGCTCCGATTCTCCTCCTCAACAACTGAGATGCCCTGGTTCAGGTTTTCCAGACCTTTGGTATTGAAACAGTCTGCATATTCAACAAA
This sequence comes from Apalone spinifera, assembly GCA_030068395.1. NCBI lineage: Eukaryota > Metazoa > Chordata > Testudines > Trionychidae > Apalone > Apalone spinifera. Next base: position 31,636,991 of record JANRFK010002932.1, on the reverse strand, counting down.
GTGGACAATGCTGGTCTCCAGGGATAACTGCTTGTTGAAGAGACTGGATATTTTATGAGTGATGAGATCCAGACTGTCTACATAGGTGCTGCAGGAATGAAGGCCCTTCTTTGCATGCATGTACCACAGCATCTCACAAGAGAACCAGTTGGTCTGAAGATAGTCGTACAGCTCCTTGTCCACCAAGCGCTTTACCAGCTGAGACAGGATGTCTAGATTTGCAGTGGAGGTAGAAAAAACCACCTCCTTCAAAGCCAGCTTCAGCTTGTGCTTGAAGGAAACCGAGGCCTCTGTTTCCTTTACCTTCTTCTCAAGGAATCGGACAGTGTGGTAGACAGAGAGAAGCACCTGGGTTGTGGGGAAGAGCTCCTGCATAGTGGCTTTGTGAAGGAAAGACATGTCCACAAAGACTACCTTGACCTTCTGCCACTCAGGATTGAACTCTCTGAAGACAGTCAGCATTTTGCTTACATTCTCACCAGTGTCCTCCTTCAGGACAGCAAAATGCACCATCTTCCCTACTCGGTCCTTACTCTCCACCAGGAAAGCGTAAAGCACATGCCCTCGCTCGCTCTGCACCCTGTGCAGCAAAAGGCTCTCTGGGAACTTGACAAACAGGCTCCTCATCTTGCTGGTCTGGAAGTTCAGTCTGTCGAGGTCCTGGTTGCTGCCCACACTGATAGAAGCCAGCGAGCCCATGTCCACCCTCAGGAAGTTTTTCATGACCTCTGCAATTCTGACTAACGCTGAAGTTGAGGCACTTTCCTTCACTGGCTCGGGGAGCACAGCAGCCTTGGCGAGCGGCGCAGAGGCCCCATTCAGAGTCACGTCAGTCATCGCGCACTCCTCACTCAGCGTCACGGTGGCTTCGGTCTCTCTCGACTGTTGTCTGCGCAGTTTTGTTCCGGGGCTGCCATCTGCCATGCAACTTGCAGTTTTGGTTGTGGCTCTTGTCACTAGAGAAGAGCTAGTACGGGCCAGGGAAGCTCCTCCTGGGTCTACATGGATGTGATTGCTGTTCAGGTCAGTAATCACCAGCCGGTCTATTTCCTCGTTATACTGCAGGATAAAAAAAGCCGGACACAAGCTGGGCTGTTGTTTTCTCTTCTTACTGTATTCCCGTGTCCGGACACAGCCAAACTTCACCTGGATGAAACTGGGAAGTGGAAAGACAGTTAATAATGGAACAGGATGCAGCCTGACCAAACAGTACCAATGCACAGCCGTCCCCCTATCTGACACACCACTACCAGGTAGCCAAGAACTGCATGGCCACATAAGCCATGATAGGAGATATTAGAAGGAAAAGATTTAACTGACGATGGCAAGTGTTCTACACGTAGGTCAAGAGAGAAAAGGATAAAGTGTTACCTACAGCGTATGGTCACTGTTTCAGATTGGCCTGAAATCTCCATCTCTGACACAGCCCGTGCAATTGGTCTGGACACCCTCAGTCACTGTGAGCTTAGGAAGTTTGGTTTGCTCTTACTGCATTGCTTTGAGGCCCAAATCGCTCCTGCAGCTGCCTTCTGCGTGGAGAAGCTACATTAGCTCAACTTAGTAAGGAAACGTTTCCTGTTATACACCAGGATTTGTGTTTGGCTGGAGGAATTAAGGAACATAAATCTGATCCTGCAGCCTTTACTCACAGGACTAACTGCACAGAAACAGAACTGGGCCCATTACGTCAATAAGGCTGCTCAAGTAAGTAAAGGACAACAGAAGGCAATACTGAAAAATCCATCAGTGTGACAGTGACTGGGGAAGCTAAGACACTAATTAACAGAGCTAGCCCTTGGGTACTGAGCAAAGGGGTGACTGTTCCAGGCCCTGCGCTTCAGGGGGCCCTGTGCGTCAGTGTGCGTGTATTGTGTGGAGGTCAGGTTTAGTCTCTAGCAGCAGTGACTTCAGCCTCCCCTCCTGGTTTCCAGCATTGCAGCACTTGCTGCCAGTGTCCTAGCACCTCCAGAACACACCAGTGCCTGGCTGACCCCATCCACTGCCCTTCCGCTCCAACCCTTCCTTTCTGGGACCTCATCCTTTGTGATTCTCCTTTGTCCCTCGCCTCCCAATACCAGTGTCCCCTCCCCACACCAGATTTCACATGTATAAAAAGTGCTAAGGGCAGCCTAGCCAGGTTGATCTGTCCCATGCTCTGCATCCCCCTATGGCTGGCCTGCTAATTAGGTCAGTTCATTGGAAAGAGAAAATTGCAAGAAATAAGAATGCCCTCAAACTAATAAACAATCAGTTCAGGTTGCAGGGAAAAGCTATGAACAATAGAAGTGCAAAATAAGGGCATCCTACCGGAGGGGTGAAAGGGAAAGTGAGAGATGATATTGTGGGAGGACATGGGTACTAGGGAAAAAGACAGCCCATCTGTGAAAAGGTGAATGGGAGGAGAACTTTTAACAGGTAAGAGTGGCACATACCTAACGAGTGCCTGCATACTGGGTATTTGCATCCATGTCAGGCACATACAGACATGCTCATCTGACTTGAAAATCTGGCCCATGATTTTTAAGTGGAGGTGGCACAGCCTGCTGGATAGAGACCTGGGTTCCATTTCCGGCTAGGTGACCCTAAGCATGACCTCTCCTTGCTTTGTGCATGTTTCCCATTCTATAAAACTGACCTTTGTAAAGCATGTTGAGATTTACTCATGGACAGGGCTCGCCAAGTGGTGGCGAGCCCTGCTCACCAGCTGCCCGGTTCAGCGCACTGCGCATGCGCTTACCGTGCTTTGCCGGCTTGTAATCTACTTGCCACGGCCGAGTAGATTACACTAATTGTCGAGCCCTGCTCATGGAAAGCCAGAGAAGAGCTGGTCACTGTTATCCTAAAGCACTTTTCAGAGGACCTACTTCTTCCCCAGTGATGCACACCCAGCTGTGCGATGGACCAAGGCAGCTATTTAACTGCATGGCAATTTCAGACAAGAAGTGAAAAAGAATTCTATTTCCAATGTAGACGGCAGAAGCTATTTAGTTTGGCAACACAGACTGATTCCAGTCTGGGACTTGGCCTGGTTCTAAGGTGACTAGCCAATAGCCAGTAGAAGGCCAGAGGATCTTTAATGTCCACAAGTGGGTCAGGACCTTGGAAACAAGAAGTATTTTCAGAACTGCCCAAAGCCCCCTTTGCAATACGCCCCCTTCCCTCCCACCGTGGGGTGCAGCGCGCCTTACGTGATGTCCTCGCGGATGCTGGTCCCGTGTTTCCGGTTGTAGAAGCGGACGGAGACGCAGTTCTTTAGCCCGTAGTGGCACCTGTTCTCCTTCTTGTACGTGTTGAAGCATTCTTTGAAGTCGTAGTAGTTTCGAAAGCAAGAGCCGACCTCCATGGCGCCGGGCGCCTGCACGTGGGCGCCTAGGCCCGGGGCAGCCTCCTCCTGAGGGCAGAGCGGGCCCAGGTCGCGGAGCCCGGGCCCCCCGCTCTCCCGCCTGGCACCCCGGCCTCGCCCAGGGGCAGCATCCCCCGCCCCTCAGCCAGGGCAGCCCTCCCACCTGCCTGCCCGCCCCACGGCAG